>CM075870.1:19831390-20183890 GCA_038021265.1 Cyprinella venusta | reverse complement strand
TTATGCTAATCTTTGATCGCTCCTTTTAAGTTATCTTGATTAAAACCGCAAAAAATTTCATGAAGCACATACAAAAGATCTGGACCGGAAGCGATGAGACCCGTTTTACAGAGAATGCGGAAGTAAGTTGTGCATAAAGCCTATAGTCAGAGCGATGGAGAAGAAACGCAAGGAATATGTGCAGAGATATGGCGTGAAAAAAAACAGCCTTCAGTGTCTGATGAGGAGTGAGAGGGATCACGAGAGACATTAGTGAGTGTAGAGAACTGTGGTAAGCAGATTTAGGGGTACTTTCAGGGCAGGCTGTGAGAAGGAACCTACCACCCAGTTACGCATTATTTTCACATCTGCATATTTGACGACTACGCATTTTACTAGAATTATAATGAGATTATGAGACCCGTTTGTAAACCATATTTTCCACCAAAATAAAAGCTGAATGCCGCTTCCATCAAAATAAAAGATAATGTGTTTATATCTCTAAGTTACAGGAATTAGTTCCAAGCTAATTTTGAAAGTTGCTTTTATTTTTCAGTGCATGTGTTTTAAAATATATCGCTGTACTGTCATATGATTAATATTATAATTATGATTAATTATGTAGTATGTAGACAGACACTATATCCCAACTAAAAGAGTTTTGAGTTTTTCTTTGTTCAATTTGCACACTGAATATGGGTTAGAGCTCTTAATTTTGAACTCTCAAAGTGCACCAGATTGATGAATTTAAAATTAAAAAGCACAAAATTTTCTTACGGGGGAGCATGCCCCCGAACCCCCCTAGAGGGACAGAGGTTACTAATCAAATATGTTGTGAGAAACACTGGTATTGCTAATGCAATTGGAGAATTGTACATTTTACACTAGTTATTCCATCTCACTCATATGGCATTTGTGGGGGTAAAAGGAGTTGTTGATATACATATTCAAGGGCGTACACAGTTCGGTTGTGTTTATGTTCATATGTAGTGGGCCAGTCTCGGCCAAAATGCCCGGGCCGATTTTTTGTCCCAGTCCAGCCCTGCTTAGACCTGACTGTAAAAATGGAAGCTCTAGATCCAGAGCTGGGATATTGAGATATTTACAGTATGGTCAAACTGCTACTTGGTATCTCAATATCTCAGCTCTGGAAGGGTCTAAATCCTCCATTTTTGCACTCAGGTCTAATATGGCCCTCTATCAGAATCCAGAGTTTCAAGAAGATTGGAGAAACTTATTTTTTCGCACCAAAAAAAAAAAAAAAAAAAAAAAAAAAACGACAGGGGTAACTGTCGTTTTTTTTTCCGTTTGTTTGGGGTTTTTTTGGTGCGAAGAAATAAGTTTCTCCAATCTTCTTGAAACTCTGGATTCTGATAGAGGGCCATGGGACTTCTATGCAAAAATTGAGACTCTAGACCCTTCCAGAGCTGAGATATTTATAATGGCATAAATGCTACGTGGGATCTCAATATCTCAGCTCTGGAAGGGTCTAGAGCCTCCATTTTTGCACTCAGGTCCAAGTCCCATGGCCCTCTATGAGAATCCAGAGTTTCAAGAAGATTGGAGAAACGTATTTTTTCGCACCAAAAAAAACCCGACAGTGTTACCCCTGTTGTTGTTTTTTGGGGGGTCGAAATTTTGAGTTTCTCTGATCTTCTTGAAACTCTGGATTCTGATAGAGGGCCATGGGACTTAATATCCAGGCATGTGATTGGCTAAAGACAAAAAAGCAGGAAAATATTAGCGAATTAGCGAAATAATACTCGAAAGATAACTTAGTCCAGCAACCAGGCGCTGTTAGACAAGCTTTTAGTGCATGTGCACGTCGGGAGTTCAATAATATCTGTCTGCAGACCCGCAGTGAATGACATGTTTAACCGGCAAAGCTTTAAAGCACATGCAAATTAACTTTTGTGAACTCGCTGAACTGATGTAGCCGTTCCTCTGGGTTAATATTGCGAGTATTTGTCGCGTTGTATACACTAATGCTGTTGAGACGGAGGTGTCAGGACTGCAACTGACAGAATGCACGATATAGCTGCTATATATTTCTATAAAAGCAATCAGCAGCTTGCTTGGAGCAAGGATCATAGCGCAAATTTGAAATATATCGGCCAGCCCTGGTGACCTAACTGTGATGTTCTTGTCAACCAACTGACAACGATACCAGCGCGAGAGCGACTGAGATACGAAATTGAGCAGGTGAACAAGCTGAACATTCTCCGCCCGAACGCAAATACGTCCTTGTTGATACTTTGAAAGAAAGAAATAAGAAAAAAATAAGTTTCTCCAGTCTTCTTGAAACTCTGGATTCTGATAGAGGGCCATGGGACTTAGACCTGAGTGCAAAAATGGAGGCTCTAGACCCTTCCAGAGCTGAGATTTTGAGATACCACATAGAATAATGATTTGAACTTTAATGTAGTTACCATTGATTCTGTTACATGGTCTAGATAAGAGATGTTACAGTGGTTAACAGGTTTTGTTTTACCAATACTTTTGTAAAAAGATTCAATAAGTGTTACATGCAATTCCATTTCACAGTTTGAAGTAATTCATTACAAACAAATTAAAGAATTTTTAAAACATTTTTATTTTGTGAAGCGATGAATACAAAGTCTTCATGACATAAAAATAAGCTTTATATGTACAGTGCACAAACACAGTTGTGCATTTGAAAAATATTTAACGTACACAGGACTGCTCCTTCCTGTGCAAATGTGATCCCTGATTTAGGCAGATTTTTAGCAGTCTGTTGTTCACTTTCAAGTTTACGGTAAAACACAATACATAAAAAGGCACCACTACCTTGCTTAAATCAACTCTATGAGTCTGTCAGAGATGCAAGAACAAAAACATCAAGAAACCATCCACTTCTTAAGGGTAACACTTGGAAAACTGTGTTGAAGCAAGCATTTGTCCAATCTAATAGTCCTGTTGTCCAGTGCCACCACAGTTCCCTCTGTTTCATTTTGCAGTGCCAGGAGTCTCATTTACTGTGTCTGCTGTGTCCAGAATGTGACCTGCTCTGATGTTTGCTTCTTCCGTGAACATGCGACCGGTCGCGTTCACGTTCGCGATGATCCCAGTGGTGACTGGTGGCGCGATCGTGCTTGTGTTTCACATAGTCGCGGTCACGGCCTCTTTCGCGAGAAGTGCTGCGAGTTCTGCTCCGTGATCTCCTCCTTTTGTTGCCACGCCGACTAGACTCGCTCTTTCTGTCCCGCTCCGTCCTGAGTTGTGTAACTGGCGAAACTCTGCGACCTTTGTGTTGCCGTGGAGATGGGCTGTGGCTGCTGTGAGAGCTGTACGTTCCTGAGTGGCTCCTCCGACTAAGGATTAAAAAAAAAAAAACATGTCAGCAGAGCAGCAGAAAATGAAAGTCGGTTTAAATAAAAAAAAAAAAAATTCCTGTGTACAGGTGTAAAATAACCCTTAATGAAGTGACACTGCACGTTGTAACTTACTGTCGGTGTGGAGAACGAGACTGAGACAGTGATCTTGAGCGAGACCGGCTATGGTTTTTGCCATTCTGAAGCACT
This sequence comes from Cyprinella venusta, assembly GCA_038021265.1. Classification (NCBI taxonomy): domain Eukaryota; kingdom Metazoa; phylum Chordata; class Actinopteri; order Cypriniformes; family Leuciscidae; genus Cyprinella; species Cyprinella venusta. The sequence goes on along the minus strand of CM075870.1, from coordinate 20,180,369 downwards.
TTTCTCTCCTTTTTCATGCTGCTATATAAGGAAATAAAACAAAAAATGATAAACAATATAATATAGTACAGCAAAACAGGGGCAGAACAGTGTTGTTTTTGATACCTAAAACATTATAAATTCTTATAAATAGAATTAAAGAGCAACATGCAGGTTGAATTTATTTCTGAATTAATACTTTAAATTGTCTGCAGAGGTCTTTTAAAAACACACATGTAGAAATTACTAATGAAATCTCATTTGATGTAGAGATTTTGATGTTTCCCGCTAGCAACGCATCATATGACGTACCACGAGGCAAATACAAGAGCTCGCGGTCCTCTTGCTCATTGCTGGGTGTTGATGTAGTTAGAGCAGTAGTGAGAGACAGAGAGCTTTAGAGAAGCCATAATGGTAAATTATTGTGTTTGTGCTGGTTGCAACAATTCTAACCAGTCAGGAAATCGTGTCAATCATTTTCCTTCTAGGAAAAACAAGGCTTTTTGGTATTTGGTGCGTTTTGTGCAGGTGAAGAGAACAGACTTCACTGCCGGGTCTGTTACCACACACACTCGGTTGTTTGTGGCGCACATTTCACTCGCTTTAAATGGTATCACTAACTGCAGTTGAAAAGCATTATTTATTTGTTGTTATGGCATGGTCATTAGTCAATATAGATAGTGCTAACCAGCTTGGATGGACTGCATAATCACTGTAAGTGTAGAATATGTTAAGACAATATGTTGCTGGCTTAAATTAAGACAATCTAAATGGATGTTTAATCAAGAACAAAGTCGAACGTATGTTTGCTGAAGCAGATTTATAGCAAAACACCAAGGTAGATGAACCAGCGTTAGCCACAGCGCTAACTTACATGAACTCACCAAGTCACTTGCCCTATTCGCCACTGGTTTTCTCGAGACCACAACTCTAACGTTACTTCTCTCCTCTCCCCATTATTCCTCCCCCGATCTCCACCTGACTTCTATCTCGCCTCAGAGGCTCATAATTATATACATGTGGGCGATCATAGGGATATTCGTCAACACCGCAGAACGCGGTTTCGTCGTTCGCATCCATTGTAACCTGAGCCTGAACTTGAACAGACTCCCTCGGCGATCGTCACTTCCGGTTAGTGCTTCATAGACGCGGGAGTTATTTTATCACAATTTTCTCAAAATATCGTTAATGGCTAAATATATATTACTCCTGTTAAGAAAATCTAGTTGTTTTATCATCAACATACACTATGCTATATAGGGGTGTCCAACCTGCATGTTGCTCTTTAAATGAAATGGATAAAAAAACTTGAATGACAGAATGTTGACAGGGCAACATCTTAAGTAGAATAAGTTTATATACAAAAATTACAAAAACTCATAAAACGCTAAATAAAAATATTTACAAAATAAATATATATATTTTTAATGTGAAAAAGCACAAAAATACGTTGGAAAAAAAGAAAGTTAGAATAAAAACTTTCTTTAAAATGCACAATATTGGATTTTGTTGAAAAATTCGCAGCAATAAACAACCAAAAAGGGGCTTCAATTTATATCATTTTCCATGATTCACTCCCAGAGGGTAAAATTATTCATTAAAGATTAAATTTGGCATCAGCATAGAAACAGCTTTACCTGAAATTATACAACACTTCATTTAAATAACAGGAATACATTTTTTTTTTTTAACCATCACAGACATGCTATTATAATTCATACGAACATACCACCCGGGCTAAATATAAGTACAGTGTTAAAAATAAATAAATGTAATTTTAGCTGTACTTGATATATGTGGTGTATTTTAAAACACTTACCCATTCAATGGGCTTTTGGCAAACAATTGTCTGTTCTCAGACCCCTGTACTAGTTTAGAGTTTGGCGATTTTTCTTCCACCTTCACTTCTCTTGGAGAAGCTGGAAGAGAAAACAAAGAAACAATTCACACATGCCTGTGAATTAACAAGTACTTGCAGAAAGCTTAAATCAGTAATGCTGGGTACACTGCACAATTTTTACTCACTGACAGTTTTGTAAAAATCAAGAGGCAAATTGTTGTTCATGCGAGTGACGATCTCGTATTGTGCATTATCACTAGGGCTGCACGATTTGGGCCAAAATGATAATCACGATTATTTTGAGATCACGATTAATTATCACGAGTATTTGTTGATTTCAACCAAAACCAATTTTACTGTCACATAGGCTAATAACATCCTTACACATCCATACTGTGCTACATTCCTGCTAATGTACAACTATGTGCATTAAAAAAAAAAAAAAAAAAAAAAAAAAAAAAACAGGTGCTCTCATTCACCAAAATTCAGTGCATCTCCTTAAAGAATAAATAAAAATAAAGAAAATGTAGCAAAACTTCAACAGGGCACTATTTTACATAGTGTAAATATATTTTAGGATGAAAAATATAAACTTGCATTGTACCTGCATAATGGATGTGAATAAAACGCGCAAAACATGCAATCAATAAAAAACAAATATTCCATAACAGAATGTAACCAAATGAGAACATGTCATTGCAGAACTAAGAAGCCAGAAGTTCGATTAATGGATGAAATTCAGAGTTATTCAGAGTTAAGAAATAGTGTCAGTGATTAATTGTGAAATTTTACTGCATACATTTAATCTATTTAATCCTCCATATGAAAGTTTATGTGGTCGAATTATTTCTATTAAACAATCGTTCAAAACAAGATGTTTGTATTAGCCTACTGATATTGGAGTCCATTAATCGAACTTTCATGCCTCTTAGTAATTATATGTAGGCCTATGTACCAATTTACTAATGCAGTTTACTAATGCTCACTCGGTCTCTCATGCGCACTGTCACTCAGTCTCAGACACAACCGGTATTTCTCGCGTGCTGTCGCTCCGTGTCGCTCGCACGCAGACACACTCGAGGTGTTTCTCAATGTCAAGAAAAGATTTTCGGTAGCCAGAATTTCGAGGATGCTATCCTTCGCGCACTTTTGAGCGCGCTTAGACACTCGTCTCTCTTGTTCACTGTAGCTCGCGCAGACCTCCGCTGCGCGTCGGCCGGTTTACGCCACGCCGTCGTCCATTAAAACCTGACAACGGACACCTCGTCGGGCATTAACCCTTACATAGTGTATAAAAACCAAAACAGGTAGCGTTCTAACTGAATGAATAAAGCAGCTAAAATACCTATATCCCTTACTGAGCGCAAGCAGCAGCGCAGCCAGCCACAGGGGCGAGCCGAGTGCTCTATGTGTGTGCGCTAAACTGTGGCGCTGTGACAAATTAGCCGAAATTAAAGCATTTAAAGTTGGCGATAAAACATAGGCTAATTATATTTAGAATACAATAATATGTAACTGTTTATAAAGGAAAAAATATCAAGGAGTAAATCATTGAAAATTTCTTTCTATTATTAAATTATTATTATAATTATTATTATAATTTCTTTCTATTATTAAAAAAAATGCAACTGGTCGACCAATAAGAATGTCAGTCGACCAAGACTGCATCGAGCGATTAGTCGACTAAACGACTAAAGTTGACAGCCCTACAATCTTATTACAGACATTTATGTATAGCAAAATTAACATACAATATATAAATTACAAAGTCTTTCATACTAGGGGGGTATTGTAAACTTATATAAAGATATTATAACATTTGCATATTTTCAATGTTTTAAACGCTCTTTGCTTCATAGAAAATCAGAGTGAATCAACATAAACCTCAATTTCTTTCCTAAATAAAATAAAATTAGGCTTTTTACAGGAGAATTTGCATTTATGAACATAAAATTTTGCCATTAAAGAATGAAAGTAATTAAATAATTCTGATTGTGCTTAACTGCTGGTTTGTTGCTGTTGTATGTGGCCGCGCTACGTCTAGTGATGACGCTTTAAGGACCGTCGCCGTGCTTGCGTTACCCCTCCTACCAGTTCCTATGGCCACTTGGCCAGTGCGAATGCAAGCAGCAAAACCGAGTTTGGGGGAGAGTAGTTCTTAGAACTGTTTAGAAGTGGACAGTTCCTATAACTAAGTTCCTATAACTACTTGGTCGGAAAGCGGCTATAGTAGTATGTAGCAAGTAGTATGACAACATGGCAGAAGTAGTATGTCCAGATTTAGATTACATTTATGCTATTTCGAATGTACTTTTAAAAAAAACACGAAGTAAGTTTGAATTCTAACGTGGTGGACTTGCCATCGGGAAAACCAGGAGAATTATCGTTGATATAGCAGCCGATTCTGCCCTGTATTTTAGTGATCAACCGAAATATCGCTTTACCAATATTTTTCCCGATATTTAAGCATTTTCCCATAATCGGAAATCGGTTTTGTAATATCATATTCGCAAATAGCTTGATTATCTTGTTTTCATAATTATTGGAAGCCAAAAACCGCACAGGCCTAGTCATTAAAGGGGTGATGAACTGATAAATCAATTTTTCCTTGAGCTTTTGACATCTAAGAGGCCATCATATTATAATAATATCCTGTAAGTTTCAGAACTGAAATCGTCCTTGTTAGTCCAATAAAAGCTTTTATTGACACCAGCCTCTGAAAACGACTCGTTTTTAAAAGTGGGGAACTATGACGACAAAGAGGATAAAACACCACCCCTGCAGAAGAAGATCAACGCCTGCTTCAACAAGTCAGGTTTAGCCCCGCCCACCGATTCGCACATTACACACATAGCTATGTAACATACATGTACATGCTTACCTCGTGATGACAAACTGGATCGAGCTACCGAGCAATACAGAATATTGTGCTGTGCCTGGTTGTGCAAGACAGTCGCTGCATAAGCTTCCTGTGGATCCCAATAGGACTGCATGGATAAACTTTATTTTTAATGACGTTCCAGCTGATGAGGTAAAACATCGTCGTCTGTTCGCTTCATTTCACTGAGGATTGTTTTGTAAACAAGACTGGATTTGCAGACCGATTAAGAGTAAAGTACGGTGCTGTGCCGTCTAAATTGGATCTGACAGGAATTGTACAACACATGGACTCTGGGTCGAAATGTATGGGCGAATCCGGTTGCCATTTTACATTGGACGTTTTCCCCCATGTGCACCGATGGGTGAGTTAAACTCATTATAATATGCCAAACTGTTATCCACTCGCTGCAGTGGGTGTTTACTTCCAAGTCTTCAGTGCGACACGCCCATAAAAACCGACTGTTTTTTAGGTAGGCTCACAACCTGGGTACAAAATAGCTTATTACTTGTTCATTTTGATGTTTTTGAATGCAAAAATCAAGCGAACGTTATAAGTTGACCTCAGACAACAATATAATAAACTTTAAAAAGCCAGTTCATGATTGCGGGCATAATTTGAACAAGAAATGAAGCCTCACGCATGATCTTGCGTTATTTCCTGTATCACTTCTTGCGCATTTGGTTGTGAAACGTATGTTGTAGATAGGGCTGGGCGATAAAACGATAACGATAATTATCGCGATATAATTTTTCTCGATAAAACGATATCAAGAGGTCGATAAATGTTTGATAATGTTTTCGCTTCAAAAGCGGAACGAAAGTCATTGAAACCGCGTGCGCCACACGGAGCATTTATCCGCTCGGTTCAAAGTCCAAACTGCAGCGCACTGAGCGCAGCGCGAGCTCAAGCAGACGCGCCTCTGATCGTTTTGCTCACGAGATCCAGTGAGAAGCACTTGAGTTCAGCGAAGAACACAAATGTCAAGTTTAAACCAGTTTAAAGGCAGATGAAACACCGCTGACAAAAAGGAGAAACACTGCGTGCAACGATCCAGTCAGAATCTGAATTGATACTGAATCCATTTAGCCTACCATGGATTTACTGTAAGGTTAGCCTAGTAATATTAACTGCACCATGAAATGTGGGATATACATATTGAATTGTATAATATTATTATTAGTGTAGACAATGTATTAAATGACTAATGAAATACAAGTACAGTATTTAATAATGTATTTAACTGTTAGGCTATTGTTTTTCATACAAAAACTACAGAAACCATAAAGTTATGCCATGATAGTGAGGTGCTAGGCTAGGTTATAGGTTATACCTGGTTTTATCTGTGGTTATCATGATCTAAATGCATACTGGATGACCAATGGTTAATTTGAATACAACTCAAACAGTCAGAATATTACTTTTTACCAAATAAAAATGTGGTTGTTTCATAAAAAACAAACAAAAAATAAAATAAAACAGATGTTACTGTTTTTGTTACTGAACATAAATTTAAAGAGTAGCTTAAAAACAAAATTAACACTCTGGTTTATTCAACTTTCACTTAGTAGCAAAAATCTGCCTTTAAACTTGAAAAAAATAAAGATTTGACATATATCGTGATAATTATCGATATCGACTGATATAAAAAAATTATCGTGATAATTTTTTTTGGCCATATCGCCCAGCCCTAGTTGTAGACCAGACAGTTGTCAGCGATTCTATTGAAATGCTGTGTAATGTATGACCCCTTGTCGCCTATCTGTTGTTTAATGTGAACACAACAGCAACTAAATGGTACCGCAGACAATTGTATAGTGTTAGACCAGCGATCCATCGACTTTGAAAATTGTGCAGCTTGTACCCAGCATAAGAAAAGGCAAACACAAATAAGAAAACACAAACTTACAGGGTTTTGATGCTGGAGAAAATCCACCAATGGCAGCGAGAGCTGGTGTGATATTGGGATTCTGTCCTTTGGCTTTTAGTCTTGCCTCCTCCAGAGCCATCTTCCTCTTTTCCACCTCTTTTTCAAGCTGTTCACTAATAGGCTGAAAGATGGATACAGTATTAACAACAGCATCTAAGAAAAGTATTGACAAGATATAATGTATCAACATAATACAAATCTTTAAGTTGATTAAACTGAAGTTACCTTCTCCCTAGAATAAAGCTTCATCGTGTTAATACATATTTCTTTGATGTTCTCCTTAGTAGCACCGAAAAGAAGATACCAGTGTGGTTTGGAAGGAAGGGGAATCTGTGGAAATACAAAAAAAAAAACATTTGATGAAATAAAGAAATAGAAAATATAAAGATAAATAAATTCAAGGACATACCTGTAACACACGAGCAGCGAGGTAAATACAGGCACACGCAATGGTCTCAGGTTCAAACCGCACAAAGGCATTGGTTCTGAGAGCATCATTCATATAGTTCCTGGAAAACATGAAGAAACACCTATGCAAGACCTGCCATGCTCTCTCTCTCATATATGGCTTATTCTGGAGACTCTTAACTTTGTCCTTTCCCTCACTTTTTTTTAATATAGCCATGGAGGCAATAGTGTAATCTTAAATTTGAGCAATAAAACATCTCAAATCACAAAACTAAAGCAACATGCTCAAACAAACGTGCATGTTTGGTGAAATCGAAACTTTTCAAACCTCATATCAAAAAAGTTTTGAGGAGAGGCAAGGATCACTTCACGGAGGATATCAGGGGATAACTTACTGTGACAATTCACATGAACATAATTCATATGAGAAAAAAAAAGTAACACTGTTTTCACTGAAAAAAATAATAATTTGTATTTATAGATCAAAAAGTGCACAACTAACTACTAGCACTTTTTAGGGGGGGGGAAAGGTAAAGAAAAAAGCAAATCCTGGACCCCCCAGCAAAGCCAACCTCCGCTGAGAGCTCTCACTGGATTGGCTGGCAGCCTCGAAAAGGCCAGCCAATAAGGTGGGAGGGGTTCCTTGGTCTTGTGCCTGAGGAGTTCGGGTGTTTTCTGTGACACTTACCACCATGGGCTACCCTTTAATCAAAGAGTAGAGAAAGGACAAAGTTAAACAGAGCTCTCCATTAGCCAGAACCTCAATGATGTGCAACAAGTCAATAATGCATGACCTACAAATTAATCCTATATTTTTTTTACAAAAACAAAGTGGGATGCCAGAATGTGAGCCTATCTTACCTTTAGGTATACCAAGCTACAATGCAATTATACTTTATAATGCAGTGTTTCCACTAAGTCCTGTTGATGCCTAAGTAGAAAGCTCTTTCACAAGTTCAAGCTCTAAACAGCAAATAATGACAGCTACTAGTGGAAACACAGCACGAGTCCAACCATAAACCTGATCCAATGTCTCCTCTATAAGGGGAAAAATTTTCAAGTCATATTTTGAAGTGCATTTTCATGAGCTTCAAGGACAAAAGCACACTTACCATGCTGTTTGAACTAGCATCTGATTCTTCTCACATTCAAGCACTTGTAGGTACATGACAATGATCTGCAACAGTTGAACATTTTAAATTAATTACTTGAATTATGGACACTATCAGGATTTTCACATAAGAGAATTGATAGCAACAACACTGGAATTTTAGAAAACAAAACTCACCTTGTGTGGATGTTTGACGTGAACACAGAAGCCCAACTCTTTAAGGATACGGCGCTCTGATTTAATCACTTGGTTCTTGGTGTTAATGTAATTTTGATCAAGGACAAGAGGGCTGCTCCTGGTAGAACACAAAAAGTAAACGGGCTCATGTAGATTCATGTTAATGTTAGACATTATATATATATTTATTTATACATTGCATGACATCCACTTTTTCTGCTTTATATCATACTCTTTGAAGAAAACACTTGCTTTTTACAAGCTTTTAAAATTAAACATCCTCAAAATGGTTTCAAATGAATAGATCGTAATTGAATGTCCAATCCAATTAATACAAAACACAAGAATTTGAGGGATATGAAATGACAGCCCGTATCTAAAAAACATTTTTGGATTTAATGGTAAATAAAACGGATATACATCTATTTTAACTAAAAATAAAAAGACAGGATCGACTTACTTTTTGCCCTTTCCTTGTTTCAAGTGATGGAAAACGTTGATAACATCCCTCACTCGTCTCGGCGATTCCTCAATCTTTGACGCCAAGTTAACACAGGCCATGGCAACAATCTGTTTTAAAGTGAAACCACACTAATTATTTTCATGACTTGCGTCGAATCAGTTTACACATATTTTTTTGTATTTCTGACTTACCTCGAAGTTGTGTTTAATGTAGGACTTCGAGTAAAAGAATCGTTGAAAAAGGACTTGTCCTGTCGCCATCGCCACCTAACCAAAATAGCAAATAATACATGATTAAAACGACGTTCAATTCACTTTACTTACAGTAACGTTAAAGCACTTGTTGTATAACAACAAATAATCCGTTTTAAAGTACAACACTAACGTTAAATACATTTGACGGCCCGGCTGGCATTATCTAATCATCTCGCTGCCAGACAAAAGGCCGCCGGTTTCAATGTGCCGGTTAGGGCTAAGTTAGCTAGCTGAGCGAAACGCATCGTCTTACACATTTGGGTAACGTCAATTATAATTCGAACTAAGTAAATGAATTCATATATATATATATATATATATATATATATATATATATATATATATATATATATATATAGTTAGACAGCAACCTGTGGCAGACGCAGAAGAATCCCGGCAGACTGGATGAGTTCGCAGCCCAAAATCCGCAGATCGGTTTCAGTCTCATGGTCGAGGCCATCAAGCATGGACGGAGTCGTGGAGAATCGTTCATCGGGTATTATCGAGCTATCGATGGCCAGAAACACCTCCGAATATACTTTATCGCCGATAAGTATGCCTTGGTTATTTGGTGGAGTGTTCAAATGAGGAGATAACACGCCCAGAGACATTTTGATGGAGTAAATCGGTATGGTAAAACGTAGACCTTTCGTCTTCCAGGCGGAAATGGCAACTTTCGTAACAACGGAAGTGACGTCGATGGTTCCGTTGGAATTGTGAAATCCCGAAGAATACAGCGATATCCTATTACTGTGGTTAACTGTGAAACAGTGGCTCTTGTGAAAAATACCAGAAAGGATAAAACGAATGTCAAAAGCTTATTTATTTATTTATTTATTTATTTATTTATTTATTTATTTATTGTCAATTTGTGTAAATCTACTTAGGGTTTAGAGAATTTTTCCCCACATATTAATTTACCACATGTCTAGTACAATTATGTGCTTTTGTTTTATTAATACAGTGTACACTTTTTTCTTGATTTACCCTGAAAGAATGTAAGTGATATGTGACAACATGCCCCATAGATTACCTGCAAGGATGCGATATGGTGTCTTCCTCCAGAGGGCGCTAAACGACCTTTGAGCTGAGTCTTTCAAAGGGCTGGATTCATTTCGTTTTCTGATTTGCGAGACAACTGAAGTCTAAACATTTTCACTAAATATCATATACATAAATGCAAATATAGAGTAAAACCAAACCTCTTTTTTATTCTATAACGAATATAAACCCAATTTAGAAAACCATTCGGGTAACAGGACAGTTGTTAGCCAACTAGGCTGTACTATACGTTTTCTTTTGTTTATATTATTGTAATTCTGAAACGTACTTGGTAATGTAATAACCTCTCCCCACACACATATTGGAGAATAAGATATTTTCAGCATTTACCATATATGTTTTGTTTTCCTTATTTATAAAGAAAGGATAGGGAGGACTCGTATCATGAACACATGCCTGCCGAATCCATGTGCTACATTTTAATACATCCTGCTTACTTAACTACTTAAAACAAATACAATTTGATACAGAATGCTGAACACATTTATTATGTATACAGTGTATTATGAGGTCTATGTTTGGATAAATATTTTCTGTCCATACAGACAAGATTTCATGCACTGTACCAGGTTCCCAACAGGGATGTGCTATAGTCCACAGCTGTTGCCAAGTGCCAAAGTAATCAACAGTACACCAAAGTGAGGGGGTTCATTACAGAAATGATGAGACAGCTCACAGAAGGGATGTGATATGCTTGACACCTGGTCAACAAGACATAAAAATATGGTTGTTGACTTCAGGAAATCTTGTGCTCCTTTCATATCATGAAGGTGGAATTGCCGTAATAAGTTAAGGAACCCAGGATAAAAAAAATCTGACCTCTGGTGGGTCTTTAATGCCTATTTTCTTCAACAGTGCAATAAAGTACAATAGTCCTCTTTACATTTGCATTGACACATATTCATTTTTTTCTGTTTCTATTTGATAGTGTGCTGGTTTGGTATTTGTTACCAGAAAGCTGTGATTAACTTAAAGCTGTGTTCCACTTTAATGTCTTCATTTGCAATGTTCTGGTTATTTGGATATTTGCTAAAAGGGTAAAGGATATTGGTCTTGGTCTTTACTGTGCATCATGAAGTAGGAGAGATGCCAGCTGTCATTTATACTCATTTTTGTTGCATTTGCTTGCATGCCTCTCACCTCTGCCAACTAAAACCCTTATGCGTCTAAAAAAATGAAATATACAAGACAATAAATTGTGCCTCTACATAGATAGATAGATAGATAGATAGATAGATAGATAGATAGATAGATAGATAGATAGATAGATAGATAGATAGATAGATAGATAGATAGATAGATAGATAGATATCATATCTATGAATATCTATAGATATTCATTATAAAATTATAATGAAACAGTATGTTTTTGAAATGCTTTACTTTGATTTTTTTCTTTGGATTTTAGCCCAAATGGCTACACAATATTTAGTAGTTATTCGGAGGTCGACCTCTGGTGGCGTGTGAAGGTATTACAGGGTTCAGAGAACAGATAGGCTAATATACTAAATATAAACGTTTCTTTAAAAATACGAAAACAACTCAGAAATTCAGCAACTAATACAGAGGAATAACGAGATGTTCTTGTGAAGTTGAATAAGAAACAACTAGACACTGGAAAAAAAGTTCGGTAAAAAACTTCGCACTATGCTATTCGGGTAGAAATAATTGTGATTGAGACAAAGTTAATTCATTTATACTGAATGCATTGAATGCAAATTCTTGCTTAAGTTTAATTGTCTTACATTTAAAGTAAACTCAAATGGTGCAAAGGACAACCTGTTCTGCAGTGGTAATTGATGATACTTCAGACAGCGGCATAGTGTCGGCCCATTTGGAATCCACCCGTAGCCTACCAAATGTGGGCCGGATCTGGGTCAACAACTATGTTCTGTCTGTGTTTTTCGACCACTTTGATTTTAATTACTGAAAGATAGCGATTTGACAGCAAAATGCAACTACAAGTTAGCTGAAAAGATTTTACTGCGATACTCAGATGTAGTTTCATGATTCTCATGATATTATGCACTGTAACGTGCGTGTTATTCACGTATAGCCTATGTATTATTATTGACCATCATTCCATCACTTAGGCCTACATGTCTTTTTTTATCTGAAGTGTGATACATGTGAGCATTGCATTGTGCAGTAGGGCGCAAGTTGGATGCTGTCCACAAGGATGCTTTTTTTATTTTAAAATGCCTTAAGATAAAAAATATGTTTTTTTTCAATTGGCTGTGAAAGTGACTTGCAAATTCAAAATAAAGAGTTTACTGAATGCTTGAGTTGTTTTTCGTTCATCATCTATTTAACTGAATGAATGCATTTTACTGAACTCATGTATTTCCTATTTGATTCCTGTTAAATGCAAAAGCAATAGGCTACATGTTGAAGATTGCTGCAGTGGCCAAGTGATGCTTGCAACAAGGCGGTCTGAATCCTGACTTGGATTGGTCAGCTTCAGTTTCATTCAAATTATCCGCCTGTTCCTTCAATAACGCCTGAATCGAATGCTTGTGTATTACATAAGAATAACTTTCCAACATGGCGTCGGGTATAACGGCAGCGATGGAATCAGAGGACCCGACAGCCCATCCTGGATTCAGCAATGACAAATACTCGATGTTGATTGTAATCGGTGCGCTCTATAGACCGTACACACTGGACTATATTGTGGTGGAGATTGAACGAGGTATTCATTTTAAATGTTGGATTTATATTAATTATAAAAACAGTATTAATCCAAGATGTTATAATATTTATTTGATATTGTCATTATCTCTGATATCTGTGTGTAGCTATGGAATTGGTTGCAATCTGGAAATTCAATGCTTTGATTTTGTTATATTTTTGTACTGTTCTTTGGTGAATAGAGATGAAATACGATCAACACAGTGCGACCATTGCGCCTGGCACTTCCTCTCCTTCACCAATACATTTTATACGCATATTTCAAGAAGCTCTCGTATAGGCTACTGTATGGACTATAGCTTAAAGCAATAATACCATATATGTTCATTCTGGCAGAAGATTCATGCAGCTGTTCCCTGCACTGCAGTGTTATGACATCAGTAAACATCAAAATAGCCACCTTGTGCATCACCCTTTCCAGTATGCTGAAGTATCATTGGTTAATTAGAATGGCATTCGTAGAAACGAATTCGTATTTTAAGTAATGTTGTGTTCTTCACACATCGACAGTTTATGTTGCATGTTCACACCCACCTCAGAGGTCGTTTTTTTTTTTTTTTTTTTTTTTTTTTTTTTTTTTTTTTTTGCTTAACAGTAACATGTAAATTAATTTTAGTGTCCATCACCCTGATGAGAAATCCAACTTAATTTAGAGCAGTTGGTCTAAAATAGCATATCACCATAGACCTAGACACCAGTTACATGTTACCAATGTAAGCTGGATTTTCCTGCAAGTCATTAACATTTCAACAACAGAAGGGTTGCCTACCATTATATATACACGTGGCTTTAACAAAATGTCAGATGTTGAGACCACGGATGTCTGAGTGATCAAAAACTGAAAAAAGCTTGTCTCCATGGTGAGCAGGCAAAAATTAAAATCTTTTTAGAAAGAAATAAGAATAAGAGCTTTGTTCTCCTCATGTTTGCTTTGATTTAAGTTGTACTTCACACATAAGTAAATAGCTTCTATGTCAGATTTTACATCTTTCTCACAATATTACAGTATGGCTTTCATTTATTGTCAGACCAATCTTTTTCCTATCTGGAAATTTACCTGACTTTCCTGGTGGTTATACCGACATTGTTAAATGTTTGTTTATTTATTTCAGTGCAAGAAGTGATGAGTCTGCTGCCTTTTCAATGTCATAATTAGATGAGAACATGAAGCTCAGAGGCATTTATATTTCATGAGAATTGGAGAACAATGGCGCAAAACATTTTTTTTGATGGTCAGTCAGCCAACCATCTCATTTGTCTCTGAAAGGCATTATGTGTCTCACATGATATAACATGCGGACTCTAGTGCTTTAACACATTGTTTTTTATAAACCCAGTACAGTAAGTGTCAATAAGAAATTCAGCACGTTTTAATTCATGGAGTTTTAATAATGCTCTGAATTCTTAAAGAAATTTGCAGTTCCTTACATAGGTGTTCGTGCATGGGATGTGGACCTGGCAGTGTGTAACTTGGATGAGCAGCTGAAGCTCTTTACTTCTCAGCGTTCTTCATATGAATCAAAAGACATTAGAGGTAAGGAACACTTATTTCTGCTTTCTAATATTCACTGACCATGAGTGCATTTTTTTTTTTGGGGGGGGGGGGGGGCGGGGGGGTTCTATTTCAAAGTCATACAGTAGACAACTTTTTTAGGTATACAAAAAGAAGCAAATTTGGGTTGGCAGTGAAAGACATGAGCTGCACTTTTAAAGAACACTGTTGGGAATATTTGGGAGCACGTGATATACGTGTGGGATGCAATCTTATGAATTAACAAAGAAGCAACTGTGTAGTTCATCCCCAGCACAGCTCTATTTAATCTGACATGCACAGTATTATTCCACTTAATAATTAAAAATTGTCATATTTTTAATGTGCATGAGTTATGTAAACTCATTAAATCCATTACCATAATCTGATTATGAAAATATTTTTCAGATGTAAAAATGCAGAAGTATGTTTTCTTTGCTTCATTGGGAATCATTAATTAATTATAATTTTAATATTTATATTGTGTAAAGAAAACTGTAAACTGTGTCCTGTCCACAATAGTGACTTCTATACCTCCCACTTCTATTATTCAGTAAATGTTGTATTTAGGTTTGCGTGTTGGTCCTAATTTGCTACTTCCATACACACAGCAGAAAGACAGGAAGGAAGTGCTTTCTACCAATTGTTCAGACTTTGCCTGCTGGTAAAAAAAAACATTAGTGGAACATTTTCTTGCATTAGTTTTGAAAGTGATTTTGCTGACAAACCATACATAGACGTTTGGATATCTAAAACTTGTTCTTTTATTTTGCATTGCTCTGGTTCTGAAATTTGATTCATGATTTAGAAAGATTACAGAATAGCCAAATACTTAGGTTTCTTAGACAGTAGGGGTGCATAATCTTTTTAACTTTGGAGTTTAGTGCAGTTTGCTTTTATTTACCTAATTCTGCATTCTTTTTGTTCAATAATGTTTACTGTTGATAAATCCACAGTATGCATGCTTTGTATGCTTATTCTGATTATTTCTCCCTACAATCTCATCATAGGTCAGACGACGTTTCATTTCAGTTCAGATGTACTGGACATTAAAGTTGTAGTAAATCCATCTGAAGGGTTTCTCTACTCTGAGGTGTGTGACTGTTAAAGGCATCTATTGTTCTCTTCCTCAATTCTATTTATTTTTATTATACAATAATCAATAAATGACTAGGGTCACATTAGATATGTTAAAGCAAAATTTAGTGGGGATTTTTAACGTAAACATTTGATATATATATATACAAACACACATGTACGTGTGTTACCTGCATATTTGCTGTATTTATTGTTCACTTTGTAGAAACAATTTGTATATTTATGTATAAATAAATATAAACTTTTTTTTTTTTT
Organism: Cyprinella venusta; assembly: GCA_038021265.1. Lineage (NCBI taxonomy): Eukaryota > Metazoa > Chordata > Actinopteri > Cypriniformes > Leuciscidae > Cyprinella > Cyprinella venusta. The sequence goes on along the minus strand of CM075870.1, from coordinate 20,164,692 downwards.
AATTCAGGTCCACAGCTTGATATCATCCATACCTCGGCACAAATTGCTGGTGCTCACGGGACAGTCTCTTGAGGACTCTGGAGATCTGGTCCTGCACACGGGGCAGTTCACTCCAAATGATTTCATCCAGATCTGTTCAGATGAAGAGGTTTGACAGACTGTAAATGTGTATGCCAATATTTTAAAGTGTTTTCCTCACATTAGTAGTGGATTTGAAAAGTTGCTATATTTGAATTTAATATGATTCTTCTGAGCATTACAAATGATACTGTTATCTGAATATGTACTCTAATGTAAAAGCTGTTTTCTCATACATTTTAATTAATGCTGTTTTCTGTACATTTCTAACAGATTCAAGCTCTCTTAAACTCTGTAAGCACACATGGCAAAGCAAACCTCACCTTAAGCTGCCCTAAAACTGGAAAATGGAAAAACTCAGTGCTAGGGAAGCATAACATACATGACATTATCGACATTAAGGTGAATCCTCTAATGGTACTACCGAAAATGGGGGGCCTTCAAGAGTTCACCGACCACATTTTTGAGTCCATAGAGCCACAGTCTCCATTTGATCTCTTAGAGCCACCTGGCACAGTAGGATTTCTCAAGCTATGTCGTCCGTGCTGTTATGTCTTTCCAGGAGGGAGAGGTGACTGTGCCTTTTTTGCTGTCAATGGGTTCAATATTTTGGTAAATGGTGGAGCAGATCCACGCTCTTGTTTCTGGAAACTTGTCAGGCATTTGGACCGTATTGACTCAGTGCTGCTTACACATGTTGGAACAGACAACCTGCCAGGAGTTAACAGTCTGTTGGAGAGGAAGGTCGCAGAGCTTGAGGAAAACAAAACTGACTCACAGGAAAAGGGGCAATGGGCAAAGAATCTAATCTCTCCAGAGCTTGGTGTGGTTTTCCTAAATGCCCCAAACAGACTTAAAAAACTTCAGGTTGATCCTAATGTACTACGAAGCAGTGATATAGCAGCACTTATTTTACAGCATTTGGAAAAACTAAAGATCTCACCAGAACCGCTTTTTCGCAATTCAAGTGGCTCCATAGAACCAGTTATTCTTTTCCAGAAAATGGGAGTGGGATGCCTTGAGCTTTACATCCTAAATCCAGTCAAACGTAGCAAAGAAGTAGAGTCTTACATCAATAACTGGCCAGATAATAATTCCAAAGCAAAGAGTTTAGATGGCCACCTAACCTCTTTGGTCTCTATATGTGCTTTGCTTGTTTGGCATCCTGCTAACCCAATGGAGAAAATCATTAGAGTTCTCTTCCCTGGCTCTACACCACAAGGAAAGATAATGGATGGTCTGGAGAGACTGAAGCATCTAGAGTTTCTCAAGCGCCCTGTAGTGTGCTCAAAAGATTTTGAAACATCAAAATCAGATAAGAATCCAAAAGTTGCAGAGAGTCAGGACAGTTCCAAATCTGTCAAAAATGAATCCAGATCAAGTAATGGTGCTTCAAAAGACCGAGCTGATCGTGGAGATGTAGAGCTAAAAGACAAAACCAAAGGCATGAATGGGAATGATCTGAAAAGTGAAGAAAAGTTGAAATCTGTAGAAAGCAATGTGAAACATAAACACCCCAGACTAGTTACAAGGAAGGAGTCTTTGAAGGACAAGAGCAATGGAAAAATAAACATATCAGAATCAAAAAAACAAGAAAATGTTCAAAGAGAAATGTCAGGTAGCAAAAATGCTTCAATGAGAAGACCAAAGTTAGAGAGCAAACCCGAAGAGAGAAAAGCAACGAAGTCGCTTGGTAAAGATATCAAGAAAACCTCTGCAGGATTACTGATCTCAAATATGCCTGGAAACGTAAAAAACGAAGCAAAATTACACAAACAGGCTGAGGACAAAGCCAAAAACTTTAAATCTAACAAGGAACAGCAGAATCAGAAGTTGTCAACAGACTCGGAAGACATAAATTGCTCCATTGTGTCTTCACCAGAAGATATGACGGCTGATTTTCTGGAAATGGATCGAGAACAACATGATTTACTTGTGAAGAGGCAAACTGTTGACTTTGGGAACCTGAAAGATATCTCAACAGGTAATGTTAAGTCTATGTGTAGTAGCATAGTAAACCTTAGCAAGTCCGAAGCATCTGCAAGACCCTTTGTCAAAATAAAAAATGAGCTCTGTGTGAATCTAGACCTCACTTCCACTGAGTATACTTTGCTTGATGGGGCTTTGAAAGATGGGCATGAGGAAGTTTGTGTCAGTCCAGATGAAAAGACGTTAGAGCTAACATCTCCTAGATCACGTCCAAATAGTGCTGGTCATACTCCTTATCACTTGTCACCTGAAGAGACATGGGCCTCAAAAGATCATAGTAGTTTCGGCGTTAAAATGTGTCTTGGTTCAGAGAGCCAGCAGATGGGATTGTCCAAGTTTTCAGAGTCTGGATTGCCTAAAAGTAACCAAGAAAGTATCTCAACTTCCTCCAAAGAGAAGCATTCTAGTTTCCTGTCTCTCAGCTCTTTCAAGGATATGCCTGATATATCTCCCACTGTTACCACCACCACACACTCAATGCCTGCAGAAGTAAGTTCACCACAGTCCACTGAGGTTGATGAATCATTGTCGATGTCTTTTGAACAAGTGCTGCCAACAGTAAGCGAGTCCACCAACGAAGACGAAACATCTTACTCAAATGGACACCATGTCAATTCTGATTTCAAAGTTGGAATGTCTCTGTCTTTAAAGAAGCCTCACACCCAGAGGCCACCTCATGATGGCCCGGAAGGGTGTTCATCTGGACCGCATTGCCTAGTATTTGATGGTACCCATGATGTTGACCTTTGCTTGGTCTCTCCATGCGAGTTCAAACATTTCAAGCCGGTTGGCGATCAAGAGGATCCACAATCACTAGGTTTAAGTAACACCAGCCCATTGAACCTTTCTGATGATAGTGACCACTCCCAAGATGTAGCTAAGCCCCTTCCACCTTCATGTTCAGGTAACAAGGCTACTCATCCAGCTCAGGAGACCCCTCTCACATCTGCCAGCGACTATATTTTCATGGCAACAGACTCAGATGTACATACTGGTGTAGAGGATTGCCCATCCATTACTGCAGACGGAATTCTGGATTCTGATGAAGAAGGGGTTGTGAACCTGCAATCCCAAAACTTAAATGATGGTGTGAATTCTTGCAGAGGGAATCATTCTTTACCGAAGGATCCCCCACCCGCACCTCTGAAAGACTTACCTCCTCTTCCACCTCAGCCTGGTGCTTGTATGCCTGATCCTGTCAGCAACATAAAGCCTGGTGCAACAAAAGGCAGAAAAGCAGCAAGAGTTACACAGAGGTTAACATCTTCTAGTGTTTTAACACAAGGCACAAAAACCAGGGCTGACAGTCAAGGTACTTATGTTAGTGGCTCAAGAAGCAGCTCAGCAGGAGACATAATGGGTAGTCGTAGCACAGGCTCTGCATCTAAACGGTCAACAACAGCAGGTTTGAACTGATTTTGCATTGTTTATTTTTGAATAAATATATATATCTGGTACTGACTGGAGTCATAATACATCAACAGGTAGCAAGGTTGGTGCTTCAGTGTACTTGGACCTGGCTTACCTTCCGTCGGGCCATGGAGCTTCCACTGTTGATGTTGAGTTTTTCTGTCGCTTGCGATCATCCTGTTACATAATGAGTGGAGATGACACACTCAAAGAAAGCTTGATGAGGTCCATTCTGGATGCATTATTGGAGGGAAAATCTGTATGGCCTGAGGATGTGCCGGTATGTATGAGTAGATATATACAGAAGTCGTCAATTCAAATGAACTCCACAAAACTTTGGCCTCTCTATCGCCATCTGTGGTTAAACATATAATTGCAAGTTACTTGAATTGTTTTTTGTCATGCCACTTTCTGTCATGCCACTTCTACACAGATAGGTATATCTATGATTACATATCAGAGTGGACCCAAAACAACCTTCTGTAATGCACCTTTAAAAGCTACTACATTTTGTGGGGATAATGAAGCATACTTAGTCTGTTTTATCTTTGTGTAAATTTCTAGGTGACCCTGATTCCTACATTTGAATCAGTGATGATGCATGAGTGGTATCGGGAAACTCAAGAAAAACAACGGCAACTGGGCATTACAGTCCTAGGCAGCAACAGCACTGTGGCGATGCAGGAGGAAACATTCCCTGCTTGTAAAGTAGAGTTCTGCTAGATGGATAGGGATGACACATGCTTTACATTTCCATATGTGTATCCCATGCTTATTTAAAGGGACACATACACAAATTTCACCACCATAGATTCATATGTACAGTTATGTTCTCGGCAGATGCTTCATCAAACAACATATTTTGTGTTTGTGAAGGATTCCTAAGCAGGTAGCTAAGGACTAAAAGACACTGTAAAATCACAAGTATTAAAACTCTACACCTATGTATTTACTCTAGGAGTATAATTGCACTGGTTTGTTATTAAGAAGAGTATTTAATAGATTCTCACTACTCAAAAGTAGACTGTAGTAATTAAATACCGCAAACTTTAACATAACCCCAGAGTTCAGATCTTTCTATAGAAGAGGTAAACACACTTCTTTGGAAAATGCATTATTTTGCATTGCATTAGTTTATGTGGGTGACTGAGCTAGAGAATTGCATTGATAATGCCATTGTGCATGAAGAAGACCATTGCATTGCTCTGAAAAGGATAGTATTATACCATTTTCCAGTCCCTTTGACTGTATGATGACTGGTAGCTTCACGCCAATTCACACAGATATGAATGTACTACACTATAATAGAAAATCACTATGAAATCTGTATAAATATGACGGCATGTAAGTGACAATTTCAGTTCATCCCGTTTGGAAATGTGAAAAGTAGAAGTGGCAACTATGTGACACCAAGTATAAATTGTAACTACAGTTCAGAGCCTCTGATATCGTCTGTATGCCTACTGTGCTTCTGTTACTGAGTGCTGATGTAGTGCTCCTTTATTTTTTTAGATGCATCTCCTTAATTCAGCACTATAAAAAGAATGTTGTGGGGCACAGAATAATTTTGAATTCATGCATTGCTACAATCATGGAAAGTGTGTAATGTAGGCTTCTTATATGTATTAATTAAAAAGAAATATATTAATTAAAACATTTAAATGTCATTGTAAATACTTTGCTGATTCCTTGTCATTGTGATAGGATAAAACAATCACACAATGCATACACATTATTTGTGGAAAAGATTGCTAAAAGTTGAGAGAAACAAATTTCAGGTAATGCTGTAAAGTATCAATAAAAATGGTTGAATATAATAGCAAGAAATCATTTAAACAATGTTAATACAATATTGATGCGTCAACGCTAATTAATAATTTTACAAAGTGATGTTGGTTCAACATTACTTTTGCACCAACAATTAATGTTGAAATAATGGTGAGATAAAAAAAACAACAACAATGGTAATGTCACTGAATCAATGTTATGAAGTGATGTTGGTTCATCACCCCTTTCGCAAAAAAACATTTAATGGTGAAACAATAATGAGCTTTCAACAGAAATATGAAAATGTCATTATACTACTATGTTGAAAAGAACACTTTCTTATGGAAGTCCAAACCTATAAAAATTAAAAATGAATTAATAAATAAATATGCGAAAAAATGTAAAAAAAAAAAAAAAAAAAAAAACAGTCATTTATTTTTGTTTGTTTTTTACATTTAATAGAATTGTCTTTTATGAAATGTTTCTGACTATTGCATACCAGGAGTGCTTTTGGAATTTGACAATTATAATCAATAATGTTTTTAGGGGAAGAAAGGAGCTTTTGAGCACCATCTCAGGCTGGAAGCCTTCTGTTAGCTCAGTTAAACAGGCTCAGATTCTACTGGTGGGTCCTGTTGGTGCTGGGAAATCAAGCTTCTTCAACTCTATCAACTCTGTATTCAAGGGTTATGTGAGCAGCCAGGCCAACACTGGCACTGCTGGAACCAGTTTGACTACTCAGGTAGAAATGCACCCTGATTATTACACATCTGATATTTTACAGCGGGATATATTGCGATTGGTTATCTCTATACTGTATTTAAATGGATTGTGCTAGAGGCTGGTCAATTGTCTCCATCCGCAGAGTCCATTTGAAACACTACTGCTAGTGATTACCTTTGCTACTAATGGCTGCCTGCTGTATGGATGTAAGCCCAAGTAGACGAGAATACGCATGGCGTCACATTTTGTGAATTTTTACAAATTTCACACAATTGAGCCTACAGGCTGATAAAGGCGACCATGGTGGACAGTCTAGGTGTCATTCTATTACATTATGGTTTGCTCATAAATGTACAAATGAAGACTATCTTAAAGATTTTTTAAAGTAAAAACCTACACATAGCACCTTTAATATTGTTATTTGTTCGTGTTTTGGTCATTTGCTGTTAAACCATTTAGAGTTATTTCACCTTCTTGTTTCTCTGATGAAACAAGTTTCCTTTTGCATCTTGTAAATTGATTTTGTATTAAATGTTTCAATATAATTGCATCCATGGGTTCATGTGCCCTTTATGCATGTTGCTTACACCTTTGCAGTGCAATTGTGGTCGGTTCTTCCAAATTACATGACAAATAGTGTAGTTAATAAAATAATCCATTACATTTTAGGTAATATAATCAGACTACTTTTTTATTACTTTAGATTACTTTTGACCTAACTCATTTACTGATTTGAATAGAAATTAATGAAATATATTTTTGTACGAAAATACAAAGAGAAAGAAAATATATGAAAAACATGAAGTGAATTGAATGTTACATTACATCAGGGTTTCCCAGACTGAGTTTTTTTTTAACTGCAAACTGCAGGTTTGTGAGTTTAATAAAAAGCAATTTTTAATGAAATCATACAATTTTAAAATGTAAACAATTACTAAATTGATAAAACAATAGGCCTATTTTATTTGTTTACCATGTAACCATTAGAGAACCGTGAACTTAATTGTATTATTTATTATCATAATAAATCTAATATAAATATTTTGGTTGTGTTCATTTATTTATTGCAATACAGATTGTTAAATTTTGGTCTGATAAAAGCTTTATTAGGTGTCATTACTAAACAATTTTTTATTCGAGTGTTTTAATAATGAAACATCATATCAATGATTTACCGAACTTGCCAGAACAACCTGCAAAGACATGTTTCATTTTCGTGACGTAGGCTGCGACGTAGGGCCTATAAACTGCGTTTCCCGAAAAACGAAAGCAATCTATTCCTTTGGGAAAGGAAGTAGGCGATTCGAGAGCATAGACAATTCGAGAGGCATCCAGCTGCAGCCCCGCAGACTATTGGGATTCTGACGACTTATTCCAACGTAAGCTTTTTTCATTATGTATTTTTGTTGTTGTTGTTGTTTGCAATATCATTGCATTTTTGGGTGCATGTGGCAATAATCTATACGTTGCTCTTTTATGTAGGCTAGTAGCATAGACATATTTTAAAATACTTTTAAAGGACCTTTCCTTTCGATTCCATTATAACAGCAAACTTTAAAATGTTGTTTGAAAATGTTTTTCAGATCATTATGAGCACCATCACATCCAGCTTGACCAAATGGCAGAAGAAGAAGCTCTGCTCCTTGCTCAGCCATGACAGACTGTGCCTGCTGTTCAAAGCCAGTGTGCATGGCTACCATGCCAATACATTTCACCAAAAGTGTAATACTCAAGGGCCAACTGTTATTGTAGCTTACAATAAGTCTGGATATGTTTTTGGAGCTTTTACTAGCAAAGATTATGGTCAAACTGGTCAAAATATTGTGGATGACAAAGCATTTCTCTTCAGCTTTAATGACAAAGAGATTAAAGAAGATCCTCTTCGTGTGTTCAGTGAAAATCCCCAGTATTCTTTCAATGACAATGGTCCAAACTTCGATTCTTTAAGGTTTCTTTACAATAACACAGCCACCGTCTATAGTAATCCAGTAACATACAAATTCGATCCACTGAAGATGCATGGGAATGACTTACAGCTGACAGAATGTGAGGTGTACAGAGTTGAAGGTATTATTTCAGATAATTGCCGACAAAATAGTGCACCTTCAGTAATGGTTGTGTGAATAACCATGGTTTGGATTCTCACCAGACAGTGGAGGACTCCTGGAGAAACCATGGAGAAATGTGCAATGGACCTCTGAGTGAGTAAAGCAAATGTAGTGTCTTCTAAAAGTAATTTAGATATTAATTTGGTCTGTTGTCTTTATTTTAAGATCAAGGTATTTTACAAAATGTTTGTGACTTACTGTGTTCCATAGGGAGTCTGACAATGAAATTAATATTTTTAGGAGAAGAAAGGCGCTCTTGAGCACCATCTCAGGCTGGAAGCCTTCTGTTAGCTCGGTTAAACAGGCTCGGATTCTACTGGTGGGTCCTGTTGGTGCTGGGAAATCAAGTTTCTTCAACTCTATCAACTCTGTATTCAAGGGTTACGTGAGTAGCCAGGCCAACACTGGCACTGCAGGAACCAGTTTGACTACTCGGGTAGAAATGCACCTTGATTATTACACATCTGATAATTTACAGCAGGATATATTGTTATGGTTATCTCTATACTGTTTTTAAATGAATGGCTAAATATTTGTGCCTTGTAGTTCCGTACCTACCACATAAGGCCAGGCAGCGGTGTCAGCCATGTACCCTTCACTCTGTGTGACTCGATGGGTCTGGAGGAGGGTTTGAACAGCGGTCTGGATGTAGATGATTTTGCCAGTATTTTGAAGGGTCACATTCAAGACAAGTATCAGGTGAGAACTTTTGGTGAAAGGTAAACATTACAGTTAGTAGGTGTGGCAGATGTCTTATTACTATTTTTAGTCTCAGTCTCAATTTAATGATTTAAAGATATTATACATGTTTTTTTTTTTCTTAGTTTAACCCATCGATGCCTATACAGCCAGACTCCCCTCATTTCCACAAATCTCCTGGTTTGAAGGACAAGATTCACTGTGTGGTGAATGTGATTGACGCCAGCAAAGTCAAGCTCCTCTCTGACAAAATGAATGACAAGTTTGCGGTTTTTCGAAAGAAAACCAACCAGCTCGGTGAGGGAATGACAACAATGAATTCTATTTAAATTCATTTCAAGTGACATGAGTTTATTTTGTCATTTAAATAATAGAATATTAGATTTTCAGCCTCTCTCAAGATATTTTCTTAATGTCACTTCTTCTGTACAATTAAGACAAATAACTAGAGCGGCTTCACCCAGGTTAATGATCTCTGAGATTTTATTGCATTTAACCCTTTTGCATCAATTACATAAAGTTGCACATTGGTAGATAGAGGACAAAAATGTCCATAAGGATGCACGAGGGTTAAGGTGTTATTCTGTTCTTCAGGTATTCCTCAGCTGGTTCTGCTCACTAAGGTGGATGAGGCCTGTCCGTTAGTGGCTGAAGACCTGAAAAATGTCTACCAGAGCCACTATATCAACAAAATGGTACTAATGAATATATTTGACTTAATAGTCAGTATTCTATACTGTTCTTGAGTATTTCTGATGAACTGTTTTGTGACAGGTGCAGGAGGTGAGCGCTCAGCTTGGAGTTTCTATGTCTGCTGTGATCCCAGTGAAAAACTACTGCCAAGAACTGGAAATAGACCCTCAAACTGACATACTGCTTCTAAGCGCTGTTGTTCAGATACTCAGAGCTGCTGAGGGCTTTTTTGATGATTTTTATAATCCAGAGGAGAGGTCCGAGTAGAAGGTTCTGGATGTATATTAAAATTAGCTAATCATACCTCTTTGTTTACAGTCATATTGTTTTAGGTGACAAATGCATCTTTGTTTGTCAAGGTCTGTTGACATTTCTACTGTTGCTCTTAACATGCAAACTATTGGTAATCCAAAACATGCTATTAATCAGATGTCCAATATTCAAAGCTTTCTTCTCAGTTTGAGAGAAAAATGTGTAGTTTAGAATTGAAATAAAGGTACGTCTCATAAAGTTTATTTGTTGTAGAAGATAATGAAAGAAATACATTCACATTGTACATGTACAATGAACCATGAATGCGTTTGAAGGCAATTGTTTGTACATGATCTAACTCTTAAAAATTACATTTGTTTATGTAACCTAATGTAGTTAGGTTAATTTAGTGAGATTAAATTAAAAACCAATTCATTTAGAAGCATAATATTTAGGTTAAATTGCAAAACACTTTTTGCAATGTATGCTTAAACCAACGCTCACAGTCCAAAAACTTCATACAGTGTGTGAGATTGCCTTTAGAGCAACTGATATGTTGCAGTCAACTCATTGGGGCTGATATTTCTTCCTGTCACACATCCTTTTAAGAATCCTCTCATTCCCAATGTTTACAATCATCTATCCACATTGTTTTGTATTGCAGAAGTAAGCTAATTTCTGTGATTTTGTGAGACTTCTGGTTCATTAGCTATGGGTGAATAACTAGAAAAATAACCAAGTTCTACAAACCAGTGTGCAACAATACATTAGAATAATATGGAATAAGAAACAGCAGTTTGCAATATCAGGCAGTATACAAGCTGTTTTGTACAGGCAGCTAAAAATAACTGAAAGCGGGTGACAGGAAGAGAAGCTCGCACAGCCTCGCAGTCTAAAAGTCAGCCCATGGCATAAATAGAAGCAAAATGACAAAATAACTAATCAGAATACTTATCAAAAGTTGCTCCAGGTCGCGATTCGCCGTCTCTGTGCACGATTAAAATTTCTCTTGGCACGGCTACAAGTCGGTCAGTTTGCTTACGTTACAACTACGCCGTCAAGCTCAGTTTGAGCCTGCGCAGAACGCCCTGCTATCAGGAAGTGAGTGCCCATGTTGAGCTTCAGCTCTCTCCGTTGAAATCAACGGGGTCGCTGTGTCCATTTCTTTGGCAAAAACACGCAGTGGGTTAGTTTGTGTCAGTGTGTTTTGATTTGCTTAACTGTCGCTCACGTTTTCCGGAAGATTAACGCCCATTACCTTTACGGGTGAAACGTTCATGTCATCATCTCCGGTCCAGATGTCAATAGAGAACCTAACTCCCTCCCCTTCCGGTCGACCACCATGGGACCTTACTTCGGAAAAATATTGAATGGTAGTCAAGAGACAACAAATATTTCTGATCTGGTTTGAATTGTGCCCTGAATTACACATAATGTTTGTCAATTTAAAAGATACATTTTAAAGTAAAGAAAGTCACAGTTTGATGTAAAACCGTTGAGGTATAAGACTGTGAAAATACGTAATTACAAAGACTACAAACCCCAAAGGCACACATTTTCTCTCAATGAACGAAGCTAACTTTACTGAGGCTGTCTGTCATTGTTTTTACAGCCTTGCGTTATAATCGTAACGTTACGCCATCCTGAGTGTTTTGTACCAGACTGCACACACACAAGCAGCGGATCTCGTTTCGCTTCCCGGGAGATGTAGTTCATAGAGCGATTTTCACATAAAACTAAATGTTACTCTTCTGTTGTATGACAAACTGCGACATTTTTGACTTTGAGAATCATCTTTTAAATTGACAAACATCATATGTGTAATTGAGGGCACAGTTCAGACGGAATAAAAAGATAAGTTGTCTCTCGCCATTGACTACCATTCATAATTTTTCCGAAATAAGGTCCCATGAGCCGGAAGCGAAGGGGCGGGACTTAGGCTCTCTATAATGGTGTTGAAGTCGAACTGCAGTATCAGTTTGAGGCAGAATCAGACCGAGAAAGCGGCGATGAGGAGAGTCAAGCAGAAACTCACCACACATGGCTCTTACTAAACGTTTCTGAATGATAATTTGCTACATTTTTTAACTTTTTTTAACTACACATTTGTTTTACACCATAGCATCTGACTGGCAACAATAGCAACTGACTGGCTACAAATGTTATACTCAAACAGCGTTGGCATAAGTTTACGTTCTTGATCAAATCGAAAATAACATCATAAAGCACATGAAAAATACATTTACAACATACTTATACAAAATTCAGGTCCATAATGTTTGTACGCATTCGTAGTAGACACAAAATAGCTTTAGTAGCCTAGAGGCTATAAAGCCAGCGCTTGCATTTGAAAAAAATAAAACACAAGGCTACGTCTGGAATTATACACGCAAATACATTTAAAATGATTAAGTCTTAGCCTACTTACAGGTTGTGGCCTAACAACTGCTGCCTTTTGTTTAAAGTTGGAATTGCTTCATGTTTTAGTAACAGTTTCTTGTTAAATCCGGCATTGAACGCGTGGAGATTCTGCAAGCTGTCTTCCATAAAATGCGCAGCACAGAGAGCTAGATTACGATCTTCATTTTCAGGAACATAATCAAACATAAATTGTATCCATTGTTGATATGCAACTGGCCTTAAGGTCTGAGAGAATAGCCTTCTCATAATCTGTGAGACTCATTTTAGGGGTGATCGCATGAAATATTTTTCTTCTCTAGTAGGCCTATGCTCCTCTTTTTCATACTTTGGCCGCTCTCCCTTCTCGCTGGGCCCAGGAGAGCCTTCTGGTGACCCAGCTGGAATGGGGGTTATTTGGTGGGCTCCAGGCAGAATCTGATTGAGAGGAGTTCTGATGGCTGCTGGCAGCTGTCCTGAAAGAGCCCAGAGTTTTTCTGAGCCATGTGTTCTTAGCAGCCTGAAGTTCAGTCGTCACAACTGCGTTTTGGTGCTCCAACTCCTTGGGAAATCAAGATGATAAATAAATTATCAAAAAGAGAAACAATTTTAACATAAAAGTAGTATGCATTTAAAATCATTAACATGACACTACAGTAGCACTTAATAATACACTTCAATTTATTAATGATAATAATTTTTTTAACGCAATTAATATATAATGAGCAATGAACAACATTTTTAACAGCATTTGTGAATGTTAATTTATAAATGTACTATTGAACATTGAGTTATTCACAATATGTGAACTAATGTTTATTTATAAAACTTGATTTGTTAAAATGTATTAAAATAGATCAAAACATTCTGTAAAAGTATTGTGCATGGAAAATTACTAATTATCTCATTGGGAATGTCTGACACCGGGTGCATCCACACTATAATAGATGGGCCAGCCGCGAAAGCTTGACAGGCGTAGCAACAGTAACTAGGGAGGGCGGGGCTTACGAAGGGTCAATTCAAAAATTCTTTTACATTTCGACTACATATATGATCCACTTTCAATAAACATTAACGTTGAAATGGGCGAAATGCTCTTTCAAGCGCGACAAGACAAAAGAGAATGCCTGCCTGTGAATGTCCTGACACACACTGGATGCATAGAGAGTTTCAAAATATACTGCCTTTATGTTGTCTCTACATTAATTTGGAGATTAACTCTGAAATTATTACATTATAAAATATATAAAAATCGTAAGTGTTTTTAATTGCGATTAATCGAGTTCGTTTTTTAATCAATTGGCAGCACAAAGAAAAATATATTTTAAAAATCTTCTGGGGAAAAAAAAGAGTTCCAAGTCACATGCTTTTTTATTAGACGTTTATGTCTTACTTGTATCTTGCATTTGGACTCCACCATTTGTAGCTTGGTCTGGGCTAGCTCTCTCTCTAACTCTTGGACCTGTTCTCTGAGAGAGGCCATCACTTCCTCCTGAGCAGAGCTATCTTCACTCTCAGAGCACCGCTGAATTGATCCATCCATACTAAAGATGTGTCTGCACTGCTCACACTCCAGCATCTTACTCTGAAATAATAAAGTATATACTAGAAAATGTTTAAAGAGAAATATGATACTACAGTAAGACTGACGGTGAAGGTCAAGCTGCTCTGAGATCAGTTTGTTTCTTACCTTGATAACTGCCAGCTCTTTGTCTGCTTGAGCTTTCTGGGTTTCAAGATTAGTGTTCAGTTGGGAGCAAATCTAAAGGATGCAAGAAAATGGGCTGAAAGTTGGCATCGAATGCAACATTGTTCATTGAATATGTGGAGTTGTAATTGAACGTTTACCTGCTTGTAGTCGGCGATGATGTTGTTTGATCTCTTAATATCTGACTCTGCTTTGTCCAGCTCTCTCCTAAACATCTTTTTTAGCTGTCGAACACATCAATGCATTAGACAAGGGCAAAGCAATGAGCTCTCTTTCACAGAGATTGTTCAAACACTTTACTCCTCGGATCAGTGATGTTAAAAAGCACCTGTGAAGTCTCCTCCTCCTTTCCCCTTTTCTCCTCCTCTGTAATCCTCAGAAGTTGTTTGGTTTTTAACAGCTCCTTGGTTAATTCATCCACCTGGTCCTCGGTCTGAAAGACACACCAGATCTATCTACATGCTCAGCAAAATAAAACCGAAAATGAAACCAGCCTGTTGCATATGATATGCATGATGACTCGTAATAATTTGAAAGACCTTATCTAAAGCAGTCCTCAGAGCAATCTTGCTGGTGACAAGTTTTTGTGCAAGATCATCGTTTTCCTGCTCCAGACGCAAACTGGTTTCCTGAAGCATACGGTTTTCTCTCTAGAAAAAAGAAAAAGAAAAGCATTAATACCACAAATTTACAACCGTGAGGTAATCAACGCATGATGCAAGAGCTGTTGTTTTGTAGATATGGGTGTTGCAGAGCAGGACGGAAGCTTTTTGTTTTTGTGGAGGTGTGATCACTTACCTCATACCTGTCGAGGGGGTCTTCTGGCTGCAAAAGGTTATCTCTTAATTTTGGCTTTTTAGATGGAACCTGTTTAGAAAGAAGATTCAAATAAATTTCAAATCACATCAGATAGCCAACGCGAATCTAAAAGGCATGAAAGGAATGTACTTTAACATCTTCTAAGTACTGAATATATAATATCAGTAGTTGCAATTTTATTGATATTTTAAAAAAACTCATTTATGAATTTAATTCATATAAATAAATTCAATATCAGGTACAAAAATCATAAAGGCATGAAAGGAATGTACAGTAACATTTAAAGTACTTATGTTAAGTGCATAGTTGCAGGATTCATAGCATTTTTACACTTGCAATTTTATAATGACATTTTTTATTAATTTACATTTTTGTATATATATATATATATATAATAAACATTTATTTATATAGCACTTCTTTTCATACATGGAATGCAACACAAAGTGCTTCACAAACATGTAAACAAGTTCAACAATGTCAATATCAAAGAAAAAATATATAAAAATAACAGAAAGACTCATACACAACTTCAAATAATATTTTTGTACTGATAAGCAACTTTAAAAAGGTATTTCTTGACCTGACTTTTAAAAATATGAATGCTTGCAGCCTCTTTCACTTCATTTGGTATATGTATATATATATATATATATATATATATATTACACCATATACAATATATTTATTATATTACAATATTTATGTCCGTGATGACCAAACAATAATTGATCACAAACACACTAATATTTTTTTTAAAAGAGATTTGAAATAACTCAAATAACCGTGCTGTTGTGCTACTCCTTTAAAAATTCCAGCATGCCAGCTTTATGTCAACATGTGACAAACGTGAGGTCCGAAGTTGCTGAACTTACCACTTGTTTCGGTAGAGACTCCACCACTAGACTGGCCAGGATCTCCTCCTCTGACATTTGGTCAACAATATAGGCATCATAAGCCACAGCAATAGACACTTCTTCCATCATTTTGGCAGGTGAGTGGAACACAAGTGATCTCAAAATAAGGAGTAGGCCACTGTACCTTTCCGGAGAAATGACAACAGGTTTGACAGGCAACAACGGTCTGTATCTGTCTTGTCTCAATGCAAGCCCAGCCCAGACATGGGAGGAGTTTCATTTCAGTCCACCTTTGTCCTGTGGTTCTTCACTTACCTTATAAGCAGGTATCAAAACACTATGGCCTTCCAACAATCCGGCAGCCAATACTAATTATTTCCTCATTGCTAAATCAGAACCCAGTTAAATATCATTCAAATTATGAATCCAACACAATTAGGTTCCAGAACAGAAGATCTTTTACCATCACAGTTTAGAGTTTGCAAGCCTGCCTGTGGCTTCAAGCACAGGGCTAAAGACTGTGAAATTGAAATTCTTGCTGTAATCCTGCAGGTCGCCCCTCACACAAAAATACTGTGGGACAAGCAGGTGCCAGTACATTCCTCCATTCCTTAAGCTGCTTATATCTGGCTGCTGTATATGTTCATTGGGATTGATGAAGGCTGAGAACTGCTGTTTTTATCATCTCACTGCAGCTTCAGGGAGGCATCGTGCAGATATTTTTAATCAAAATGGTCAAAAGCACTAGTTTCTTATAAAACTTTGCTTCTTAGTATGTTATGCAGAGCTAATCTGCTGTGGTCATCAGCTTGAACAAAGCCGAGCTAATAAGCCGAAAAATAAGAAGGAGCAAGAAAGAGAAGGGGAATGTGAACAAAAGTGGGGGAGGATGTTATTAGTAATTGAAAGAAGGGAGGAGAAAAGAGCAATAAAGGAAAACAGCAAAGTGTGACAGTGTTCAAAGGTTCTTGTATTGGAGGAGGAGCCAGCCAATTTTCAGGTATCGTCATGAACCTGCGAAACAAACAAACTATCTCCAACTGTGAGGTGGGAGTGGCTCTCACCTCCATTTGCTAAGTGTGCTGCTTATTATGGTTGAAAAATCATAGTCAGTGGAAAGCTTTATCATGCTGAGAGTGAAATTCTTTTACAGTTGCTGAACTGCAATGGAAATGAGATGCATGAAACAGCTATTTGCTTAACAAGATCTTAAACTGGTCCTTCAAGTCGTTTAACAGAATCACAATGCACAGGTAGAATGCAGTCCCAGCCCTGCTTGACACTCCCGGATAAGTATTTTCAGTGCTTTTAAATGTCAAAGTGAAAGAAGATGTAGCAAAGAGAAAATGGTAAGATTAGTGGGTTCTGATTTTTTTAAAATTACACAAATGTGTGTTTACTCAAGCAGTGGTTTTGTACACTACCGATCAGATGTCTGGTGGTGTTATGTATTTTATGGATGCATTAAATTGATCAAAAATGACATTTAACATGGTTACAAAAAGTTATATTTCAAACATCTTTTCAACTTTCTATTCATAGACCCCTATATATATATATATATATATATATATATATATATATATATATATATATATATTACACAAAATATTAAACCACTTAACTTTTACGCATTTGGTAGACACATCCAAGGCATTCATTTTATGAGTTCTTGCTTTCCCTGAGAATCAAACCCATGACCTTGGCATTGCTAACACCACGCGCTACAGTTTGAACTACACTTCTCAACATTAATAAGAAATGTTTCTTATTGCATAATGCATCAAATAAGTATATTACAACGATTTCTGATGGATCATGTGACACTGAAGCCTGAAGTAACGGTGCTGAAAATTCAGCTTTGCAATCTCATTTTAAATATATTGAAATCGAAATAAATTTTAATATTATTTGTTGTATTTTTGATCATTGTGGCTTTGGTGAACAAGAGACTTCAAAAGCATTGAAAGGCGTGTTTAAAATTGTAACTTTTGAACTTTTTAACCCTCTTAAATTTGTATTAATTCTATCCTTTAAACTAAAATTAAATTGTTTTAATTGAAAGGCGATACAATTGTTTAATGTGTTTTGGAATTATTTTACTGTTTAAATGTATCTGTGAAGCAGTTTCCATTGTAAAAACACCACATGACCTGCTGCTGGAGCACGTTGTCACAAAAGTGGAAATGTTCAATTAGATTTTTTAGGAGTAAAATGTTTGATAACCAGTCTCTTTCATAGTTTCGCGTAATCCACTGCTAGAATATAGCAACATGAATAGGAATATGGAAGAAAAACACAATTAAAGCAAACAGAAGCATTGGCAGTTAGTTCGAAGATACAAATATATAGAAAGACTTGACAGGAATCGTTTCAATCATTGAAATATTTTGATCTTTATGTCCATGTATTTTATAGATGTGAAATGGCTTTTATTACTCTGATCACAACTGACCAATTTTATAAAAGTCTGCAGGCATTTATAAATGCTTACTTCATATTCAAAAGCATTCTGTGAAATATGTGCACAATCAGCTACTTTTTTTCTTCAGTATTTTAAACCATAGACTGATGTTTACTTCCAGACCCCCCCACCCCCATTTTTGCCAAAAAAGTATTCACATGTAAAATAGAAGTGCCTTCTTGTGATTTGTAATGTGATGCAGTAACTAACAAAGAGTGACAGTGAATATCGACATCAGAATGCACAATTCATAAACCATGGCACTGAAACAAGTATGTGAGAAAATATAATAATTTACATACACACTTTTGCAAAGACAAGGAAACTATTGTTCATATAATTATCATTTCAATAAGAACAATGAAATGTTATATATATATATATATATATATATATATATATATATATATATATATATATATATATATATTTTCCAGTCATTTTCTCAGTGACTTTGCCTCAAGAAGATTTTTGAAAATGTTGTGTATAAATCTGAAAGTTATATGACATTGGAGATATCAGCAGCTGCACTGAAATGTTAATTTAAAAAAAGATCTTAATTTTAAAAAGTAGTGGATATGGACAAATAAATAAGTGAGAATGAACAACACATGACTCCAACCTCAATCTTATTTGATTTTCAAAACTGCCAACACATTTCACTGTGTGCCACTGTGAATTTTAGTTAATGTGAAATTTAAATACAAACTAACCAATATATTTATCATCAGTAATTAATTTTACATTTTCCCAACAGATCTTCATAGATTAAGATTTTTTGGTTAATTTCTCATCCAAAAATAAGTGTTTAAAATAAAAAAAAAGATTCAGCATATCAGGGGCTATTTAGCTGAATGTCATGCTTTTTCCAACAAAAGTAATTTATTTTAAAAGCTATTAAAAACTTTTATGTCACCATAAACAATGAAATACTTATGATGAGCCTTTAAAGCTTTCTTGGGATGCTCCATTTCTTTTTTCTAAATTTAAAATCTGCTTCTATATCTGACTTTTCCAGATAAATAAAATATCCTATTTGCATTTAACCTTTGACATTAAAAAGGCAAAAACCCCCACAAACACTTCACGTCATATAACACACAGCCCTCACAGCAGAGAAAGAGGGAGGGGTGTGCAAGAAGAAGAAGAGATAAAACAGGTAAAACAAAAAGACAATGGAAGACTGAAGATGGCCTTAGACCTGTGTGGAAGAATAACGTGGCATCCTGTAGGTCTGTTGCGCAAGGAGATGGCACGGCCCTTGAAGCTCTGGTTCACAGAGGCAGCTCTGTCCCTGGGTCCATCTCTGGGTCTGTGAGGGTCAGACGTCAGTGCTGATGGCTCGTGTATTGGTGTAAAAGTCTGGAGTACTGCGGTGGCTCAGCACGGGGCCGTACATGGCGGCCAGACCGAGGGCAGTGGCGCCATGGTTCTCATAGTGAGCGGGCATGTAGGACAGCCGTTCGCCGCCATTACGCATCTCATCCGAGCCACGGAGGTAGTAGGGCGAGCACGTGGGGCAGTAGCTCTGCTGCGGAGCGGGGTCGTAGGGCAGCGAGAGAGGTGTGACGGCCGCCCCGTCCACTCCCGGAGCGCTGCATGCGTTGCATGCGAACTGTGGCTGAGGATCTCCGACCGAGCCCGCCTCCCCTTCTGACTCATTCCTCTTACAGCAGTAATACTGGGATGGACGGACATTTAGATATACAGGGAGAACAAGATCAGGAATTGATGCTTCAACACAGATCTTCCTCAAATTGTTGAGTAACACGCTGAGTGTGCTTGAGCACAAAACACAGAAAAGTTCTGGAATGGATTTGAGTTATTTACATAATAGTGCTGTTCAATTTAGGTCAACAAGTAAGGCTAAAACAAAATTCAAAATTCTTTCTTATGGATTTCTGATTATGAATAAAATAAGGTCTGTGTTCAGCACTATTTAAACAGTCACGCCTCAATAGTGAATTTTGCAAAAATATGGATTGTGTCCGAAATCGCACACTCTCTTGAGTAGGTACTTATTTTGACTAAGTAATTACTTCACAACTGCTAAAAAAGTATGTTCTCAATAGTTTGAATGTGTGTAGTACTAGTATGAATGTAATTCAGATCAGCATCAGTTCATAAATCCTCTCCCGTGGCCTCATGGGATAGCAAAGTGTCCATCGTATGCAGAATCTTCAGAATCTCGCTGGAAGTAGTAGATCATCCGGGTAATTTTGCCTACTCTTTTATGAGTACTGAGAACTAGGACATACTTGTTTTGTCACATATGCTACTGTTAATCACCTACTATATAGTAGGGAAGTATGAGATTTTGAATGCAGCCATTTTTTGCAAATGTTCCCACAACTTATTCATTGATTTCCTCATTTTAGTTACTGTAAAGGCGTAGTTCACTTTTCAAAAAAAACTTTTGCTGATGATTTACTCACCCCCATGTAATCCAAGATGTCCATGTCTTTATTTCTTCAGTCGAAAAGAAATTAAGGTTTGTGATGATATGATGATTCCAGCATTTTTCTCATTTGGTTCATTCAACAAACGAAACGAACAAATTGACTCGAAAAAAGATTCGTTCATTTTGATGATCGAGTTCGAACAGGAGAGTCACAAACGTGCGTCAGAACAGAGCAAGGTGACCATTTGAGCTTATAAAACTTAAACTTTGTTATTTATTTATTAAATGAGCGATCGTTTCACTTGATAAGACCCTTATTTATCGTCTGGAATCATTTAAAGCCCTTTGAACAGTTTGCAGTTTGCACTGAAACACTCATTTGGACCTTGAACCGTTTGGTTCCCACTGAAGTGCATTATATGGAGAAAAATGCTGGAATATTTTCATCAAAAACCTTAATTTCTTTTCGACTGAAGAAAGAATGACATGGACATCTTGGATGACATGGGGGTGAGTAAATTATCAGCAAAAGTGTTTTCAAAAGTGAATTACTCCTTTAAATTGTTGAATTATTTAGTTCTACTAACTACTGAACAAATTGGCATAATGTGAAAAACGGATTAGCACAGCGTGGCCGTGTTTTACCTAAAATGCGGAAAAGAAATGACAATACTAAAACAAAACCAATACTAAATTTGTAGCCACTTTTTTGCAGCCACTAAATTTGCAGCCGTTGTTTTTGAGCATTGCTCTCGGGTTTCTTGTGTTATTCACTCATCATTCCAAAAGACAAAAATCAGTTTTCCCCCATTACACTGTCTTGCATCTTGTGTTTTAAACACAAAAACGCGATGTGTGTGAATGGTCCCTTATCCCTTACAGCACTCTGCAGTAAAATGTAAATGAAATGTAATGCTCACCTGGAGTCTACAGTAACAAAGCACTGCAATGATACACAGGAGTATCACTGTTGCGAGAATTCCTCCGGTTATGACAACAGTTCCAGCTGTCATCCGACCAGATCTCCATCAAACCCTGAGAGAGAGTCAATTGTCTTACTGAAACTTCATTTCCATATGTAAAAACAGACTGAAACTGAGTTGTTAGTCCGTTTACAACTCCAAAACAAAATTGAACTTTTGTAACAATTTTACCTAAATAGCATTCAAAGGGCCCCTGATTTATGTGTTAAAGCCTGTGGAAGGGATTAAGTCACTAAATCACTTACATTAGAAGAGAGCAGAGGGGACGACAGGCCACAGAGAGTTTGTATTGCTGCTTCTCCTGACGCAATGCTCATTGGTTGCAGACGTTCACCAGTAGAGTCTGTGGATATCGCAAAAGAAGTGGAACGTGTGATATGTAAAAACAGATTAGTTAAAAACTTCTATTTCAGCAATAGGATAACAGCCACAATAACCATTCCAGCCAAAAGGAGGCAGTATAACCCAGGACATCACCACAGCACAGTATGCGTTCACAAATGATCTTTTTTGCTTGCAGATTAAAAAATATATATTTAACAAAGACATTACTTCAGGGCACTTTGTAAGGCACTGGTAAAATATAACTGAATGAACCAAAATTGAACTAGTAAAATAATCAATGTCATCTTAAAGGGTTAGTTCACCTAAAAATAATCTTACAATTTACTTACCCTCAAGCCATTATACTGTAGGTGTATATGACTTTCTTCTTTCAGCCAAAGACAATTGGAGTTATATTAAAAAATATCCTGGCTCTTCAAGCTTTATAATGGGAGTGAATGGTACCATAGATTTTGAAGCCCCCAAAAGCACATCCATCCATCATAAAAGCACATCCATCCATCATAAAAGTAATCCATATGGCTCCAGAGGGTTAAGTGGATCAATGCGTTTTTGTAAGAAAATATTCATAATTGTAAGTAACTATTAAATTGACGAGAGGAATGAGCAAAACCAAACAACGGTTAGGAATTAGAAGTATAAAAATAAAAAATGCGTTCGGCTGAAAGAAGAAAGTCATATACACCTAGGATGGCTTGAGGTTGAACTAACCCTTTAACTACAGAACCCAGACTCAATGATAGGACGTTCTCAAACCCATCACACATACTCTCCCAGTCTATTTTTTTTCTCAGAGTAAAAGCACTAAATTATATACAGGAATGGTAGAATGCTAATGCTGTTAAAAGCAATGTGCCATCTATTCTCCCTGGAATGTGTCCAAGCAGCGTGTTCCTGTCTCCCTGCGCTCCTTGCCAGCGGTTAAACTGGAGGAAAGTACTGATCTGGGTTCTTGTGGTGGGCTGCTGGAGGTCATGATAGGGCTATTGATAGGACATGTTTGGACAATCACATAACCTGATGGGCTAGACAAGGTCGCTGTAAGTACACCGAGAACACTTTGAATAACAAGGATGGGGTGGGGACTAGAGAGCGCTTGTGTTTATCCAAGTATTTTCTAGTGCTAATTTGTGGTGACTGTGAAAATTGACTTCAAAGTAATGCACACAATACCAAAATCCAAAATCCGTTCAATTGGTGACCATTTTGGCAATGCAGCTAATTTCTATCTACTAGAATAGGGAAAGGCTTAAAAGTGTATATTTATTCATTTTTTTTGTTTGTAAATGTTTGCTAAGCTTACACACTGCACGTACGAATATTCAGCCAATAATGGGCCAAAAAAAATAATAGGCCCCCCAAAAAAAAAAAAAGCAGAGCGAGTTAATATTGAAGCTTGTGTTCGCTTTTTAATCTGACAATTCTGTCTTTTTTCCCCTCACAATTATGAGTTGATGCAAGATATAAACTCGCAATTTCGAGTTTAACAATTATAAGAAAATGTCAGAATTGTGAGCCCCCCCCCCCAAGTCAATTATTAATGGCGAAAAGTAAAAGACACCACTAAGCGCAATGAACACTGACATAATACTCCTACCATTCCTTTTGTTTGGAGGTTTATATTTTGGTGTTCTTGAGGTTAATGAAAACTCAATAAAAAACAGACCTGTCAACGCTGATGATGGCTTCCCTCATCCCACAAACATTAACAAGGCGCACATGGTATAGATTGTAAGAAATTGTTTGTATGTTTCAATGTGTCCATTCATGAAACACATATTCATGCATACTAATATGAGATGATCCCATGTGTGTATTATGGCATGTGAGGAGAAGCAGACGGAGATGTGGTGCAAGTGGAAGTGTGACCCGGTGCAGACCTTGTCAGCATGCTCATTTATCACCTGGCTCACTCTATTACACCAATGAGTCTGCAGATCAATACAAAGATGCTCGTATATCTCTGTTGCCATGGAACCCAAAGCTGCTGACCCACTTCTCCCCAAATACCCCAGCACCCCTTCTCTTTTTGCTTTCCTATTTATTGTCTTTTCCCCTCCATTTACCAGTATATTCAGTGCATCACCAGTATATGTATGCCATCTTTAAACTGTGAAGGCAGCACAGGAACCACATCTGAAACGGATTGGATCGATTCCCTTCCTCTTCCTGTCCATTTTTAGGAGAAAAATCCGATCTATTGGAGACGTCCATTAGATTTCTTAGGCACGCCGAAAGACCACAGTACAATCAACATGGGGAAATGTCACACTAAAACAAGCAGCTGTGGAAAATTCTTCTCATCTTTAGATCTCTATTAATTCCTTTTTCCCATGCTTTAATTTAGAAAAATCCCAGAAATAACTGTTTGGTCCTATTCATGGTTAGTAAAATGGGTGGGGTCCCTTTAACCCCAGTAAGTGATTATTTAAATTCATTTATGTGTAAAACACATTGAATTTCAAAATGTGCTATATAAATAAACGTGCCTTGCCTTGAAAGGATTATTAGGAAGACCATACTAATACTGTGTTTGACCCCATTTCGCCTTCAGAACTGCCTTAATTCTACATGGCATTAATTCAACAAGGTGCTGAAAGCATTCTTTAGAAATGTTGGCCCATATTGATAGGATAGCATCTTGCAGTTGATGGAGATTTGTGGGATGCACATCCAGGGCATGAAGCTCACGTTCCACCACATCCCAAAGATGCTCTATTAGGTAGAGATCTGATGACTGTGGGGGCCATTTTAGTACCGTGAACTCAACAGAAATTGAGACTCACCAGACCAGGCTGTCTGATCTGTCTGTCAATTGTCCAATTTTGGTGAGCTCTTTTTTATTTTAGCCTCTTTTTTCTATTTGTAGTGGAGATGAGTGGTACCCGGTGAGGTCTTCTGCTGTTGTAGCCCATCCGCGGCTTCACAAATGCTTTGCTGCAAACCTCGGTTGTAACGAGTGGTTATTTCAGTCAAAGTAGCTCTTCTATCAGCTTGAATCGGTCGGCCTTTTCTCCTCTGACCTCTAGCATCAACACGGTATTTTTGCCCACAGGACTGCTGCCTACTGGATGTTTTTCCTTTTCATACCATTCTTTGTAAACCCTAGAAATGGTTGTGCGTGAAAATTCCAGTAACTGAGCAGATTGTGAAATACTCAGACCGGCCTTTCTGGCACCAACAACCATGCCACGCTCAAAAATGCTTAAATCACTTTTCTTTCCCATTCTGACATTCAGTTTGGAGTTCAGGAGATTGTCTTGACCAGGACCACACCCCTAAATGGATTGAAGTTAATTAGTTACATTACTAGTAGTTACGTTACTTGCCGCAGTTACGTTACGTTTTTCGCAGTTGAAGAGGTTTCTTCCCCCCACATAATTGACAGCACACACTGATGTTCTTACCGTTGATAGAAATAAACTCAAAATAATGATTGTATTTCCAGCTACAGAACGCGTAATTTTCTCTCTCCATGCCGATGTTTTCGTTGGTTTACCCGATGCGCAAACACTTACTAGTCAGAGTAGGTCTCGGTAGATGACGTTGCGGACTCGAATTTTTTACAATCTCTAGATGATAAAACACTGCATTCTGTCAACAGCGATAAAACACAGCTGTAACATATAGTAACTTGGGCTTGGAACTATACTCTAATTACTATTTTGACAATGTAATGCGTAACATTACAAGTTACATTACTCGTTTAGTAAATACGTTACTAAAAAATAAATCAAATTACACCAATGCGTTACTACCCAACATTGGTGCTCTGGTAGTGTCTGCTGTCTGTCATTCCCGTCTTTGCTCCAGAACAGTTATGGACTTTTTATCTGGCAGCTCTATCTGACCTCTTATCTGTCTGACTGCACCAGGGCCCATATAGCTGTGGGGGTTCCACATGATTATGACACAAATATGTCTGCAATGTTAAAAGCAAAATCAAATCAAATTAAACATGACAGGTAAACAACATTGAACTTCATTTAGTATAGTGTAAAGAAGTTGCACTAATGTCTCCAAACAAGAGGCTGTCATAACTAGATGTAAGCAAAATAACATTTTAATGAATAATACTCAATCGAAAGCTGCTGTTTTTACGGTTTTAAGAAAAGCAAATGATACACGTAACCTAGTTTGAATAAACACTATAACACAAAGAAAATTAATACGATTTATAATGATTTTTATTAAGATTAGCAAAGCTAGTAGAATGCAAACCCTGCTATAAAGACCAACACGGCATTCTAACTCATACTGCACTACATTTGGTTTGAAACTTGCTTCACGACTGTTAAAAGTATGTTCTATCTAGTATGAATGAAATTCAGAAGTATTCCATCCGGCATGTTGTCACTGTCAGTGGCATCGCTTAAATGTCATTCATAAATCCTCTCCTGTGGCCTCATGGGATTACAAAGTGTCCATTAGATGCACACTCCAGAATCACGACGGAAGTAGTAAGTCATCTTGTTTCTTTTTTGCCTACTACTACTTTATGAATACTATGAATTTGGACTCGACTCACACTGTTTTTTGCCTTTAGTATGGAAGTAGCCATTCAAATGCAGGGCAGGTTGCAGTGTGAATTTCCATGCTAGTCCAAGCTGGTTTATATAATTAGCTCTAGTTTTGTTGGTCAGCTTAGTTAAGAAGCCTGGTGGGGCACCAACATCCAAAACAACATTCAGTACTCTGGTGAGCAACTACTGTGGTCTTTTCAACAGCAGTATTGTTTGCTCAGTGTAAATAACCTCATACATCACTATTTAAAGTGGCAGCAAAGCTGTCCTATTTGGTTTAAAAACGGCTAAATCTAAATGGCTAGCACTGAACGAACTCCTGTTTGACAAGCTGAACACTGTGACTATCAAACAGCTAATTTCGCTCAACATTCTCATTTTCCTTCTTTATGATTTCACCAGCTTTGCAACAAATCACAGCAGCATGGCGCTAATAGAAAATAACTTGCAAAGAGCTGAGACTGCACTCTGTATGGACAGCCCAAAGGGCCATTATTAGAACTGTCCAAGCTTTCATTTACTCTAATTGTGGTTCTAACCTTAATAATATACACTTAACAACTGGGTCTAATAAGAGAAGAAAAAAGAGACGGAAATCAAATCCCATTCAGCAGACATTTTCTCATAATCCTTTTTGGTTGTAGAGAATTCTCTTACAGTGGGCTGGTTTCTTAAAGGATTTAGAGAGATCATGCTCAGCTTCTCTTAAGTAGAACTGAATTTAATCTTATCACAGGTTTTTCTTTATTTTTTGGGATTGTATTCCTTGTCAGATCAGATTCAGAAATAGATTAATAATAATAATTCCTATACATCCATGTTGTAACTGATTCTATCTGTCAAATAAATGAGCGTTCTGGCATCATTACTCCCCCTGTCATCTCAGACTCAGACCTGTATGAAATGAATCTAAAGAAGAAGAAAAAAATCTATGAAAAAAAAAATCAATGAGACATTTTTCAAAACATCTTCTATTCCACAGAAGAAAGTCATACAGGTTTGGAACGACATGAAAGCAAGTAAACGACAGAATTTAGGGTGAACTACATTTGGATAAGTGTCAGTTAATAATATCAAGTAGCCGACAGCTGTAAGAAGCTCTAAACATGAATATATTAAATACTCCCTGATGTATAGAACCACTCAGTTGAACTCAATGGGCTCTGACACAGTCAATGACAGACATTTAAGGAACTATTTAAGGAATCAACTCTCGAGTTTTATCAGATTAAAGAGTTTTGGAGATTCGTTGAGTTTCGGAGAGAAACCGATAATAGGAGCTCCATGTTCTCACCTTTATGTGATTTATTCCACCATCATAAACTCTGAAGATTCTGGTCATTCAACTTTAATGTCTTTTGGATTGATTGAAAAAGAGCCATGCTTCAAGTTCTTGTTCAGTTTTCCACATCCACCATCAAAAAAACCCCACAACATTTTAGAGTTTTTTTTTTATAATACAAATAAAACCTCCAAATCTATAAAATCTGATGCAGCTTTAGTTTTAGCTTCTCTCTCTGTATGCCAGCGGGTCTCTGCTGCCTGATTTATGGACGGCCAGCATGCACATCCCGCCCCAAGGACAAATCAAGAGACAGCTTCAGATGTCAGGCTATAAAGCAGCTGCTGACTGGGTTCTTATTCAGCAATTGCCGCTACCCCACTTAATTCACTGGCGTTTATTTAAAGCACAAAGAGAGACTATCAAAAATTGAAACAAGAAATTTTGATGGACATGGCGCTCATTTTTAAGGTGGTGACAGATACAAATGTTGCACTGTGTCAATCAGTGTGATACTGATCATCTAAATGTGCTTTGAAGATATAGTATATATGTCTATGATGTTTATACATACATTTATTTTCATTACGCTTTTTTATTTCGTTCAGAGATAAAAAAATAAATGGTTTCGTTCAGAGATAAAAAAAAATAAATGTTTAAAATAGGGGTGTAACAATATATCGTGCCACAATATATCGCAATAAAAAATGCACGTATCGTGGATAGTGACAATACGTCTTGTGGATAGTGACAATATGTATCGTGGATAGTTCCCCCAAAATAAAAATTATTGTGCAAGAATTTTTTTTTTTCTTCAGAATTTTAGTGTCAGTATTACATTAAACTACTATACATAATATTGATTAAAATGTATAACAATGAAGGAATATTTGTGGATCCTGATAATGCCAAATGTCTGGCGTTACCAGTAAAAAGTGGCCAACATTATTTTAAATATATCTAGTCAGTGACGGAGTACAAGGATATTCGTCTAAAATAATTCTGTATTTTCAGCTTCAGAATCATGAATATTTTTATTTTGGTGTCACCATTGTCCTTGGGTTACAAGCACCAAGTCCAAACCTATTCTTTTAAACCCACAATTTAATATCAAAAGTTAGCATTTAAATCAACAGTACATTTTTTCATAACCTTTTATGATATGTCTTGGAGTATCGCAATAATATCGTATCGTAAGTTCAGTATCGTGATATGTATCGAATCGTGACATGAGGGTATCGTTACACCCCTATATTTAAAAGCTCATAAAAATTTTGAGATGTTCATGTCCACATGCTAATTTATAGCAAAACATAGTTTTGAGAAGTAGTTATATCGATTTAGCAATATTGCGGCAACAATATTGTATTATATTGGCAAAAAACTAAAAACAAATAGTTTTTTATATTAGTTAGAATTTTACCTGTTAACATGTCACTAATGTCACTCAAAGCATAAGTGCACATATATTTGCTTAAATAGACAAGCTTGAATGCTTGTATTATTGCAAAATGTAAACTATATTATCATCAAGCTCTGCTAAATGCAGCATGAATATAAGATATTATAAACAATACCATCATGATTTTTTTTTTTTTTTTTTTTGCGTATTGTGAAAAGTGCTTCACAAATACATTTGACTTGCCTTGGGATATGAGCAGTTAACTATGTCAGGACAAGAAAAAAAAAATAAAAATAATAAAAAAAACGTAAAATAATAAATACAACAAACAGTCACAAAATTGAAATGCATTTCCCCACTTTTCAGACAGGATCGCTGACAAAAGCTCCAAACCAACCTCCGGCAAAAGCTGCAATGCTAATGAGCTCATTCAGGCGAAAAATGAACTTTTTAAATCATTGTTTACACAGCAGGAGTCAAATAAAGTGAAAATGGCAACGCAGTCAAGTGTGCACATGTCCAACTCAGCAATAAGTAATAAACTTCTCTCTTTGGATAGCTCAAACAATACCGAGCTGATGACTCAGATGCCGTGTGCTCTGTTCACTCATAAACGCATTGTAATTTGTTTTTGATGTGTGTTACATTAGTCAGAAACAAACAGAAACCACGGCAATCACAATGCTGAGAGGCTTCTCTTGACAGCTTGTCGGCCTGATCTATGATGTCACTTATAACAACGCTGTGGGGAGATAGTAAGGTGCACGTCCTTCTTCATTATTAAAATGAATCTCTCCTCCGCAGCCATGCAGAGCCAGTTCTGGCGCTGTGAAATGGAGAGGCAGGAGCTCTGATCATTTTTGAATGAATCCCTTCTCCTGACTCCTAAATAATGGCATGAATATTTCGGTGTGGAAGCCTCTAACTTTGCACTTGAAATCATGGCAAGCCTGCAATTTTAAAGTCGGTCCTTTTCAATTATTCAAATATCATTCCAGTAACAATATTTTTCCATCACCAGGCCATTTAGCCAGGTAGCGAAGGAAGGATTTTTCACCCCGTTCTCTTCAAAAAGCACTCATCTCTGCTGTGCATGAAGAGAATATATTTATGTCTAAATCTGGGACAGTTGCATGGATTTCAAAAATGAACAGAGAAAAGAGGAATATCGTCACTCGCTTTTCTTTGTCGGAGAGTATAAAGGCAATCATGTTCATTTATACCATATAGATACGATTATTATTACTTTTAATGTTAAAGTTGTTCTTAACTAATTGCATGGATGTGGTCAAATATGAAAGTTTAAGAATCAGCCATTGAAAATCAATCTTAATTGGCAGCTAATCCTAATATTGGGGTACAATAATGTCCCCCTCAATGTCTATGGTTGTTTTCAGTCCTGCAAGCAGTTAATAATGACACTACATAATCAAACGATTCCACCAATTTCTCTTTTTATCATAGTATAGTAGTATCACATCATGATGTCATCGCTCTTTGGCTTTTAACCCCTTTGTTTGCAACAGACAAGAATTGTTTGCAGAAAAGCCCTTGATGGGCTCTTCCTTGTCAAGTCGACTCACAGTGAGAGTGTTTGACTCAGGCAAACAGGCTTCCTCAACCAGTACATCTGCCAAGAGCATACTGCTAGAGAGAGCTTGCCATGTAAATCCAGCAAAACAAACAGTTGAAAACTAAAGCAGCTCCAAACACACCAGGCCCCCTTGGCAGATAGAGCATCACTGGCCTAGAAATCATGTCTCCACTAAAACAGCATCTGTGCATGTGTCGTGTCTGCTAGAAACAGACAACATATGCTTCCCCCTCTGGAAAACATACTTCTTGGCCAAAAGCTATAGCTTTGCATGAGACATCTGACTACTATTATGCTCAGATGTCACAAAAATGAAATCTACACTATGACAATCTATCTATCTATCTATCTATCTATCTATCTATCTATCTATCTATCTATCTATCTATCTATCTATCTATCTATCACAATTTAACCACACAGTAGAAAACAAACAAAATAAGTAACTCAAATTCTGGAACAATGTCACTTTATGTTAATGTATTTTCAATTATACATACTTTACACAGTAATTCAATTAAACAAAATCTACTAGAATATAGTATTGTCAAAAAAGTGATTCAACATGAATTTGTTTTTATTTTTGGGGTGGATGGTGAACATGTTATATTATATATATATATATATATATATATATATATATAATCACTAGATTTTAGGATTCTCTCACCTTCATAGTTCCAATTTAACTCTGCACAAGGCACAAAACAACATAAACAATTGGACAACAGTTATGTGTATTGTGTCCATATGTTCTGGATTACTATGCCTGTAAGATATATTCGTGTGTGTGTGTGTGTGTGTGTGTGTGTGTGTGTGAGTGTGTATGTGTTTTAATTCATGGAAGCAAAGAGCATGCACCAAAATTCATAACCGGACACATTTACAAATTGAATTGCCACTTCAAACCTTACATTAGACAGCATTCAAAATCAAATCAGTGCATGTAAGCTCATAGAGGAACATTTCAGTTACCTTAAACCTGTTTCTCCTCCAGGGCGCAGGAATTATTCCAAATGACTGCTGTCTGTCAAGTAGTGAACACACTACTGTAACTGTTCATCTGGGAAAGGATTGTCTGAGGCTTTGCTTCGTTTGCAGAAATGCAGCGTCCTGATTGACTGAACAGCTAGCTCGTATTATCTATCTGAACGGATGGCTGTCACATCATCATTTGTTGCGCCAGTAATTCCGTATTCCTTGCGAAATGCGTTTATGGTGTGAGAGACAATATAACACATCCGAGGTCGCAAATGAATGTGTAGTATAAGCCAGATTCGGTGTAGCGTGCTGGCTGTGAAGAGCGCTACGGTCCCTCAGGAGGAAGCAACAGCCTGTGAGATGATGATGATGATGATGATGATGATGATGATGATCGCTGCACGCGCGGCGCAGAAAGGGTCAGGAAACGAACCCACACCTTTACAGACGTTAAACGAGAGGAGAGCGTCAGCCAATGAGCGTGCGTCATGTTTCACATGACCACGGGCCAGAGAATATGACAAAGAAAAAAAGTGACAGCATTCACATGCAACTTGGCTTTATCCTGACTTTACGAGAAGTCAGACGTGCATGGTGAGTTTATAATGGTTAAGTAATTAGGCAACATGATATTTTTTTGTTTAAAGTTAATATGACTACATAGCGAAAAGGTTTGAATTGAAAATACATAAAAAAAGGTTAAATAGACTGCAAAGCATTTGGTTGGTTATAGGCTATATAGCCAGAGGTGTACAGTCCAGGTTCAGAAAGTAAATGTCCTCCTCAATATTTTGCTCCAATCACCTGAATTTGCTAATTAGCAGAGTTTTTTTTAGCCAGGATATAGAACTACATTTATTTAATTTAGCTGACCCCTGAACTTTACACCTTTGTGTATAGCCCAGCATCAATCAATCCATCCATCCATCTATCTATCCCACAAGAATTTCGTTCAGAGAATGGGGTTTAGTGTTTTAGCAATTCAGAAAAACTGTATTATGACAGGTTTCATAATTAATGCATGAAATAATGATAGAAATAATGTCTCTTCAGTATATCTAAATAATAAATAACTAAAAGAAACACCTCCAAATTGAACAAAAATCTCTCTCACAAACTTACAAAAATGGACTAACAAAATATATTTATATCTTTAGTTTTCTTTCTATTTTTCCTGTTTTTCTTCATCATCGTCCTTGTTTTCCCATTTATATTTTGCTATAGAGCTGATCTTTTTAAGCAGTTTTTTTGAAAACAAGGACATTTTAATCACTTTATTAAAAACAGCCAGGACAGGACGTGAAAACAGGACATGTCCTGGGAAAACAGGTCTGTTGATCACCATACTTTAACAGGCTTTTTTCCATGTATCAGTGCTACTGAAACTAAGCAGATGAACCACTTGTTTGAAACACAATGCTGGTCTACTGACCTGTTAATTGCACATTTCACATTGCGCAAGACTGGACCAAATAAACACATCAGTAAATGAACGTTCAACTAATTATAAGAATAATCAAACCTGACTCACAATTTTTTTAGGGAACTTTACCTTTAAGTATCATAACTTGTCAGTCAAAAGGTATTAAAAAATACCAACGAAGACACTATCACCCACACTATGCACAAAAAAGCTAACAAGCTCTACCTCCAGTTTGTGCATGCACGCAAATGTATTTGTGCTCACACACACACACAACACACACACAGCAATACGAGCAGAAGAGATCTGTGACAAAGCTGATTGAGCCTACTGAACTCATCTGTGTCAATGCATTTAAAGCAGGAAATGTGCTTTAGTGCAAAGCTACCATACTTGTCATTTGACATCCTTCTACTTAAATATTACACACGACATGGGAATGCAATTCCCTCCTCTCTCACTCCGACACTGTCTTTAGATGTGAAGGAATGATTACATAAAAATGTCACCTCGATTAGCGTGAGATGTTTTTTTGTTGCTGCAATGCCATTTATCTTTTATCAAGTATATTTTGTATCCATTTTTCAAATCCATAATAGTACATTAGTACACAAATTATAATTACAACTATGAATTTATCTGTTATCAAATGAATAAAATTAGGTGTCTGAATCTAGCATTAGATGCCATTATCTCACTAACAAAAGGCCAATAAACCCAATTAACCTGCCTCACAGAAACCCTTGTTTCTTTTCCTTGCTTTGAAGCCTGGGAGGCACACAATTATTGTCCTGCTTATATTTTCATGATCCGTAAGAGCAGTGAGGCTCGCAGCTCCATGCATAAAACTGAGAGAACTCCCTGTAGAACAGGAGGCTGACTGTTCCCATAGATCTGCCTTATTTATTCATATTACCAGTCGTTTTCTTTCTCAGCTCCTCCTCCCACTTAAACAGTTCGTCAATTATTATACTCTGTCTGCAGGAGTGAGATGAAGCGACAGCGTGGTGACGAATCATCTAACTACAAAAGGCAGGCAGTCTATAGACAGTCTAAATATTGAGAATGTGATCCCTCTTAAACTGTGACTGTTTCAGCAGATTGATGAAATTCTAGCCAGTGTAGCGCACCTCTAAAGAGTGCTTCAGGACAGCAGCATCAGAACAACGACAGGCGGGGTGGTCAGAGAAGAAGAGATATTCTGGGGCACAAAGAGATCAACCCTCTTGCTGTGCTGCTATGTGCCACCTGCCTGGACAAGGAGACGCAATAATGGTCATGCCAACTCCATGTGATGCCAGGTAAGAGTTGGCAGCGTAACAGTTCAGCTGAATCTAAGGTCAGTTTGAAGGCAAGCTTTTAAAAATGACACACTACCCATAAATCACATCCATATATGACCCCTACAGCTCACATGATTTCAATTACCTGCTATCTACCTCATTTTTCAAGTATAAGAGAGGGGGCGAGGCCATTTGTAATCCCTATGTCATCTGCTTCCATTTATTTTAAGCTGTAGGCCTACAAATCAGCTAGTTATACTACAAACTGGTATTTCTAACAATAATATTTTACTGTATTGTATAGATTTACCCATTTTCTTCTCATTATTTCCTTATAGTGGCTAATGAATCTCGCACATTCGTTTTGAAAATACAGAAGGTGTAGAAAATACATTAAGGTGAATACTAGATAGCCCATTTTCAACAAAGTAAAAATGAAACAATATTTGCTACACATTTTACTTCCTTTACACATTTTCCTTAAATCAATTCCTTGATTTAATGTAATCTGATTTCATTTAAACTTTTTTCATTTCGATTGGGACGTCATTAAAAATCATGATGATAATCAGATGATATTTTAGGACAAGTTGATGCAGGACAAAACTGGGAAATATTAAATTACGCAACAGAATGAAGTGACGCTGCAAGTGGAAGTAGGGGCAAGTTCAACACAACAGGAGAACTATGAGACTACATGAATCGCTATGGTGCTCACACTACACAAGTTTTCTTATCTGTCGTCTTCTTGCCTTAGTAACGCTCATACTACACAACACAAGAGATATATAACTTCAGAACCGCAGAACCACACATCACATCAGTCTGAGGACAGCAGCACCAGGCCAGAAGCATCAGATCAATAGCTAGGGTCACGTATCCCACCACAACCACTACCCCTACCCTACACTAAAACTATAAGCGCTACCTTAACTAGACCTCCGGCCTTTACTAAAACACATCGCTTCATTTCAGAAGCCCTTAATTAACCCTCTGGAGACATATGGATTATTTTTATTATGGAGGAATGCACCTTTTTGGGCTTCAAAATCTATGGTACTATTCACTCCCATTATAAAGCTTTGAAGAGGATATAAGAGCCATGATATTATTTTTATATAAATAAAGATTGGCTGAAATAAGAAAGTCATATACACCTAGATTGGCTGGTTGAGTAAATTATAGGATAATTTTAATTTTTGAACGCACAATCCCTTTAATGAGCACAGTTTTGGCCAAGAGCCGGGGGTTTTTGTTGGAGACCTTGGAAATCTGTTTGCGACAGCAAAAAGTCCTGTAGTGTGTGCCTGCCTTAAGTGTGCTCCGTGACATCAGCCCAAAAGAAAAGTGGACTCGTTTCTGTGGCGGATAAAATTATTACATTTTGATACAATCATACCTGAATCATGTATTAAGTATATACGGAATTCAGATTCCATGTTTATGTTCGCTTCAAATGATGGTTCATAATGGAAATGTTCAAACGCAGACAGGCCATTAGTAGTTTTACGGTGCTTTTAATAAATATATTTGCACACTCTGAATTCAAGCAGTTATATTAGCCACCCCTCAGTTTGCAGATTGAAGTTGTGCCGAACGCAGAATGATGCGATAGCAGTAAGAGAAGCATCATCATTTTGGTCTTGCGTGCTCAAATGCCCACCTCTGAAGCATCATTACACATCCTCAGTATCAAGCGTCATCAACTGGCTACATAAAAAGCAGTCCAGCAACCTCTCTTACTGCATCTCATTCAAATATATTTCATTCTTTTCAGCACTGTGTCATTACATTATAAATTTATTAGTACAAACTTAACACTGCAGGCCTATCGATAAAATACACACAATTCTGAGTCATGTTTATGTTTTAAAGGTCCACTACAGCCAGGTATGGATATAATGAGACCTTGTGATCTGCGTCTGTCAGCAGGAACCCCAAACTGAGCCCCATCCATGCCCGCACACACAAGGGAATTCAATTCATATATGAATGCATTGATTGAGTACACGAGAAGACCTCCATTCTGAGCTCAAGTATGACAGAAGACAGGAGGAGAAGATAGAGGTAGGGGGTGCGTGCCTGCTTGCCAGTTGGCAGATTGAGTCCATGCTTTTGTTTATTTGAGAATCTTGTGGTAAGGATAGAGATTGAGAGTGGAAGTAAAGGCCTGGATGTCTGTGATGGTAGTGGCTG
This sequence comes from Cyprinella venusta, assembly GCA_038021265.1. Taxonomy (NCBI): domain Eukaryota; kingdom Metazoa; phylum Chordata; class Actinopteri; order Cypriniformes; family Leuciscidae; genus Cyprinella; species Cyprinella venusta. The sequence goes on along the minus strand of CM075870.1, from coordinate 20,128,315 downwards.
AGGCCAGTAAAGTGGAAGCAGGAAGGAAGGTGAGTTTGGAAACCTCCCCATAGAGTGACATCTTACTACCCTCCCCCTCTCCAGCGGCTGCGGGCTCCGTACTAGGAGGGTCGTTTTCTTCTACTCCATAACCAACAACCTGAAAAGATAATAAAACTGAAACACCTGGGGCCTGGTGTATAACGTATGTAGATTCATTGAATAGATGAATCTCAAGCGAGCGGTATGCGGGTAAACTTACATGCACACTGAGCTTCCTGTTGCCTTGACCCCGATGTTCCATGAACCAGTTCACCAGTTCAGCCTTGGTCATGAGTTTCAGTGCATCAATCTGTTGTACAAGTAAAAAAAAAGGTCCAAGTATATTCCCAGAATTCATCATTAACACATTGCTGAGCTGTCAGACTTTGCCCATGTTCAACAGGGATCCTCACCTCTCGGCTCAGTCTGTCGAAGATGTATTGCTGCGTGACCACCTCTGTCCAGTTCCTGTCCACCTCCTCGCCGAGATGGGTGTCTTCGCAACCCTTCAGCTTGACGAGAGCAGTCACCTGTGTCTTAAAGGCCTCATCACTCAAGCTGTTCATCTTCTCTCCAAAGCTCACCAGAAACTCCTCAATCTTTGTCTCCACCAGCTCAGTGCTAGAGTGCAGAAAAGAGTCAGTTTCAGACCACATTACTGCACCCAAATTAACAGATTACATAATTTGCAATGTGCATAAATATTTGCCCCTTCTAGTAAACTGAACTCAGCACACACTATTAACATAATAGGGTTCCCATACTTCCTGACCACACAACCATTCAAAAGTTTGGAATCATTCGGATTTTAATTTTTTTTTTCTTCAAAGAAGTCTCTTATGCTCACCAAGGCTGCAATTATTTGATCAACAATACAGAAAAAAGTCGTAATATTGTGAAATACTTTAATACATTTTAAAATGTTATTTTAGAATTTATTAATTATTAATTTTATAATTAGAATTTGCAGCACCCATTACTCCAGTCTTCAGTGTCACATGATCCTTCAGAAATGTATTTATTGATGCATTAGATGCTTCTGGTCTCATTGACTTCCATAGTAGCTATGGAAGTCAATGAGACCAGAAACTGTCTGGTTACTGATATTCTTCTAAATATCAGAAAATCGACTGAATGTATTGAAACTGTAAAACTCGATTGTTTAACTCTGGGGGAGTTGTAAAATGAGCCTATTTCCAAAAAAAAGTGAAGTATCCCTTTAAGAAATATTTTAGAACTAACCTTTTAAGAATTTTTTTTAGAAATTCACACTTTTTAATAATTATTCTGTTAGTGGTAACCCTGATTTGGGTTGTGGTAACCTTTTGCAAAATAGACTTTTATGAAGCAGTACAATCTAATGCATCAATAAATACATGGATGCATTGTTGACATTCAAGACGTGTCAAAATTTCACTTCAGAAATACGAAAGAAAGCCAATCAGTGTAAAGTAACACTGCAATTTAGTCGAGATAGAGGTGGAGATAAAGGTTAATTATGATTCTGAAGTCAAGAGGCAGCAGCTGCAGTACATAAATCAGACAATTCTGATGCAGCAGTGAGAACTGCAAATAAAAAAGCACAGCGAGAGCTCACTTGAACTTTGTGGCCTGAGTCTCCACCGTGACTGAGAATCCAAGGACACCTGATGTGTTTCTACAAGTTGGGTAGACGTGATATCTGTGAAAACAGATGGAGTACAACTAATTAAAACCAGCAACTGGAGTAAGATAATGTCTTAATGTTGTCCCTTCACCACAAACTTACCCTAGTGTCTCTTTTGTTCTGAGGAAGTCAAAGCAGGGCTCCTCCATGTGCATCTACAACACAACAGTCACAATGATAAATGTAACACGCCCATATACGAACCTGCTTTAGTCTGCAGCCAAAAAAGTAGAATAGTACAGAAGTTGCCTTATATTGGAGTTTGCTGATATAAGGTGCAGAGGGGTACGATTTTTTTTGGTTAATTAGAAAATAGTTTTTAATATCATTATATTCAATGTTTACAAAACAACAACATTCCCTTTAGTGAGGCTTTAGTTTAATATGCAAACAATAATCCAAGGTAACACTTTATTTTAAGCTGGTGTAGTTACACTTTATTATATGTACTTACTACAGTAATAAGAGTAAAATACTTGTTTGAGTAAGTACCATGCAACTACGTCCCCTTAAAATAAAGTGTAAGCTAATGTCAGGGATTGCATACCATGAAAAAAGGTTAACATTTTCAGCTGATAGTTCCAAAAGTTATCAGCAGCGATTAATCGGCAAAAGTAAATAAATGGTCGGACACTTTAAAATGAGAGCAAGCTCGAGCTGTCAGTGTTTGAAAGTAACGGCTGAGAAAGATAGAACTGGACAGTCTCCAAATCAGTCTTCAGTATAAAGTAAAGTGGATGAGTTGAGCTTATGGCCATGCAGATGTGTGTGCTCAGCACCCTAAAGAGCAATAACTGAGAACTTCTTTTGAAACTGGCCGGAGAGACTGACTTCATTGCTTAAAAGCAAGTGATGCTTTTATTATACTTCTCATACATATATAAAGTTATGGAGACACTTCACAAAAAGGTTTAATTTGTTAACATTAGTTGATATATTAACTTACCATGAGCAATACATTTGTCACTGTATTTGTTACACTTTGTTAAATGTTAGTTCACAGTGCATTAACTAATGTTAACAAGATTTTAATAAAGTATTAGTATATATTAAAATTAACAATGATTAATAAATGCTGTAGAAGACCAGTTCATGATAACTAATGTGTTACCAGTTACAATGATTACTGTAAGTCATACCCTTCATTATGAAGTCAGCTATCATACTCACCACTAGTAGCTCCATCAGAGTGTGCTCACGTAGGTTCTTAGGACCAGACTACCAAAAAAAAAAAAAAAGACAGAAGGGACAATCACTGAGATTATAGCAATACAATATACAAAATGTAATACAAAATGTGCTTCTGTTAGTTTAGCTTGGTATTACCTGGTAATAGACAGTGACTTCAGAGTTCGCATCTCCTTTGTTGAGAGACTTGACTTTGCAGAGATGTTGTTTCTGCGGGAGCTCTACCACTCTGAAGAGGACAGGGACCTCTACTGATAACTTCTTGAACTGCAATTTTCTGAAAGTGGAAAAAAATACAATGCTTTTTTTGATTCCATTTTTTAAAACATTGTGGTACTGCCATACAAAACAATTGGTAGAAATAAAAATACAAGTGCTTACTCAGTAACATACTGCAAAAACCCCATGGATTCCTACAGACAAAAGAAAAATGCCTTGAATATTCCTCGAAAAACAAACACAAGCAATGCACATGTATAAAAAGGGCAAACTCACAGTGCTAGTAAAGTTTCCCTGCACTAGTCCTTCAGCATATAGCTCAGACTTGAATTTGCTCACAAACTCCATGAGCTCACCCACACTTAGCCCATCCAGCACAGCCTGGTACTTCTGAATGGTTGACCAGCGAGAGTGCTCTAGAATCAAAAGCCTCACGTCTCTGAGGAGACACATAAGGACAGACAGAGAGAGAGCTATGAGAGGAAGACCATGCATTTCTTTCTTTCATTAAATATTTACAAAGGCTATATAGACTCTTGTATTCTGGACTGCAGGGGTTGTAAAGAGACCCACCATGGCTTTATATACCAATTATATTATGCTTCAATTTGCATATTCTAGAGTCGTTTTGACACCACATACTGCATTTAGTAAGAATACAGGACACAAATTACAGTAATATCATTTATAATGTTACAAAGATTACTAATTCAAATCCACGTTCTTTTGAACTTACTAATCACCAACACAAAAACAAATTTCCACAAAAATATTAAGCAGCACAACTGTTTTGATAATAATAAGAACTGTTACTTGAGCAAAAAATCAGCATATTAGAATGATTTCAGAAGGATCATGTGACTCTAAAGACTGGATTAATGACAGCTGAAAATTCAGCTTTGCATCACAGGAATAAATCACATTTTAAAGTATATTAAAATAAGAAACTACTCTTAAATTATTGTAATATTTCACAATGTTAATGTTTTTCTCTATTTTTGATCAAATAAATGCAGCCTAGATGAAATTAAAAAAGTTTTTTTTTTAACCAACCCCCCACTTATGAACGCTAGACCTTTTATGGCAGCATAACGCAATCACAAATGTGTGTACATGCTTGAATGTTGATTCGCATGCACTGCGGCCAGAAAACACCATAGATTGGCAGTGTAAAGAAACTTAAAAAATTAAACACTTGCTAAAAATGTTGGTGTACGATGATGTCACTACTTGACGTTGGGGCTACAGGAACAGATAAAGTGTAACTGCAGAAATGTCAAATGCAAAAGAGACACACTTTCCAAGCTTCTCAGGCTTGATGAGGATGTTAAAGTAGGTTTTCTTCAGCTGCTCTGCAAACATGCTGAATACGTCAGGAGCGGAAGAGAAGTCGGCGAGATAATCCACAATCAGGTTGAACAGCAACTGCAAAACATGTCAGCAATTTAAACAATAAATTAAAAAAATAAAACCAATTCCTGAATATAATTCATTATTTGGACTGATTACTTACTTGATTTGGACTTGTTACTTACCGGTAGTTTGTGGTTGAAACCCTTAACCTTGATGACCAGGCCATGCTCCCCTGCAACCAATTTATATTCTAGCTGGGCCACATCAGCCTCGTAGGCCGGCTCTGCCAAGTTATGCACCAGGATATTCACAAACAGGTCAAAAAGCACCAGGCTAAGAGGAGAGAGGAGAGAACAAAAAGAGAAGATCAGATGAAAAGGTAAATGGATGAGCAAGAATAGAAACTAGAGATGAAGTCATTCCGAAGACCAAAGCAGACACACTAATGGCTAGATGGGGTTTCCATGGCTACAGCATTTACAAGATCAGCTTGAACGACTGTACGTTTTCACATTATCTTACTTTTTTGGAGACTTCTGAACCACAGGTGATATGAGGTGGAAACGCACATATGCTGGAAGAAGAGAAAGAAAATGAAAGTGTGAGCAGGGTAAGTGAGCACAGAGGTTCGGGCAACTTCCTATTCAATCTGTTTTGCTATTAGACATCGGGTGCATGATATATTGACTGTAGAGACAAACACAATGACACCTTTGGGGATCTTGAACTTGTTGTCCTTCTTGAACCACAGACACCCTCTTTCATTGTTCATTATTCTGACAGGGTACTCAGTGTCCGGACAGTCAGAGGTTTTGAGGGCGAAATCAGTGGCTGGATGTGAAAACAAACGGTTAAGAAACAGGTACAGATGCAGTACCTGAAAACAACATTATAAGACGTCAACTAAAGACACCCACCGATGAACTTGTTCTCTGCAGGTAGGTGAAGGCTCGGGTTTAAATCGAAATCAGAAACCCAGAGCTCTCTCCAGTGCTGCTGTATGTCTGTAAAGGACAACAGAAACGTGGTTCAGACAAGTGTTTGTGTCTCCAGAGCTGCACAATATAGAGAAAAATTGCTTAATGCCATTTCTTGCATAATGCGATTAACTAACCATAAATTTCAATTAATCTCAAGTAAATTTAAAACCAGGACACAATAATATTCAGCAAGCACATCTGCCTGAGAAGGGAAAGAAATTCCTTAAAGTGCACGAAATTAAGAAATAGAAATAGCAAATCTTTTACTTAAATGATATTCTGTAAAAAAACATTTTTGTCATTCAAGCATTAATGTCAATCAAATGGACATCTAACCACAGGTGGGCTTATATAACAACTAGGGACGCACTGAAATTTTGGGCAAATGCACTGACATTTAGAAAAAATAACGCAAAAGAAGATAATTTTGCTTAACAGATGCACTGTATCACATATTAGTTATATTTTTAGAGATGCATGTTTGAAAAAAATCTGTCAAGAAAATAAGTTTTTGCAGTATTGTTGTTTAAATGCTTATTTTTTACTAACAAACCAAAGTTGAAATAATATTAACAACCGCCTTATATGCAGTTTAAATGTTCGTACAATTATTAAATACGTTTGATTGACGTTATTATTGTTTTTTAGCCAAGTGCATCCTGACTTTTCAGTTTTGGCCAATAATTTTCATTTCCGTGCATCCCTAATAACAACTTTTGTGTGCAATATGACATCTACAACATTAAGATAAACAGATTATGGAGAGAACGGAGAGAGTTATATCCACCCATGCTTACAGGCAGCAACAGCTTGTTGTGCTTGGACTTAAGATGCATTTCCCTTCTGAATAACCACCCACAATCTAGTGGTTGTCGTTTACTGCGGTTATGTTTAAGACTAAAATACTCCCACACAACCAAGGGGCTTCCTAATTTTGGCATCAGATCTTCATCTACACGGCAGTGGCTGCACGGATTCATTTTGATAAGCTAGCGCATGTTCTCCACTTCAAACGGGCCCTACTACCGCTTGTTTGTGTATGAGTATATTAAGTATCCTGTACATAATTCTGTGGTTCATTAAAAGCTTATTGCAATAGTTTAATCTGCAATGTTAACAATTCGACACTGTGCATTCTGACTTTCACTTTCAGACTGAACAAATATGGACACAAGGAATAAAGCGGAATGAAAACGGAGAATTGAAATTGAAAAGAAGTACAAACCCTCCACACTGTATTGGGTCCCAAACCACTTTTCCCTGAGTGGACACTGGCCTTCATGCTCGGGGGACAAAAGGAGCAAGTTGGCCTTCTCTGGTGTGAGGAGCTTCAGTGCAGCAGAGATCACCTAGGAGCAAAAAATGCCCACAATTATAAAAGATTTCCTGTTTTCTTTTGCTAGACATGCTAAAATAGCACCAATATGTACCTATTTTACAAAACCTGTTATAAATGAAAATCAGTGGTGCCTGTGAAGGACAACTACCTCTGGTTTGAACTCAAACATTAGCTGGTCTCCTGTTAAAAAGTCCTCTTTTGGGAACAGCTGCATGTTTTCACAGATGTCCTCCACATACTCAATAGGATCAGTCTGTAAAAGTAACACTGAAAGTACTAAGTCTACACACAAATACTCATAACAAACCTACTTTTAAAATGGTTCTAATAGCCAGGAATACAAAATTTCTCAATTTTTGTTGAGAAACAGCCTAGCCTTCATAGGCTGACAATAGTGTAAAATGCTTAACCGTACCTGCTCCTGATAGTGGAATTCATTGGCCTCGATCTTTTGAATTTCTTCATATATTCTGCCAAAGAAAAACAAAGCTTTTCATAATGTCTTGCAAGCTTCATTCCTGAGTATAGTGTGTGCATAGATTCTACTTCAAGAAAACCCTGTGTAGCACACTTCACGTAAAGGGCCTACCTTTGTTGGGGCCCAAGAGTCTGAAGCATTTTCAAGTACTGAAAGACCAGATGAGCAACCTGAATGAAGAAAAATATGCAAATGACCATGGATGCATTCATTATGAGTGGGACTAAACTTTACAGAAGTCATGCCTTTTATAATTTGGGATGGCAAAGGGGTGTGTTTGTGCCTCAAAGGCTTTGTAATCCTATTTTACACATAATCTAGCAAAGCTGTTAGTTTCTCAGCTTTCCCCCAGTTTTCCTATAATGAGATTAAGTGTGAAAAGATTATTATATCTTAAGGATCCTTGTAACTGCTTTTTTTTTTTTGACATGAACTAAGTGTAGAAATGTAAAACAATGCAGTATATGGGCTGGTGACCCTTTGCAGACCTCATAGAAGTTCTGGAAACCCTCATCGGTCAGAGTGATGGAGATACTAAAAATTGAGTAGGTGGTGTTCTGATCAAAACCAGTTTCACTGTTTCCACCAAACAAAGCCATAGCCCAGCACCTAGTCAAAGATAGAGAGATCCAGCTTAATCGTTTTTGGCGTTATGTACAACATGATTTTACTATATATGTACAGGTGTCAAAGAAAGTAGAAAAACCTTGGCACTCATTCACAACCAAATAATGAGAGAAAGGCCTTACTTCCTCCTAAGCATGGACAGAATGCTTCCGGTTCCCTCATGCCCAATCAGCCAAGCGATGTAATGCAGAGGCTTCACCCTGAGGACCGACATAAAAAGCTTTAACTAAGCGTCACATTATTTAAGAAATAATATTGGCATTCCGATACAAACCTACAAAATCAATACGTAAAGACCCAATGAAATGACTTTATGGGAGCAGTTTTGATATATTCGCTATTGAAACAGGAAGATAGGGCAGGACATAAAGACGTGGATATACTGTAGATGTTCTCAACATAAGTCCCTTTCGTTGATTTCATTGTGATTTTAACAAAACACTTTACAAAATGTGTTTTAAAAATGAAACCCAGTAAAAATACACTGTAAAAGCACTGAATTTCACTGTGGATAAGGGGTGTCAAAATTAATCGTTTTTACGATCGATCACAAAGACGAGGACGATTCGGTATCGGTTCAGTAATAGACGATAACCGATTATAATGTACTGACGCTTTTCTGACGTCATTTGTCTCGTGTGTGCTTTGTCGCGGTAGCATACAATGGCAGAGGGAGGCGAGACGCGATTGCGTGTAATTAAAAATACTCCAACTACTTTAAAAGCCGACATCTGGGCACATTTCGGCTTTTATGAACCTGGTAAGCACAACTTGGAGAAGACACACGCTGTGTGCGCTCATGTCACGCACAAATCGAATATGCAGGAGAAGCCACTAACTTGATAAACCATGTTAGCCGTTTTCACTCCGAGCTTTTAACGCTTGGCAGTCTGCCGCGTAATATCGAATTGAACTGAATCGATGACATGATAGTCGTAATCAATCCGAACCATGAGACCAGTGTAGGTTCACACCCCTACTGTGGATCACTGTATATCTGTAAGAAACAGATTAACAGAACAGGGCCATGCAGAGCACCACCTTGGCTGGTTTACCTGTAATGCTTCTCTTGAGGGGGTAGAGCCCATGTGATGGTGAGGGCATGTACTTTTCTAACAGGCACCACTGGAACAAACCACAAACCAAATATTGGTTGTTAAAATATTGGAGTTTCAGACTTTGTTAAACCTCATGCGAGTATAAAGTAACATACCTCGGTAAAGTTTGTTGAAGTCAAGTGTTTCAAAGGGGCTCAGCTGGTCTGAAAAATCCGGCTTTGGCTGCCCACTGGAAGTAATTGAAAAACGTTTTTATTGCATTCATATCACCACATTTTCAGAACTCTACATAGTCCTATGCTTACTTGTTGGGCACTTGACTGAAGATTTCTCTAACCCATTCCTCAAGGGTGTCAAGATTCTCTGTGAAGATAAGATTAGAAGACATTTTAGGATCATTTTCCATTAGAAATTCCATATCCAAGTGAAGTTCTGCATACATTATCTACCTTTAGACTGCACAGCTAAGGTCATATAGTGGGCAGAGTAGTACCTCTTCCAGAACTCACGGAGTCGCTTGTAAACATTGATATTATTTTCCTTAGGTTCAGTCTTCAGGGTCTGTGCATTTCCTTAAATACGATCACCAAAACAAAAGCAGCTGAAACTCTAGAACAAATTAAAGAGCAACTCTACAATAGCTTTGTATGTTTGACTTACCCCAGCAGAACTTGCTCATGGGATGGTTGGGCTTTGCTAGGCTGCCAAAGAGCATTTCCTTGCGATGAGAGTCTGAAGGCTTAGCAAGCTGGTATTCTGTGGCCAAAAAACAAACAAAACAACAAACAAATAAAAACATAAGGCTGTTAAGATGACTAGTTAAGCTATCAAGACTATTTTAACCTATAAAAGCTTTACTTACCACTGTCCACAGCCTCAACCTCACGATCAATAGCGTCTTCAATCATTAGAGGACAGATGAAAAACTGGGCCCATCTGAAAAAAGACAATTGCATTATTTTAAAGGATATGTATGGCCAAAGATTTAAAAAAAATATTTGAATGTTTTTGGTTAGGAAAATATGGGATTGTGCGAAATATTATAAGTGCACTTGTTCTCGGAAAAAAAGAACAAAAAAAAAGAGGACATCAGGATAAGGTGATAAGATCACATCTTTAGAGCTACTTCACCTGTCAAGGGCTTCTTTGAAGCGTTTCCTTTGCACATCAAATTGGAAAATGGTTCTCTCACAATCAGTTGAAGCATTATCACTGCCACCATGCTTTTTCAGGAATGCATCAAAGCCATTTTCAGAAGGGTACTTTTCACTGCCCATGAACACCACTGGGACATAAGAAGAGAGATACGGTTGAGTGAAACATTATCACTGAGAACAAAGCATTACTCAATACAGTAATGTGTGACTTACTGTGTTCAAGGAAGTGTGCAAGGCCAGGTAGGTCATTAGGGTCACTGAAACTCCCTACGCCAATACAAAGGGCCGCTGCAGACTAATTTCAGGAGGACAAAAAACTCAATGCACAGAAATCATTTCAACACACTGAACCTGATATTTTACTGTAATGCCCGATTTTCATTTTATAACTGATATATTACTGATGTTTAGACTTCTGGGTTACTTTGTCTAAATAAATGAAAAATAAACTACAAACTAAGATCAGTCCCTTTAAATGAAGAGTTATGACAGTTTGAATAAAAACCAGTCAATATTACAAGTTTAAATCCATGGACAACAAAAACAAACCTGTTTTTCAGATCCCTTTTTCTTCATCCTGTCATTGTCCTCATCTAGCTCCTCAAAATCACTATCCTGACTGTCCCCTTCCTCTACAGATTCCTCGTCCGTTCCTTCCCCTGAGTCTCCCTCCTCTTCCTCTCCCTCTGCCTCTTCCTCCTCCTCTTCCGAATCTTCATCATCATCATCTTCAGCTTTTCCATCTAAACCGCTCCGATCAGAGATCAGAAGAGCCCTCAGTCCATTACTCAGCTCAATGTATCTGGATGAAAAGAGAAAATAGTCTGTTAGCAGCAGGTTTAGTCATCGGCTCTTGCATGCAGTGTTGTGTTTCACACTCAGAGATGGAACCAGAGCTTTTGTTTTACTTGTGTGATCTCATATTTCTGTTGACTCCCTATACTCCAGTGCCATCATACTATATCGTAAAATGATCTTTTGAAATGTTTCAATTGTTATTTTAAGAATAAGATAGATGTTGACTGATAGAAGCTAGATATCAGTTTTAAATCTGTACGTCTGGACTTTACCTGTATTGTTTGGGGTCACTTGGGGATTTAATAATTTGAGGGTCCCCTGGGTTGTCATCTCCACCACTGTCCCCTGGAGGTGCGTTTGGGTCTCTGAGTGGTTCTCCCCGGTCTTGACCAGCAGACTGAGCAGGGCTGCTAGCTGCAGCACATTTGAACTTGTTTGTTTGGGGCATCTTGAGAAATGATGCTACTTTTGCACTGGAGTTGAGCTGAATGGGGCGGTTTATGAGCCTGCTACAAAACAGGGGAAACGCACGCGCAGCCTTCAACAGAGCGATCCTGACTTTCTTTTTTTCAGTCTAAAAGAAATGATATGTATATTAGAAACAGGATCACCATTAAAAGTAAACACATTTCATACGCTATCTTAAAAGATAAAGTCGTGTATGGCTTTCACGAGTGAATACTTTAACTTCGGGGACATCTTTTTTTTTTTACAAGTATCATCACTAACGTTACTGTGCTACAATGAAGCTAATCCGCTACAGACACAATTTAATATGACGCAAAGACACAGATATGCACTAGCTATGTTTAATAGTCGGACTCAGCTAATTTATCTAAAATATGATACGACCAAGTGAGGTCAGTTCCGGGAAATATTTCACAAAGTTAGTCAAGTTTCATCGCGGTCTCATACCTGCTGTCCTGATGATGGGTCAGCCGAACATTAAAGCACAGGGCCTGTCACCGGTAGGTTGCGTCTATGCAACAAGAAGGGTTCTGATTCGTCAATGATCATTGACGTGGTAAAACGCGAGTCTGTGATTGGCCAAAGTTATTACCAGGGTGAATCCATCTGTTTCATCTGTGTCAGCATTCTGTTGTTGTCTATGGGTAATGTGGATACATTTGGATTTCCACATTCGATTACGAAACTTTTGTAATGATACAATTTCTATTCTTGTTTCTTTTTTATGTAAGTAAACGCCAGAGAACATAATCCAATCGCCCCATATCCAAATAATATTTCAGATTTTTTTTATATATATTTAATATCTTTTATAAGAACTGTATTAATGATATGTGTAAGAATGTCTGACTATAAAATATATTTTGTAAAGCCTCTATTAAACCAGTAAAGCCTGGCATGCAATAGTAAGACAAACGTAAGTAAGTAAGAAAAATAGTTAAGAGAAAAGGCCTATTTAGACCTATTTGAATTGGTTTCAATAGCCTATATCAGATTGCTGACCTATATTGAATGTTCAGTAAACTAATAAAAGTGGACAGCACAGGCACAGCTTAAGTGTTCCTTTGAACCTCCATTTCTTTCCATTTAATTACCTTGGTACCCTGTGAAAAGAGGCTTATATGTAGGGCTGTCGCGGTTATGGAATTTCCCTTGCGGTAATGTTGAGTGGCTCAATAGCGCGATATGCGGTATTACCGCCATTTATTTATTTAATTTATATGTATTTGTTGCTATATAAGTAAAGTTTACGATGTGGACAAAAACGAGGTCATTTAACCAATAACCGAAACTAAACGGCGTCTACTGTATATGCGCATTGAAAGCATGATTGAAAGGCTTTCACGCGGCGCGCATATTGTTATGACAACGGACTTTGCACCGTTCATTCCACGAACACGTTCAAAGAAGCTGATTCGTTAAAAGAGATGTAATGAAACAAGAAGTTAATTATTTTTAACTTTGAGTTCCACTTTTCAAGGCTCAGCTGATCAGCAGTGCGTCGCATGGGTAACGCGGAAGCTGATGCTTCACTTATTAGAGACCAATATTGCATTGATTCAATTCTGACTCGGTGATTTTATTTTCCGCGGCTTCCTCGCGCTGTGGGATGCTGACCATTTGTGGAAAATACCCGTGACGTGAAGGTTAAAATGATGATACGACAAATATTTTGCTTTCCTTTGACACGGAAACCTTTTCACGACTTCAAAGACAGACGCAGGTAATCGCACGCGCTCTGCAAATCTCTCATTCACTGTCTGTGTGAAGCCTATGTATACACATCACCAAGACAAACAGTCTTGTTGTTATCATTATGAACTTGTTTAACATTCAATACACATTCATGAAGTTCAAAACAAGAATATAGCCTTATAAAAAAAATAAAAAATAAAAAAAACTTGAATATCGCGGTTGCTGCGGTTACGTGCAATCCTCTGCGGTTGACTCGTCAGAAGCGCGGTACTGCAATATTGCGGTTATCGCGACAGCCCTACTTATATGCTGCATCCATGACAACCAGATGTGAAAGGGTATGCAAGTCATTATGAGATGTTAGAGTAGGCTATATAGGTGCACATTGCAGTGTTTTTGTTGCATATCACATAAATGCTGCTATTGTGGATTAGACCTGCTGGTTTGTGCTTGAGCCTTATGTGTTGTGTTTAATAAAAGATAAAAAGAGTTAGACCCTGCTGACAATGAAATAAAATTTTTGTGTTTTTTTTTTTCTGGAAGGTTCTTATTTGTTGATGTTTAGAACAGGTAATCTGTTCTTATTCATTCCATTCTGGTTAATTGTTTCTACATTTTCCGATTCGAAGGCTCTCCGAATGGAGATAATCATAATCATTGGATTCCCTCCCTGTATAATCCTGTGTGGGTATTACATGCCAGTGAACGCATTTGCATTGTTTAGTGTTTAGCAGTGGATGACTGCACTCTCTCCGTCAGTAGGGGGAGCTCTCGTCATGGACTATTTTCTGCTTCATTTATTATCGCTGCTTTGATGTAATCTTTTAGCATTTCAAGTATGATGCTTCACACGATAAGAGGTGATTTCCCTTGGAGCACTCCTCCTGTTTTGTGAAATGCTGTGTCGCAACATTTTGAGTTTGGGTCTGGTGTGTTTAAATTTTTTAACAAGATTTTGACAAGGAAATGCTGTAGGCCAGAACACTCAAAACCGATAAACAAATCAGACACTGAAAATTAAAGGGATAGTTCACCCAAAAATGATTCTGTAATCCTTTAATCACACTCATGCCTTTCCAAACCTGTATGAGTTTATTTCTTATATTGAACACAAAGGAAGATATTTTGAAGAATGTTGGTTACTTGACAGTTGATGGCTGTCAAGTAACCAACCCCCCCTCCCCCATTCAAAAGCCCATTCAAAATTAATAATATAACATATGATAATAATACAGTGCAATGTCTAGGGTCAATACAGGTAAAATGGAACAGTTTCTGATAATTTGTCATGACTGTTTATTTTAAAATATGATCTAAATAGCTACATAAGTGCTTTAGAACTTAATGCTGATTTTAAAGAGACAAACACTGATATGATGTAAGCTATTGTGCCCCCTATACTTATAGAAACCTATGGAATAGTCCTGAATGGTCTTATGTGAAAAGATTTAAAGGGGACATATGCCAATTTCATACAAGTTAATTTGATTCTTTTGGGGACATATGCCATTTTCATACAAGTTAATTTGATTCTTTAGGGTCTAAATGAAAAGTTTGTAATATACTTTAAATCAAAATTCTCATTAGTATTGTAAGAAAACACTCATTTTACCTAGTCAAAAACAGCTCTGTTTTCAGCACGCCCTTTCAGTGCATATGCCTTTAAATGATAATGAGCTTTGCTAACTCCGCCCCTCTGTTCTGCGGGCCATTTGACACAACCCAGGTGGAGTGTTACCTTGATAACAGTTGAGGGTATATTTGGCAGCAGAGTCTTTGAGGACACATCTTTGCAATCCTACCTAGTTTGTACAGGAATCGCAACCCGGAACAAGATGACGGCTGCAAAGAAGTTTGACAATGAAGACTCGAACAGGACGTTTCTAAATGGTTGGTTAACATAATGTCACTTTGTGTACTGGCAGGGTAGAGTAACTTAGTGAGATGTACATTGAACAGTTGTTCATTATAAACGTTGGATTATGAATTATATTGAGAACGTCGTACATAGAAATCATGGCGTAATGTACCCTGAGTGTAAACCTTAGCCGCATTCGTTGTAAAGCTTGCAAGCGATTTGCAAAGATTCATATAAAGGTTGATAAAACTTTACACTCACTTCTTCTGGAGGTGCAGCAGGAATATAAATAGTTGGTACCGATTTTTTTTTCAGAAGCAGCTTCTTAGCAAAACCAGTTTTATACTGACCCTCGTTAAAGCAGTGTGGTGAGAAAAAAAGATTTGCGAATCGCGCAAACATGAAAGCATTAACATTGTTAGTGGGGAATAGGGGAGAACATATAAGGAGATTAAAACAAAAACACTGGATAGATTTTTATCATTATGGTTGTGTACAGGCACTACCAACACACATTTCAGTACAATCAACTTGGAAAAAGTGCATGTACAGTACCATTATATGACCCCTTTAACAAAAGATTCTAATTGGTCAACCAAGGCATTCAATGTTCAGATTTTTCCTACATTCGCCGTCGTCCATGGCAACGCTGTATATATCTGATGGCACTTCAGTTTAAATATACTGTAATTTTGCTGCAGTGTTCACCTTGTTGCTAAAGGCTGATTGTTTTGTAAATTTTAGTATGCATTATAAAATATGAATTTTTATATGATAACAAACAGTTGTTTATATTGTAATCTAAAAAAAACAACAAAACAATTAAAATGCATATTTTTTTGTCATTAATATGTAAGTACACCTGTCTGTACGGACACTGCCATTCTCCTGCATGGCTTCTAAAATAGCACCCTTCACCCACAGCACTTCCATCAGGAGTTTACATGGGGACTCCAAGGGACAGGTTCCCATGGCAACTGATGTATATCCTATTTAAAATGGGTGGATAGTTTAATTAGCCTAACACTGGTTATTCCTCAAGGCCGGCCGTCCTTGGTGGAGGTGTGAGGAGAGGGGTCATTGCTCCATGCTCTCCACAAGGAGCACGGCGCCTCACTAAATGGTTAAAGCACCTGTGGATCCTGATAGCTCCCTCTCCTGCACCTCAGTGTTAGCTACACCCTTCATCTTCTGTTTCTAAAGCTGGATAATTAATGACCAGCTCTAAATGAGCTCAAATGGCTTGACCACCAGATTAAATCTTGTGATTTATTTTTCTTCTGAAAAAGTGACACCTGTGATTGTGTCTCTTCAGTGGCAAATTGAGACAGTTGGTTTTGTCAAACAGTCTTTGTTGGTTTCATGTGAGAGGGATTTATAATTGAACAGAGTGCTTTAAATGATTTGTTAATTAGTCTAAGGTGGTTAAAATCATGTAAATCCTTAATACAATCATTCTTCAAACAAAGCTAATCTTTTGTAATTATATTAATTACGTACAATTACTTGCTTAAATTGATCAGTGGAAAGCATGACTTGGCTATTATAATATTATGCAATGGAGAATTGTTTTCTTTGAAGGGGGTTGAAATATGCGTTCAGGTCAGATGGCATTCGTTTCGCATTCGAAATGTTTAAGGGTTCCTGGACCACATTACTATCCTGTCAGTCACCTCATCACCATATACCCATACTTTAATAACGATCATAATTTCAACCCCTCAATTCCTAAGCATTTCTTTGTTTGTATTATTTGTTTCTCTTCCAAGGTCTCTGGTCAATCATTTTGCAGCAATGATTTAATTATTAATTTAATCACCTTTAACAGGATTTTGAAGAAAAGGGAATCTGCTGTCGCAAGCTAATTCACTGGAACATGTTCAGATCCGCAGCCCTGATCTGTGAGATGGCATTAAAGATTTTTTTAAGGATCTTCAGGAAAATGCTTTAATGCTCAAAGGCACAGAGAGCTGCTGCCTGAGACAGAGTATTAACTAGCTTTAGCTTAGATTCTCTGTTACCTGTGGGAAATTCACAATAAAGGGAAAACTAAAGTCGATATGCCTATGTGTTCAGAATATTTCTCTGGATATATGAGAAATTAGTTTGCTTTGGTTTTAAAACATAGCGATTGAAGATTGCCGGCTGGTGTTTATTAAGCATTTATTTATCCATGCATATCACTGTCAAATGACAAACTCATTATGAAGTAATTAACTGGTGATTTATAAGATAATTAATCAGCCATATGAGAAATCAGTAAAAGTGGGCATCAAGTCAACATTGTTCATTCTCAGTTCCAAAATAAGCATCATGCCCATGTATGAAGCACCACATTGTTGTGCAGTAGCAGATGGCACTATGTTTCCATGGTAACCAAATTAAGGTTTCATTAAATTGTTAGGGGCCTATATCATGAAGGATGATGAATAAGTAACACATGAAGCCATGTCGCTCTGGGAATAGTTGCAGTATTAGCCTATTTAATAATACGAGTAAAGTGGCTTACAAAACCCTTCGCCAGCGTTACGTATTCTGGGTGCAAACAAACTCAACTACTTTCTCTCGATCAATGCAAAATCTCACAGATATGTCTCATGAGAGGAGGGCGAGCGTGACACATTAAATCGCGTTAAAAAGCCAAGTTAAATCTGAAACGGTGTGTCGCGCGCTGACTGCTGCGTTCATATTATTTTCATCATCTCGCGCATATTTTGGAGCGTTTCATAGCAGGGCTGCAGGCGGGCGGGCGCGCGCGCTCGATGCAATATATTTTACTTGGAGACCGAAGTCCGAGGCAGCGCCATCCTGTGATTTTATTTCCATGCCAACTTGAACCGGGTTAGTTTTTGTAACTGTTTCCAACCGAAATCACCAAGATCTCGCTCATCATAAGTCTTCACAGTGGTGCTGAACTGTAGCCTTCGCTGTCTTCACTGTTGAGCGCTCGTCAGGGGAGCGGACCTGCATCCTAAAGCAAACCTTTCTGAGACATTGCAGTCCTGTCACGTCTTCGGCTCTCCTATTTGCTTCCACCACGAGAGCGGAGAGAAGAAGAAGAAGCGGCTCAACGGTGGTGACATGGCAAGAAGCAGCATTATTTAAAGTGCTCAATCTTCTGCTCTTTTAATCCCACTGCAGCAACCTGAGTGAGTAGCGCACATTTCTGCTCAGTTAATGCCTCTGATATGGATCCGGACGCGGGCGGTGGTAAAGCCAGACAAAGGGGAATGCTAATAGATTGCATTTTTAGCGCACTGGATTATCATTATGTGATAATTATATATTTGACAGCCTAATATAATGGCATGAATCGCTCTTGGTAAGCTAATGGACTATACGTTGTATTTAGCTTCCATAAGTTCAGCTTTTTCATGCGGTGCTTGAATGGATTTCTTATGTCTGTATTGGATACTCAGTTCAAAGCTGGATCTGATCTTTGGGTCTGTTCTGTCGAGAGAGCAATGTGATTTTATGGGCTGGATTTCAGTTTAAGTTTGTCTTCATATTTTTTATTTATCTTGTTGGGTTTACATGGATTTGCCAAACAAGAATATAATTTTCGTATTATACTTTACCTCAAAGTACTGTAACTGCAAGAAAAAAACCTGTTACCCTAAATATTTTGCTCGCAATAATATGCTTTGCATGCATTAGTGGCGGCCTGAGGGAGCTACATTATTTCAATGACCTGTATGCACATACCCCTTCAGCAATCAATATAACCTAGGTCTTATTAACATCACATTCCTAAGTGCCCTGCTGAGCACATTAGCTAATAGGTGCTCATGGAAGAGGGGGGAAAGAAATATTTTCCATGGAGGTCAAATTGATATTCCAGAGTCATTAGCTGATTTAGAAACTAAATCGAAACCTCTAGAGAAGCATTATGCCCTTAAATGGATTATGCCACATTTTGCATCTTCTCAATATCACTTTAGTAAATGCAGCAGGCATACTTTTAAGTCAGTATTAAGCTCTGGTGCATTTGCTGACGTTGGTAATTGAAGCCTTAATTTTTTATTTCGACTATATTGTTTGCAGTAAAAAGCTGCAGTCAAAACTAAGCTGCATTATGCTCCGTCATACAGTAAAGATGATAGCCTCCCCTATTCTTCAGTATTATCACAACGAACTTGTCAAAAGTCAACATATATGGAATTGAGCAGTTGTTCATCATCCTCTCTGTATTCACACCACTAAAACTGTTGTATTTTTTTCAGTGCAGTGAAGGAGCTCTTGAGGCTATGCACTTGCCTGCATTTGGTGAAAGCATGTTGTGGGTTACACTGCTAAGCACAATTGCACTTGGATGGACGACACCTATCCCTCTACTTGATGATTCAGAAGAAATAGACGAACCTTGCTTTGAGCCCTGCTACTGCGAAGTGAAGGAAGGCCTGTTTCACGTTCATTGTGACAGCAAAGGATTTACAAATATTAGCCAAGTCTCACAGTCATGGCTTAGACCATTCAAGCTCTACCTGCAGAAAAACTCGTTACGGAAGCTCTACTTCAACAGTTTTTTGCACTTGAACAATGCAGTGGCCATTAATCTGGGCAATAATGCCCTGCAGGACATCCATGTTGGGGCTTTCAATGGTTTGAGCTCCCTGAAGAGGTTGTACCTTCACGAAAACAAGCTGGAAGTGTTCCGGAATGACACATTTCTCGGACTGGAGAGTTTAGAATACCTTCAGGCAGACTATAATGTTATCAAGAGAATAGACAGTGGGGCGTTCCGAAATCTCCACAAACTCAGAGTGCTCATCCTTAATGACAATTTAATACCCATGCTGCCGGCGTTTCTTTTTAGATCTGTCTCTCTGACGCACCTTGACTTGAGAGGCAACCGACTAAAGACGTTGGCTTACAAAGGGATTTTGGAATATATCGGTCGCAGTCTTATGGAGATCCAGTTGGAGGAGAACCCTTGGAACTGTGTCTGCGATATCATCCAGCTCAAGGCCTGGTTGGAGCGGATTCCGTACACTGCAGTTGTTGGCGAGATCACGTGCGAGTACCCTTTCCACCTCCACGGAAAGGACCTCAGAGAGATCAAACGCGGTGAGCTTTGTCCGTTATTAAATGACGGCGAGATTGACTCAATTCTAGCCGTCCTACACTTACCATTCTACACAGGGAGAGCGAGGCCTACAAAGCCGTCATCTATAGTCTCACCGAATCAAAACACTGTCTCCTCTGTGGAACAAAGAGAAAGACCCCCAAAGCCAACAAAAAGACCCAGGCCCTCAAAGACACCACCAACACCACGCAGTGTGTTCCCCAATCAGCCGCCTGTAGCCGGATACCAGACACGGCCGCCTATACCTATCATTTGCCCCATTGGATGTACCTGTAACTTGCATATTAATGACCTAGGTTTGACAGTCAACTGCAAGGAGAATGGGTTTCGGAACATTTCTGAGTTGATGCCTCGACCCTTGAATGCCAAGAAGCTTTACTTAAGTGGAAATCTCATTCAGAGAATATACAAGTCCGATTTTTGGAATTTCTCCAGTCTTGATTTATTGCACTTGGGAAACAATCAGATATTTTACGTTCAAGAGGGGGCTTTTGTTAATCTCCCCAATTTGAGAAGCCTTTACCTGAACGGTAATAGTATTGTTAAGTTAACTCTTGATATGTTCCATGGTTTGCACAGCCTTGAGTATTTGTATTTTGAGTACAACGAGATACGAGAAATCCAGCCGGCTGCCTTCAGTTTAATGCCCTCCCTGCAGCTTGTCTTTCTCAACAACAACCTCTTGCGAACATTGCCCGTGGGAACGTTTGCAGGTAGCTCGCTGACACGCCTGAACCTGCGCAACAACTACTTTCATTGCCTCCCAGTCAGCGGCGTTCTAGAACACCTGCATGCTGTAGTCCAGATCGACCTAAATCAGAACCCCTGGGACTGCTCCTGTGACATCATCCCTCTCAAAGAGTGGCTGGACACGCTGAGCTTAGTGGTCATAGTCGGAGAAGTGGTGTGTAAGACCCCCGAGCTGGTCTCAGGAAAAGATTTACGCTCTCTGAATTCTGAAGTGATTTGCCCTGAGCTCCGACAGTCCTCACTGTCTCCTGCCGAATCAGATAGTGGGCTTATCACTACGTATCCCGAGGTGGGGCCGCACCCGCCGAAAGGTGCCATACCCCTCTCTGTTCTCATTCTCAGCCTGCTGGTTCTGTTCGTGTCTGCCTTCTTTGCTGCGGCAGCTCTTTGCGCATATGCTCTTAAAAAGCGTGAAAAGCTTCCCTTTAGGAAGCAAGGGGAAGTGGGCCTGGCAGGCATTCAGATGGAATGTGGGATATTCACAGAACAGCCACCAACCTTACCAGAAACTCCTCCTTCCAATCATGTGTACGATAGCATCGGTGCTCCCTCTTCACACATGTGCAGCAACCCCGTTTACAAAAGCGGACAGGAGGAGTCAGGGCAGAAGCATCCATTCTCAGAGACAAAAGAGAGCGGTTCACACTACAGAACGCTGGTGGAGAAGGAAAAGGAGTGGACCATGGCCATCTCCAGCTCTCCCATTAACACTATCGTCAGCGTCGGCCCGCCGTGTGGTGACATTGCCGGCTTTCATGAAAACGGAATACTCTGTCCAACTGTCATTGATAGCCAAGGTCCCACGCCCAAGGTGGGACTAGTGGACAGTCTTTTTGGCACGAATCCCCAGTTCAGCAACCTGTCTGACAGACACACGCATCCTCCCTCAGAGTATCCACATGCCAAACAGGATGCCAGACAAAAGCAAACGATCACAACCACAGGGACAAGGACAGGATGTCCTAATCAAACCCAAAGTGATTACCCTGAGCTGAGGGCTAGACTCAAAACAAAGATGGATTACATTGATATGCTGGAGAGGTCATATCAATTCTAAGACATGTCAGATATAAGACTGCACATCCAAAATGAAAATGGTAAGATGGAAAAAGAATTCATGATGGTACGGTTTTCCCTCAAGTTGCTCTGGAGGAAATCCCTTGTTCAGATTTTTTAAAGTGCCTTCACAAGAGCAGCCAGCAATGTTGTAAATGAGTATTTTTGTATCACAGTTTTATTTATCTAAAATACATAGATTTACATTAGAAGGAAAAGGATCAACTGCTGTTTCCAGACTTTGCAATGTTGGTAAACGTGAAGCAAATTATTCGTATGAATGCAGGGCGTGCAGGTCTTGGCTTTTAACTCGTTTGCATCAAAAACGTCTGAGATATTTTTTATTTAACTAAAAATTGTCTATCAGCAATAGAGATACTGCAGTTATTGTATAACTGTTAAGTGCTTTGTTGAATCTGTTTTTTCAAATTGAGTAGATTGTCTTTATCTGGACTCATTGAATGGTTTTATGGACCAAGCTAAGGTCAAAACATGTAAAAGATTGGGAACTTTTGATCATGTTTAGGGACGTACCTTTCCATGGTCTATCTCACATAGGCAAAGACAGATATGTGCATATATTTATTCTTAGATTTCAGTGTTGCAATTATTATTGTTAAACATCATGTTAAATCAGTGTATATGCCTCTGGTTTAGCCTTCCTTGAAAAAATAACCCATGAATTCAATAAAGGGTGCTAAACTCAGCCAAGTTCTGCAAACTGTACCATTTTGAGTGGCAGACATGCAGATTTTGGCCTCTGCAGCATACACACACTCGCACACACACAATCAGCCTTTTATCCACGTGGTTATAATATGCTTCAAAATAGATTCAATAGAACAAAGTGTTTCAAACGAGACCTTATACGCTGGAAAGAAACTAGAAAATATCAGCGTGAAATTTGTCGGAGATTGCATGATATTGACACAGTCAATTTGCGAAAGACTCTGTCAGGTCACCCACATACCTGGAGGAGAGGAAGCAGAGAATATGTGCAGCATTCTTATAGCATCCTCTGCAGTCTTCAGTCCCCTGAGTGTCCATGGGAGGGCATCCGTTAGATACACCTATTCACCATGCATAAGCTGGCTTAACCTAGTTACGCAGCATTGCGCAAGGGTGAAAAATACCTTTTTTGGCGTCACACTGTAAAAACCTTGAATAAAGCCAAAACTGGAATGAGATGAAGCTGAATATCGGAAGTTCCATCGTCCCGTGATTTGACTTTTTATTTATTTATTTTTTGATTCCTCACCTCATTCGCATGATCTTATTTTTGCTTTTATAATTTCTCGTCTCATTGGATGAAATGCAGTTACAAACCTCTACTTAGAGCCAGCTAAACACATATTCCCATTTTAGGCACAAAAAGCCACAGTAAACATTAAAGTATGGAGTGTCCTAAAGTATGAAAGTGTGTGCCTGATGCTCACAAAAGGGTTTTGCTATTGGTCCAGCTTCTCCTGAAATTGTCCGGTCGACGATCTGAAAGTCCAAGGACGCGTGTGAAAGGAGGGTGACGCCAGAGCCCCGGATGATCTACCCTTATCGCGCTGCCCCTGTTTATTTTTGCTAATGTTGTACTTGGCAGAATCCGTCCCTCACAGGCCATCCATCATTTACACAGTTGGACGTTTATAACGGCATTTCTGCTTCTAGCATACAGACCTGCTTGTCACAGAGAGCAGCTTCCTAACCACCTTTCCTCGGTGATAATTCACAAAGCTTTTGTCCAAAGTATGAGGAGAGATAATCCTCTCAATGCCACTCCAGTAACCCTCATTATACGCCTCTGCTACCCAATCCCACAGACGGCCTGGCCAACTGATCCTGTATGCAGAGAATGCGATCGCAGGGGCAGTCAGCTGCTCTGCTACATAGTGCTCATGTGCCTCGCCAAGACAAAGTGGCATTTAACCAAGAGATCATGAACAGAAAGAAATGGGCAAATGTGAAATGACAGCTTATGTTTAATGGTTGATGCAATCTAACTAACCAGCAGTTACTTTCTTTCTTTTATTGTGTGACTGTTTTTTATGGAAATTCTCCTAACATAAAAAGTCTCATCATTATGAGGTTAATAATTACTTCTGTAAAATGCTCTCAGAACAGCCATTTAACAAAACACTGTTATTATGAATTCTGAACACGACATATGGCGATGAATGTGAAAATGTAATGCGCCGCACCACGGATAATGTGTTTCCAACACGTAAATGAGCCACAAAGTACCTGCAGAATTTTCAATGGGATGCAATTAGTCAGCAAACGGCGTGTGTCGTTGCTCTCTGACATTTGCAAGACTGTGGCCTTTTCCTCTGGCTGTCACGCCTGTAATGTGTCTGCTCAGACATGCCGTCAAAACCATTGCCCCTTGAGAAAATTCAGGGACACCATAGTGCAGGCAGTTGTCATTTTACTTAGTTGAAAAGCTGGACAGCTTGGACATGGTTCAAGTGTTCCACTGTCGTCAATGCTGTTCTTTTTTTACAAAATTTATCACAGAGCAGAAAAATCCGAAAAAAAAACATTTGCACTGGCTTGCATTTAGATGCGCTTCTCTTTAAGAACTAGGCATGCTATTGTTCTGAAAAAACCCCAGCAAACGCCTTTCAAATACTGATAATACCTTTCTATGTCGACCAATATTGCTGCGGTTTTGTGTTGGCTGATATTTGCTGCATGTGGTTTGTGCTTTAACCTTTCAATATATTGAAGTTTTTTTTTGTTTTTTTAAGAAAAGAGGAATAAAAAGAATGTGCTTGAAAGGGACAGGCAGAAACAGAGAGAAAATGGAAAGTGTCTTTAGAAACCACACACATAGCTTAAGTCGTTAGATATAAGGTTTTACACAGGTCACTATTTTATTGAACCGATTTAATCCCAAACCAATTTAATCCCTAGTGATCATTTCGGTTTATTCAATGAACATTTTTAATTTGAATAAAATTTAATTGTTTAGATGTTACCACACGAAGAACATATTTCTAGTAGGGATGCAAAATGCATCAAGAATTAATGAATATTGGCTATTGAATGAATATCTAATTGTCATTTTCTTTTTTCTCCATATTGTATTAGACTCTAACCGAGTGTCAGATGATGGCAATGGTTGATCTTTAAAAACACACATTTCATAACACTCTTAAATGGATTTTTATTTGTGAATGAATAAATATTCATTTTTCATACTATACAAGATGCCTAAATTCACTTGTACAATTGGAAATGACTTTTATTCATTAAGAGACAATAGTAATAATTTTTGATATTAATATTGCCATTTATCAGTTAATATTTCTACTTATTAGAATTGTCATTTTGAAGTGTCCCTATTTAGTATGTTTTCAGTGTGATTTTCTTGTACTTTACAACACTATACAGTATAATATCATGTCTTGCGCATGTCACTCTGTGACTCACATCTAGCAGATTGTCAGATCAGCTCAGAAACCCTGACTGAATAATAGAATGTCATTGCTAGTATAGGAAATATTACCTCACACGCACACTTCTTTAAATGTACAGCTGGTGCAAGATCAGGCTCGTGCTTTGTATGCTGTACAGGTTCAATCTCTGTTTGAAGCAGCTTTGACACCATACTGAGAGCTTTGTCTTGGGAAAAGAGAGTAGGATGCTGTCAAACCAGATTTTTTTGTTTCTCCTCCTTTACTTTTCTTTCTTTATCTGGAATTAAACACTGCCAGCAAGTAGAAAAGTTGTATTTTAGTGTCTGACGAGTGACTTATTATGCCCAATTTCTTCGTACAGCACGCCGGTGCTGATACAGTTAGTGTGAGCTGGTTATTCCCTGTCCATGGTGCTGAATTTCTTTTGTGCAAAGGATAGAGGTATCAGTATGGCGTTCTGCAAGGCTCTGTGCTGTGCTGTGCAGCTTTTGCGGTGTGCTATTTCCTGCAGTGGGAGCTGTTTTTGTGCATTTGAGGATGAATCTAGAATCTAGTACACTGTGATGCAGCAGTCTGCACCATCTCTTAAGTCCATCATCTGTTGTTGTTCTTGGACCTTTATGGGGGATCTGTCAGTGTAATTGTGTGTTTGTCTTGGCGGGGAGGGCATTGATCTGACCTACGGTATCTGACGGAACACCAGTCACATTAATTACAGGTATTCATTAAGAAAACTTGATCAGCGTTCAAGGGGGAGACGAATTTGAAACAAAGCAAATTATATGTGGTATTAGTTTACTTGAATTGAATTGATTTGAATTTGTATATTTAAAAATTTGAAAGTAATGCTTTTTATCTCTGATATCTGCCAATGGGTTTATGGGAAATCATTACAAAAGAGGCTTCTTGGAACTTTAGACGGCGTGAAATGGTTTTAAACTGCACTTTATTTTTAATTAGGCCTATCTGTTATTCTCAATGGAGAATTTAGCTGATGATGATTTTTTTTCTTTTCCCAGCAGCATGTTTCCTGGAAATATCTCTCACCTCGAAAATTCCTAACATCTTTCTTAATCTTATATAAAGGGAGAAAGAGACAGACATGCGAGCACAAAGCGATTGTGTGATTGAGTGATGATTTTTATTATGCTAATAGTAAAATGCTGAAGTCTCCACAGAGATGTTTATGCTTGTGTCAGAGTGAGCTGCTGTGGGGAGGAGGGAACTAAATGTGGAAAGCAAACATAGAAGCAGATGAAAAAAATCAAGTAGAAAAAAGCTCAAATGAACAAAGGAAGCTCTTTGTTTTTTAATCTCCTCCACGTTTCATGTTCACTCAATCAGTTATTACGATAGAAAATTATGTTAGAGATCATGTACATGAAACGAGAGAGAGAGTCCTTGATGTGACAGTGTCGACATGGATGACGGCAAATTTAATGCGCAACAGTCGGATTCCGGAAGTAAAAATCCCATTATTTCTCCATAGGGGAATTCATTTTGAACTATGACTTATAAACCTTTAAAGACAGATCCAATTGATGGTATATGCTTTTGTTTTTTAAATAGTTTTGTGTTCAGTGGAATTCCTGGTGAAAAACTACATTACCCATGATTCGAGATAAGCAGAATCGAGATAAGCAAATCTCTCCAAAAGAACACTTTAGCACCTTCCCACAAGCATTCACGGGGACTATTCTTTCCCTCATTAAAGGAGTCATGAATTGAGAAATCTAATTTTCCTTGATCTTTTAATGTATAAGAGGTCTATTGTACTATAAAAATATCCTGTAAGTTACAGAACTCAAAACTTACAAGTTTTATTGAAACTGCCCAAACGACTAATTTTGGATTTTGTCACATTATGATGTAATATTAAAAAAATCAATGCCTACTTCTACATCATCGCCTCTTAAGCCCATCAATTCACCCATGTCATGTAACTTCGTACTATATTTTATTTATATATACATTTAAATAATTTTTATTTGATTTACATTTAAATCTTATTTCATATATATATATATATATATATATATATTTATAAATCTTAAAGATTACTCCCGCACCAAAATAAAAGGAGATGCCTTTGAAGATTGCAAGACTTTTTGCAGTCAGTGCCAAGCTGTGGAAAAAACAGTCTTTGCATTGCCTTCCTTGTGCTAATCATATTAAGAAAGTGTAAACTTTATTTTAACGAAGATTCCAGATCGCGTCAGTAAAGATGCTGTTCATTTGTTTGCTTGTGGATGACTATTTTTAACAAGACACAATTCAACGCAGGCTTTTTCAGCATGAAAATAAAAGATGGCGCAGTTCCGAGTTCCGACTATATTGGATCCGACAGCAATGTCGCAACAAGTGAGTAACTAACTATACCATGTGTCACAATTGCTTTGTCTGAAACAGATTTGATATGTACTATTTACTATTTATGTAAATCTATTATCTATTTATCTATTTACTGTATGCTATAAGACTATATAGTTGTGAATAGGCCAGGCCATGTAGAACAGAACCCTGGTCTCACTTGTCAGAGACAGTAGTGTTAGCAGCAGTACCAACTAACGCCGATATTAAAGGGGTGATTAACTGAGAAATCAAATTTTCCTTGAGCTTTTGACATCTAAGAGGTCATCATATTATAAGAATATCCTCTAAGTTTCAGAACTGAAAACATCCTTGTTAGTCCAATAAAAGCTTTTATTGACACCAGCCTCAGCAAACGACTCGTTTTTCAAAGTGGGGAACTATGACGTCAAAGAGGATAAAACCCCACCCCCGCAGAAGAAGATCAACGCCTACTTCAACACGGCAGGTTTAGCCCCGCCCACCGATTCGCGCATTACACGCATAGCTAAATAACATAGATGCCTACCTCGTGATGATAAACCGGATCGAGAGTGAAACTCATTATAATACGCAGAACTGTTGTCCACTCACAGCAGTTGGCATTTACTTCCAAGTCTTCAATGCCAGACGCCCATAAAAACCGAGCGTTTTTTAGCTAAGCTCAAAACTAGGGTAGAAAATAGCCTATTACTTATTGTTTGTGATGTTTTTTATTGTAAAAACCAAGCGAACCTCATAAGTTGATCTCAGACAACAATAAAATAAAATGAAAAAGCCAGTTCATGACCCCTTTAAGGTAATCAGCTAGATCACTTTGTTTCTGGCGTTTTGGACTATTTAAATATCTAAACATTTTTGTTACGAAGAAAAAACTTTTAGATCTCGATCTGCATATGCGAGGGACATTGGTGCTCATCTTTGTTATCCAATCATAGCAGTGGGCGTTTTCTTCCAACTCTTGAATGTGACACGCCCATCAAAATGGAGTCTTTGAAAAAGAGATTCAAAACCAGGAGTGAAAATAGCTTATTACTTTTAGGATGTTTTTTTGATGTAAAAATAACATCATAAGTGGGCATCAGAGAGCATTAAGAGAGGGATTATTTTTAAATCCCTAAGGGTTTTGTGGCCACTGAAAAAGTGGTCAGGCACTGTTGCACTCTTTTAAGAAATATGTAAACAGTGTGATTGATCAATCAGAATTAAGTATTCCAGAAAGCTGTTATATGAAATAATATACTGCGGTAATGATGGAATTCAATTCATAATATAACACTAGTTTCCATAATAAGCTAATTACAAAAGATTCCACCGAGCTAGATAAGACCATAACTAGCTAAATGTACAGGGCACAGAGCAATTAATTATTAAATCTCATGTCTGATTGACAGAAATAGTTTCGCTATCTTAATGTTTGTATAAGCTAGGCTATACCTGAAGCTATGTAGTGTTTCTGCATGATAAGACATAACAATAATAAAGAGCGTTTTTTTATGTCTTATATTGGATGCAACAATATAATTACAAAGATAGCATGATTAGAGTCTTGTGCCCTACCACCTCAAGACTATGCCGCTTCAATTTCTTTTTCAGTCAATCCCAAACCAATCAAAATATCTGCGGAGAGGCATATCCACTCTCTGCTTTTTCTTCCCCCACCATTTTCCTTCGTTTAAATGAGAGTGCTGACCCCATTAGATAAAAAAAAAGAAGAGAAGACAGACTGCGTTCATTTTGAGAAGAGTGATTAATTACAGATGTTACTGAGACAATGAAATATAGATCATACCGACTGGGACTCCAGCCGGGTTTACTCAGTGTCAGGCTCTTCCAATTTTGATCAGAAGGAAAGGAATTTATTGCCGAGCTCTTTGGCACAGGTTTTTGTGATCATTAACATTCTCTTCAAAGGCTTGCAAAAAAGCATACTGACCAAAAAATAATAATAATAATAATAGTCCACCCAAAAAAGGGAGAGAAGGAAAGCTGTGAATTAGTTGGATGTGTTGTGGTAGATTTATCTAGATTTTTTTTTTTTTTTTTTTTTTGCTGTGAGTTGCAACTCATTTGGAGCTGGTGTGGCTTGTGTAAATGGTGTTCTGAAATGAAATCTCTAAACCAAATCCTTCGGTCGAGAGAACGAAATGGAAACGAGAGGATGTGCGAAGGAAAAAAAGGCGAGAGAAGATAGACTTTGCATGGCTGAGATAAAGGACAGATCATTAGTCAGGGCTCTTAATATAACTGCAGGAACAGGAGAGCATGGCACTGCCAGTTCTTAGACATTTGGGATCTATTTCCATTTTATGTGTACTTATTTCATAACCATCTGCAGAGGTGAAAGTTTACATTAATGAAATGTTTAATTTACTTTTACACTGATAACATGACTTGGGTTGAGCTCATTCTATATCAACTTTTCGTTTTAGTTCTCCATTTTTCCTGCACAATTTTTAATTCTCCTGGAAAAACAATGACTAATATCTGAGTCCACCTGCATTTTGGAACATTTCCAGAGGGAACATTATGCCAAAAAAAAGCTATTTATTATTATGACAAAATGCAAATTGTGATAAAAACTAGGTATTATTAATCAGATGTAAATGGAATAAGTGTATAATAGATAGATAGATAGATAGATAGATAGATAGATAGATAGATAGATAGATAGATAGATAGATAGATAGATAGATAGATAGATAGATAGATAGATAGATAGATAGATAGATAGATAGATAGATAGATAGATAGATAGATAGATAGATAGATAGATAGATTTTGGGTGATCTATCATTTCAAGGAATCTAGAAAGCTATAAAAAATAAAAAGCTATTTGTGGGTAAGTTTGAGAAGTGTAAAGTCACCAAAAATAAAAACTTGATAACTATTTTTTTTAATGTTTATTATTTTTGAATAATTTATCCTTGCAAACATCATTTTTTAATATGTAAGTAATAAGGTCCTGCAACCCCTTCAGCTGTTACTCATTCACAATACAGCACTTGCCCCGAGTATGCATTGCACTTATTGCTTTTATAAAACGGTTACCACACAATAAAAATATTAAAGTAAAAAAAAAGTATTATTGAACTTTCATGAGGTAAAATCACTAAAAGCCTTCCTTCCACTCGAAAAAAAAAATGTCCCTGCCATGAACAGCAACAACGCTCCAATGTGTAATATGCATGAAAGCTCAAATAAAAACAACACAGGAACTGCAGTGTTGCACATGTGATAAATAGAACCATTGGGTGAAGCGGTCATAAAGCATAGCGATTGGCCAATCAGAATCAAGGATCAGAACTAACCGTTTTATAATAATATTTAATCAAAAATATTACCTTTAACCCTAACATTTAACACTTTACAACAACATCTCTTCTCCCATGACGTGTGGAATGACGGGACAATAGGCGGGGCAGGGCAGGGAAAAAATCTCTCCACTCCAGCAATCTGTCACTCATTTAACACAATTAGCAAATGACAACAATACAACGATCTAATCAATTCCCAATGGATAAAATCCAGGCCTAGATTTTTTTCCTCATTTGTGCTTCAGTCGTATATATACACAATAGGGAAGAATTGCAACTTATACAATAAAAGACGATGACTGATCTTCCTTTTGTAATTCATTAAAAAAAAATCCAACCTTTCAAGGATAACACAGTATTTTTTTAAGTGAATTATAATACTACAGTATATTACATTACATACTATAGTGGAATTATGGACTTAAACACCAATTCTCTAAATATGCAGTTTAATGCCAGTAAATCTGCTCCTGTAATTTATTTTTGCAAGACTATAATTCAGTGTAGTGAGCAGGAGTGGCACCGTAAAGTAGTTTGCTGGATGCCTTCAGAATGTTGATGACAAGGGTTTGTTGGCGTCAAGGGATGAGTTTGAGAGTGAGAAGATTCACCATACACTCATTAGTAGGCAACCGTAGTGAAAGGAAATTTTGTACAGTGGCAAAAAAAAAAAAAAAAAGTGCACAAGCTTGTCCCATAATGCTCCAATAAAAGCTTAATGATTTCCTCAGTTGTAACGCAGGCAGAGTTTAGCGGTCTCCATTATGAGTCTTTTTTTCATTTCCTCAGAGGAGGGCAGGTTATTGTTCACATCATCACTAGTCTCAATTCCAGAACGGTTAGTTTCAGAGAGCCCAGCGGCTTCAGGGAGTCTTCTCCGCTCTTAGGCTCGCTGCCAATCGTCTCTTAACTCTGACTGCTGGAATAACACCCTCACAGTATCAATTATTCCAGTCTATTTCCCAGTCTGACACTCGCCATTATCCTCTCAGATATCATCGCTGTCATTGAAATGGAGCCATAGCGGAAGCGTTTGTCTACCTGGGAATTTGTGCCTGCTCATCCCTGACATGGAATGGATGCACAGATGTCACATTAAAATGATGGCTCATCTTTTGCGACCCACGTGTTCTATAGCCCGTCTTCTGCAACACAGGCCCACAGGTCGTATACTACGAAGGGCTTCTACTTTGTCTAGACTCTCTCGTGAAGACGGAGGAGGAGGGCTCAGATGGCCAAATTGATTTCGCTTCAATAAGGTGCTCACACGCATGTCACAACGATGATATTCAAATTCTTTTTGAAGTGCTTAGCTCGCAGAAGAAGCTCTGTACCCAACGACGCATTCATTCGCTCACCCGTGAATGTGAAGAAAAAATGGTCCGTGACTAAGCACAATCTCTTTGATTTCAGCGTGGAGGATTCTGGGAATTCACTTAGGCCAGAAGGATATGCAATGTTTTTTTTTTTTTCCTTTCTTTCTTGAATGATTGAAATTGGGTTCAGATCAATTACAAAGAGAGGCCTTGAATTGATAAGCACTTTTTGCCTCGGTTAAACGTACACACCATCAAACGTGGGTCTGACCTTGGCGAGCGCACATGAAAGAGAAAATGACAGTGGCGGCTACATGATATGCAGTGGTGCTGTCTTCTGCAGTCTCCTATTTAGGCCTAGTCCCCGAAGTCATTTGCAAGGATAATTAGAGAGGTACATGAATTGTATCTGCAGAGCTTCTCTCCCCGTCCTTAATAAAATATGAAGTTTTTAATGACAGTGTGGTGTTATGCACCATTCATTATTCATCACTTTACGTAACCTTTATGTAAGTCCTAAATTAATCGGAACTTCAATAAGTTTGAGCGACTTGGAATTTTGAAGGTTTCACGGTAGTTATCGATTGCAGGTTCTGATTCGGAATGGGACAGCCCTACGGAAATGAAGAGGGTGTTGAGCAAACATGAAAGGGAGTCCTGTGCACAAGCACTCCGTAGATGAAAACGATGAGATCAATCATTCAGTGGTATTTGTTCATGTGCTGGATACATAATCTGTTCCACGCAGATTAAAAGAGATTATAGTTCGGTGGATCGGTCGCGTTTCAAAGCGCTGTACCTGGTTAACGGATTTCATGGCTTTGCAGAGATAGAGAGGGCGAATTTGCATTTCCCTGAAAACAACAACGGGAGAGCGTGTTGTTTTAAGGGAATTAACCTTTGATGTTAATGAGGCACATTTCCAAAGCACATTTCAGCTGCCATATCTGAACTCTCCACTGCACGCTATCAGCTAGCATCAGTTGGAGCAAAGCAAACTGTTCTCCCAATCTCCCTCTCTCTTGTCTCTCTCCACAAGGCCACTAGCCAGGTTTTGTGTCCCATGAGACCAAGAGGGAAGAGTTCACTGAATTATGGATGTTTTACAGTGCCAGGAATTCTGTTGAAATCTTCTGCAAATAAGCTTTAAATCACTGCAGTGTCAACGCAGATTACCTCGAAACCACTGAAATCCTTAAAATGCAGCCAAAAACTCAGCAAACCCAACAAGTACAACAGGGCAATTTTGCAGACAATGCAGCAACGGAGGCTGAAAGGTACATGGCATGTTCAGATGTGTCTTTATATTATGCTAATACTAATTTGTTTGTTTTTCAAGGAACTTAAGGGGGCGTTCACACTGACAGTGATTAAAATGTTGGAGGTCGTCTGAGCTGTTGGTTTCGACTGGGCGTTCCTATTGCCGCGGTACTGTCTGCCCTCCTATTGGTCGTTGCCCTGTCCTGTCCTATCGATGCTCGTTTGCATAAAGTTGAGTTCATGAGAATAGATTTGCTTTGTCTCTGTGAAACACTGTCGATGTGTGGATGGTTTACATGGCTCTGTTAACCCTTGCTAGTAGATGTCGTAACTTCTTCTTTCTCCGTTGATGGCCGTTTATGTTTTAAGCCAAATATAAACTTACAATAATTTATTATAATAGACATTTTAGTAGTGCCCAATTCATTTTTAGACATTTGTAATTGGATGTGAAATATTTATAATATTTATGGCTCTTTAGGTATTAAAGAGCTCCTTAGTTCGCACCAAATAAACCATTAATTGGATTAAAATTAAAGGATTTATTAAAGGGATTATATAAATAGGATTTAATAAAAGGATTTATTGATCACAAAAAAGAGAGGGGAAAAGTAAATGAGGTTTGGTTGGACCTTCAGGACACAGTGTCATTTTGAGCTCCCTGTATTCAAACTCCAAGCTTGCCTCAAATCACTAGACTAACAGCAGTGTTTGTTTGCTAAGGGAAGATAACCTAAAAGCTATACCTTAACCTGAGCTTAGATGTGGTGTCGCTATTGACCTCTGTGGCCCTATTGTTAGACAGACAGCTACAATCTGTTCCTGCCAAAGGCCAGTTTTTAATTATTCTTATTGGGTTTGGTCTGAGCTTACTCCTCTGGATCACTTTTCTTCTCTCGACACACAGAAGTTCCAGTTAAAGGGATAGTTCACCCAAAAACGAAGATTCTGTCATACTTACCCTCAAGCTGTCCCAAACACAAAATAACTTATTTTGAAGAATATGGGTAACCAAACGGTTGTCTTCTATTAGTATGGAAAATACTATGGAAGTCAATGGGACCCATTTGGTTAATGACAATCTTCATAATATCTTCTTTTGTGTTCAGTAGAAGAGAGAAATTAAAACAGGTTTGGAACAACTTGAGGGTGAGTAAATGATGAGAGAATTTTTCTTTTTTTGGTGAACAGGAGAGCGCTACGTGCTGCAACTGAAGAAAACACACGCAAATTGAAAAAGACCAGCAAATTAAGTAAAGATCTTTATCAGTTTGACACGTGCTACAAATTCTTATGCGCAATCAAATACAGAAACGTGCTGCAAATGGCACAAAGCTCAACTGCTGCAAAGAACACACATGCAAATTAAGAAAACATCTTCACCAGTTTGACAACTCATGTACTGCATTTGCTCATAATGCAACCCGAATACAGAAACACACTATAAATAGCACTGGCATGTTGCAAGGGGAACCCAACAAGTGACGAACCAGACTGGGAGTGCATATTGTTCAATCATGAGTGGTGTTGTCGATGACCTAAAAGGTGAGTTTTTTGTTTATTTTATTTATTTATTTAACAGACAGACATACAGACCAAAATAGTGCAGTAACGAACAATCTAGTAATTCCATAATTCCAGAAGTGAAATAAAAGTGTGTAAATCTGTATTTAGACAAAATAGGTTACTATTTTGTCTAAATAAAAAAAAAATCCAATAGGTGAACCTAGTCATCACAAAATTGAATTAAATTTAATTAGAACATTTCTTTAATCATATCTCTGGCATCTAAAATATGACTGAATATGGGCAATAAAGCATTCTGCCGTCAGAGCAGGAACATACTGGTGCTAGCAAGTAAAAAAAAAATTTCACTGCTGCAATGCAGAGAAAGATCCATCAAGACTGTACTTGATATGTCTGTTTGGTATATTGTTTATGCCTATTTCATCATCATGGCCACCACCACAGTGATTGCATCATATCTTGCGCTGAAACATTTGAACCCCCAGAATCCAGTAGAATTTCCCTTAGGTATTCATCGTGAGTTTGACTGCAGTCCTTATTTCAGTATTTATATTTTTCGATTTCATTTCAACACTCAAACAGATTAGTGAGAGAACGGGAGGGAGATAGTGAGCGTGTGTGAACATCTCATATCATTTGGCTTAATAAATGCAATTCTGTTCCAAAGTTTCAGCCCAGCCGAGTGTCAGAGAGAGAGTGTGCTATTAAGCATTGTGAAGTTCAGAGAATTCCATGAGTTGCTTCACACAATGGCTTTCATCTAGATTAATTGAAAATGACTTCGGCTGAGTACAGCCTTTGCAGACACAATGTCTGCTCGGTGCTGTAATTATTATCCGTTGATTTGGACCATGCTGTACAATTTACTCTTTCTCCTCTCTTTTTTTCTCCTATCCATTATTGTTGTTTGGTAAAGTAGAAATACAATTTCACAGCTCAGAGGCTGGGTCAGGACTGGAATTATGATTAATAATATTCCACTGAAAATGATTCAGTTTTCTGTGTTGGTGAAAACTAATTACTCCTCTTAACTGTACGAAATAGTGCCTCACGAGACATGGAATATTAGAGGATAAACAAAAGAAATGTTCAAAGCTATAGCATATTCCCCAAGTTTCACCCATGCAGCGCTTTGTAATGACCTCTCAAAGGCGTATCGGTAGCGTGCAATTATTGATAATTCAAGAGAAATTCCTATTGAATTATTCAGAAACAGACTCACAGCTTTCATTTAACATCTCAAGCTGTCTGCTTTATGGTCCCTGTTCCCCATTCAGATAATTGAGCCAATCCATTTGGCTTGGTATGGTGATAAAGTCCTCTGTGCTTGCGAGTTCAGTTACGACACTTGAGTTATTAATTAAGCATCTTAAATTTGGTCATTGACTGTAATGCAAGGCAGTTAAATTGCCAACCCAGTTGCACATTGTGTCAATTTACATGAAGTTAAAAGACTTTTGTAAATCTGTCCTGTAGCTCATCCCTATAGTTATTCTCCCCCTTCGACAATACACTGAGGAAGAATAATCTGATCCTTTACAGAAGGAAGCAGCATTTATTTATCACATGACTGCTGTTGCTTGGCAACCCAAAGCCTTTGGTTTACCAGCACAAGTAATAAATCCATTATACAGAAAAGCAAAGTAGCCTCCAACAACAGACTTATAACTCATTCTTCCATTTCCTCTTTCAACAGAGCCTCTTCATTTATTATTTGATATCAAATTACTTATTAACAATGAATCACATCTATCTATCTATCTATCTATCTATCTATCTATCTATCTATCTATCTATCTATCTATCTATCTATCTATCTATCTATCTATCTATCTATCTATCTATCTATCTATCTATCTATCTATATACAAAAAAACCATGATGCAACAATATGCTAAAATGTTTTACATTTATTACATAAATTTGCACTCCAAATTCCATATGAGAAAGCAAAAAACAGATTTGCGATAACTTGCGATAGATAGATAGATAGATAGATAGATAGATAGATAGATAGATAGATAGATAGATAGATAGATAGATAGATAGATAGATAGATAGATAGATAGATAGATAGATAGAAATATCCATTCACACAGATATAATTTCGATATGATGTCCCGTCCCCACCAATTTCATAATCTTAGCCACTGATATATGTGTATATATATATATATATATATATATATATATATAGTATGGATACAGTAAATAGATATGAGTTTTATGTTTGACACAGTTATTTTGTGTTGTATGAAATTTGTAAGATCTTTCTGTAGACAACGAATGAATGTTGTCAATGCAGTTCATCTTTTCAAATCAACAAAATGAGTTTTCTGTATAAGAACCTCATAGACACCTGTGAGCTTGAGTTCAATCCAGACTCTTCCAATATCTGATAAGTGAGAAACAATAGCTTTCTCTAGATACAATCTCTCTAAAGTGTCCACTTGATTTTTTAGATCCTGTCACCAGTGTAGGTGCATTGGGGGAAAAAAACTGAGGCTATCTAGGTGATAATCTGTAAAAAAGAAAATACCTCTGAATGTGGGGTGTGTGTATATAGTGTTCTGCCACATCAACCACAGAGACAGAGAAAGTGATCCAGCTTTTAATGTTTTAGACTTCCCAGCACATTCTCTTGTACTCGGCTGCACACATTCAGAAATGCGATCGAATGTGACCTTTTTTCCTACACAGAAGTGGGAGTATGTTTTTGAAGAGTTCATCTCAAAGCCTTTGACTTGATTACTCAAGCTGTGCTGTTTGTGCTTGCAGGCATCATAAAAGACAGAGAAACCTAGAAAATAGCAGTTTGAGAGCTGCTATTGATGTTGCAGAAACACAGGTCAATGACAGAGCTAAAATGCTCATCATTGCCGCTGATTGTTTTTTTTTAAACATGTTTTATTTGAAATAAAACCATTAAACGGGCTGCCTATGACATCACATGTTAAAATGTTCTAGTTTTATATTCCTAGCCAGTATTTCTAGCAAGCAATCCTTCAAAACGTGCAAACTAAGACAGTACCCAGACGACCTTGGCACAGAGCAGGCAGAGAGCAGACTCATCTTTGTGTGTGGTCACTGGCTGTGAATGTATTCAAGGTTGGAGGACCAGAGCATCAACTGTGGTGCTTACAGGAAGGTGCGGGAAGCCCTTAACTGTGACCGAGTATCTACAAAAAATCTAATTCGAAATAATGCCTAGCACCTGTATCTCATTTATTGTTTTCCTCTTCCGTAATGATGTGGGCAGACGTCGTCCTCGTGACTGTCTGCCTGCAGTGATTAAAATAATGATCAATCACAGTGTACTGGATGGGCCCTCATCACGCTCACATTCCCACTGGGGCTCGAACACATTGATGAGAGCGGTTGATCCATTCACTAATGATTCAGAGCAGAGTTAGAGTCGAGACTCATTACAATAACAGATGATGTGCTCTTTGATGACAAGGAATTGCTCCAAGGTGTAGTTATCGAAGAAGCCCTCACTAACATTAACGGTGAGAGGCTGTGTTTTTGCTGGCATAATAGTGCAACCTTGAGATGCAAAGAAAACAAATGCAACATAAAAGCTGTGTGCGTTCCCGACTCCACTTATTCTCCGTCACGCATTCAGCCATGAAACTTCCATGCCTGCAGTTTCTTGTTTGTCAAAGGAATAGCCTGTTTCTAATGTTTAGGGATAGGAATGGCAAGTTATTTAAAGGGATACTCCACTTTTTTGGAAATAGGCTCATTTTACAACTCCCCCAGATTTAAACAGTTGAGTTTTACCGTTTTTGAATCCATTCAGCCGATTTTCTGATATTTAGAAGGATATCAGTAATTAGACAGTTTCTGGTCTCATTGACTTGAAAAAATATACTATGGAAGTCAATGAGACCAGAAACTGTCTGGTTACTGATATTCTTCTAAATATCAGAAAATCGGCTGAATGGATTCAAAAACGGTAAAACTCAACTGTTTGACTCTGGTGGAGTGGTAAAATGAGCCTATTTCCAAAAAAAAGTGGAGTATCCCTTTAACAATTTTTGTTTGACTTTGATTTCTCTTAATGATTTAGATTTCTTAACAGCCCTTCATTTTTGTGAGTAAGAAATATTTGGAAAACAGAAATGCAATTTTGTTGCCAATTGCTGGAATCAATAATATATGTAAACCAACAAAGAACAAAAAAAAAAAAAAAAAAAAAATGTGTTCCTATAAATGTCCTAAAATACTACTGATTTATTAGCCTGGATGCCAGCTGAACTTAGCCCCGCCCACAACATTTGAGGTCGGAAAGTTAGGTCTGGATTGGTCCGTTGTGAAGCAATGCCCAAACCGGCCAAATTGTCTGGGGGGGGCTTCATACGATGATGGACAGATGATCAACCGTTACGTACCGTAACCATTACTACAATGCTTTATTTCTTGGTCTGCCCAAAAAAACTCATTGCAAGATTACAGTGTTCAAAATTCAACAGCAAGAGTTCTCAAGTCTACTAGGCATTCTGCTCACATTACTCCTCTGCTTCATGAGCTTCACAGGCTACCCGTGGCATCATGTATTCACTTCAAGGTCTTGCATCAAACGTTTAAGTCATTAAATGGTCTTGCACCCCCATTTCTGTCTGATCTACTTAACACTTACCGCCCTGCCCGGTCCCTTAGATCAGCTGAACTTGTCCATCCCTTGTTTACGGTTGTCTACTGTGGAAGGTCTTTTGGTAATGCTCCGAAATTATGTAATTCACTACCCCTTACACTTTGAAATATCACAGCTCTGGCGACATTCAAGACTCAGTTAAGAACATATCTATTTAACATGCATTTCGTATAATGTGACAAATGTAGGCCTATCCTTTGTGACTGTAATGTGTGTGTGGGTGTGTAAATGTATTGTAATGAACAATGTAAAGCAACCTTGAGCTACAGACACGCGCTAGGCCTACATGAATAAAAATTCTTCTTCTAATCATCCACATCACCAAATAAGCGCTTGGGTGAAATTCATTTACAACAGAGGTGGCTGCCGCTGGAGAATTTAAGAGGGTTTTCACCAACGTCACGTTCTGGGCGGTAACCTGGATGCGCGGCCATTATGGAGGCGCTCAAATGTAAACAACAGCATGGATTGCACTGTTTATGTACTACTGTACACATTGTTACACTAAAAAAAACACGGAAAAAAACATGTGGGAGTTGCAAAATCATTTAGAGAAGGACTTACTAAGCAAGAGAGAGCGCAAACTTTTGACAAATTAGAGTTATTATGTGGTTAAGGTCCGAACAAGCTAGCTTCTAGCCGTACTGCAATTCTTCCTTCTATTTCTTATTCTGACATAGGCTACGTTCAAATTGTCAAGTTGTTCCAAGTAGTAAAATTTAAATAAGACAACATCTTTATTGCAAATGCAAACCCCTCCATCAATGCAATGTCAGTGCTATATTGCCCAAGAGCTGCATGGACACACAAATCGGATCTGAACAGTTGCGACACACAGTGTGGACATCAATTTTGATCAGATTCCAATTGGATACAAAGATAATCGGATTGTATAATATGTCAACATTTTAGCCATAGTCAATGCTTCATTTACACATGTGGCTGATGAGCTGATGTGGTGCCTCTCAACCACAAACGCCTTCTTTCTTTAGTGTTTTGCACTATTCTCTTTAACTTTTGGCAGTCTATAGAACTCCAAATGTTTTTCCCGATTTGTACCAGACTACCATAGAAGGAAAAAATACATACTATGGTAGTCAATGGGGAATGAGATCTGTTTGATTAAAACATTCTTTCAAATATCTTCCTTTGTGTTCAGCAGAACAAATAAACACAGAGGTTTGGAACAACATGAGGGTGATTAAATAGTGACAGAAATTTAATTTTTGGGTGAACTAACCCTTTAAATGTCCGAGCGAAACGAAGCAAAATGTAGATCTACATCTGGGGAGCGATATTTTATTTCCTTGGATGGTAGGGGAAGACTCATAATGGTATTAACCCTAGTGACGGTTAGGTTTAGGGACGGGGTTGGGTTAGGTCATATATTTATGTATACAGTAATGTAACGTTAAGTCAACGGCATTCATAAACACGCTGAAAAGCGATTACGCGTGTTGATAGCACACCGAAAATGGAAATACGAACTGGCGTGTCATACACACGCAATTTCATGAGATCGGTCTGTTAAGCCTTAAGTACAACATAGCCTACTTTAACACCAGTATCCGATCTTAGTTATTTTTCATTATTTATATACTATTATAGTAGCCTATTCATTAATATTTTAAACTTTTATTATCATTTCACTTTTCATTTTAAGATTAGTTTCTATAACTTAAAAACCCGTAATCAATTTTAGCGGAAGTGAGAGAAGTTTTAAAACTTATATCTCCTAAATGTGAATTTTGTTATTGTTTTGGACCACACCAGCTTATTTATAACCTTAGGGCTAACATATTCCTAAAAGCTAAAACACTTCAAAAATTACCACCTGGAACACTATTAGAATATTTTAGTACAATTTCCATCTGCATTGAAAGAATAGCATGTGCAAGAACTGTTTACAGATCTGAATGTCATGAAAATGATTCAGTGCACTGTATTGTTTTTCTGTGATGGGACTGGCCATCAGTCCATGGTGTCCAGAGAAGCTGAGATAAGCTCCAGCATCCCTGCGACCCTGAAGAGGATAAAGCGCTTTGGAGAATGATTGGATGGATGTATTGGTTTTTTTTTAAAGGAACAAGACCCGGTTCTCAGTTTCTGAACGTATTCAGACAACTGATGTTGTTCGATAAATAGCCAGTTCATGTAGAAGGCTGAAATGTGGGTGGCCAAATCCGGCCAAAGAAAAAAAAACTGATAACAGATGTTAATGCATGCTAATGGTAGGCTGAAAGTATGCCTCGTTCATGCACTTTCTACATCAGCATTTCCTTCCAAATTCACTATCACTAGCTCTCTCTTAAGTACTTTTTTAAAAAAAGAAAGAAATTGCAGGCAAAGTGTGTGGAGCTCTAAGCTCCTCATGGCTGCAGCATATGCAGAACGATAACAAACAAATCTGCTATAAATTCTACAAACCATTTATGAATCACTTTGAAACTACATGTATTACATAAAACGTTTCCTGTATCAGAGCATTACATAGATAAACCCAGAAATGTACAAACCAACTCTGCCCACAGTCTGAAAAAAAAGTGTGTGTGAGTGTATATATATAAATATATATATATATATATATATATATCTCCACCCTGCTATCTCTTGCTGTGTCGGGTGGAGTGCGTTTCTGTGTGTGTACAGCTGTGCAGCTTCTGTTTAGACTTGACTCCAGGGATGTCGCTTGACAGTAATCCTACTCCAGCCCCGATCTTTCAAACACACTTACAGCTACAGTGTATGATACAAAAACAAAGAGATGCTACAAACTCAAAATCGATTGTGACTATAAATAACGCTAACTAGCCACTTGTTAAGGATGCATAAGTGGAAGACATCCCTCACCTAGCCTGTTCAATCAATAGGCTCTCATTAATGTTATCCATCGTCATTATCATCTTGCTGTTAAGTGCAAGGCTTAACCTTATAACAGGAGCGTGAAGTTCCTCATGATTGCATATGTTTCAGTCGCATCTCTGCACTTCTGCCATTAGTAATTCATGAGCTTCTCTTTTTTGAATTGAGCTGGGGAAAGGGAGGAAATAAAACCATTTCTCTGCATTTTTCATATTCTGTGTCAAAGTAATTAGGACCGCTGTATATAAAGCAAAAACTTGGTTTCACGTCCTCCAGGGACAAACAGAACAAACAGGAAGCATTTTGAGTGTGTGCAACTTCCATATTTATCTCCTTACTATCTGAGCGTTTATGCATTTAAAATAATTAAACTATTTTAATGAAGCTCAGCATGCAATAACAGTCTTGGAGTGTTTAATTATTTTAATAGTTTTGATTCCGCTGTAATTCTTCACAACGTTCATCAATGGTGAATTATATCTCCCATTTATTACAAGCTGTAATAGCTCATTTTGCAGAGTCACAGCGTAACCATAAATAAAGGTCTTCTTATGTTGTTTTTGAGTGTGCTTTAAAAGGCATCAACTGATGTCTACAAGCTTTAAAAAGAAAATAAAGCATCTGCATGCATCCATTCAAAGATGAAAGAATTTTTGGTAACACTTTACAATAAGGTTCATTAGATAACATTAGTTAACTACATTAGTTAACATGTACTAAGAATGAACTACTTCTTCAGCATTTATTAATCTTAGTTAATATTAATTCCAACATTTACTAATATGTTATTAAAATCAAAGGTTGTATTAGTTAGCATTAGTTAATGCACTGTGAACTAACATGAACACACAATGAACAGCTGTATTTGCATTAACTAACATTGACAAAGATTAATAAACACTATAACTAATGCATTGCTAATTGTTATTTGATGTTAGTAAATTCATTTACTAATGTTAACTAATGAACCTTATTGTAAAGTGTTACCGAATTTTTTTTACCTTATTGGTTCATTAAATCCAGGACATTATTTTGAATGAATTTGCAGTAACATACAGGTGCTGAAATATCAGGCGGTAAATATCAGGCATAATTCAGTAACATATTTAATTATGTATAATGTAAATTAATATGACATAATTATAATGGAAATTTATCCTTAAAGCTGGCAGTCGCCTAGTGGGAAGAGATTTACACCATGACTGCAGCTTTAACTATTTTCTGACACAATTATATTGTACTACTTTTTGACATAATAATGTGGGCTATGAGTCATCACTGTTAATTAATGCTCGATAATGGTCGACGTTGTATAGCACCGCGGGACGTCAGAGCATTCATGAGGTATTAGACAAAGCGTTCTCCAAAATACTCACTTTTAAATAAGCATTCATTTGAAACAGATCAAACTGTGAGAGACAGTGAAAAGAGCGAGAGCCACAACTCCAGTGTTGAGGAAAAGGCCTGTTTTGTATGTACAGACACAGAGCTCATTACAGAAGAGGCAGAAGCCAAATCCTTCAGTGCCCGTAGGCAGGGATTTACCGAGGAGGAGATAAAAGCTGGTTCATGATCGCAATAGAAGTACATGCTTGGTCACTGCACTTAAACACTTCATTGTTTTGGCATTCAGTCGAAATAGTGCTTTGACGAAGCTGTGTGAATACAATTGTTTCTGTCAAATTACATCTTTGTTCTCATTATAGAAA
This sequence comes from Cyprinella venusta, assembly GCA_038021265.1. NCBI lineage: Eukaryota > Metazoa > Chordata > Actinopteri > Cypriniformes > Leuciscidae > Cyprinella > Cyprinella venusta. The sequence goes on along the minus strand of CM075870.1, from coordinate 20,084,108 downwards.
GGAGTTTTGCTGTTTCTGCGAAGAAAGTAAAACACATCGGCGGGCCGACTAAGTTGGGAAGCTGTAAGTGGGAATTTTACACGCTTCGAAACGATCCTTGTCAACACCTTCTATGTGGTTCGCAATTGCTTCTAAAATGTGTGACCTCTAGCTGCATGAACACAATTCATTAGCACGATGCAAGGGCATCACTGAAGGCTCCTGCTTAAAATAGCTGCAAAAATCATTTGGATTCATATTCTTGAGTATGTAGCGGTGCATTCATGTGGGCAAAGTATAACAAGCGATTTTGCAGAACTAACAAATTCAGTCTCCGCAGCACTTCCTTTTCTACTGTAGGCATTGACATCGATTAGCTGCATTTGATTTGCTCCCCTTCATTTACTTTAATTGTGCAAGCTGTTTGACATTCCCCAAAGAGTCAAGAATTGTGAGGAATGCGGCGAGAAATGTATCAAGGCTAGACTGCGTACATGACAGATATTCTTGTTTGACTGAGCTGACTTTGTAATCCCATGAAAGTATAACTACCTGGAGGCTGCACTTGTGTAGGCTGGTATACATTTTCTTGAAGTCTGATTACAGAATTAACAATACACTAAAAATCAAACCTCAAGGGGTGCGGATGGGACATGAGCAACAAATAAACAAATATCCTCTTAATAACTTTCTGGGGTTCTGTTGTTTCCCAAATTATGTTTAATATCAAGAAGATTGAGTATGCAGATGCACTGTATACTGCAGAGAGCAGCCCCAGAATATCGAGTGGTGCTCATTACGGATCCCTCACCAGTAGCGTTTAATATTTGTAGAACATTGTAAAATGACGAAAATGAAACTGCTCGGTTTCATTAGCTCTATATGTTGCAGCAATAAGAAAGTAATTAAACCACTGCAGGCATTATGATGCTCCAGTTAAGAAAGAGGCCAGGTTTTTTTTAATTTGTTTGTGCTGTAATGAAAAATGGAAAAAATGTTGTTTTGGATTGGCAAGAAGATAAGAGCCGTAATGTCGCTTTTCAACCTCTCACAGATTTACAACATTCCCAGCGTTTGTTAAAATATTACATAAATATATATAATTTTTCTCTTATTTATTCAGTTTGTAAAGAACTTACAAGATTCTTCATCAAACATTTACAAAGCAATGAGAAAGGCGAAAACACAGAAAGAAAGGAAGAAAGAAATGAGGACATGAATTGGTGCTGTGCAAGAACAGTGTATCATATTTCCAAGCAAAGTCTTATTGGTTTGTTTATTGAAGCTGGTGGAAAAACTCATTTTATGGATAGTAATAAACCTCTTTCTTTATTGAATACACAGATCAATTATAGACTGGGGAATCAAAACTGTAATATTTTTTTCCCCTCCTGTGAGCACAAACCCACAATTCTGCGACGGCTTATGACAAAGAAAGGAACCTCTGTCCAGATATAAAAGAACTATGATAAAAAATAAATAAAAAATTGTTGAATTGATTCCTTTTTGTCTGTTTATTTAAAAAGGACCCCCTTTTTTTCATTTTGTGTCACTGTTTCATGTTTTTCATCCATCTGTTGCCAGAGAGCTTTGGCATGCAGCTTTCATCTCTACTCTTCTCTACTTCACTATCATCTACATTTTGTTTTGTCCCCGGCGAGGACAAACGTAAATGAACATATCTTGTTCAGAGAAACAGCTACATCCTGTTACAATCAGACTTGGAGAGTAGGCGAATTAAAACTATGAGGCATCAATAATAGATTGACACTGAAACAAGCATTAGACTAGTTGGATTGAGAGATATGATAATAACATTACTCATAGGCCAGCAAGGTCACCTGACGTTCTGTAGCAAAAAAAAAAACACACATAAAACAGTTCATGCACACATTCGAAGGCTTCCAAAATCCGCTTTGATTAGCTATGATGGCAACTTAGCTTTGTTCAACCGAATGTGCTCTAAATCATGTAAACCCCCTGCTGATGCCTTCCCTGTGAACTCGTAAACAACGGCTGGCTGAATTTCCAAATCTGCCGATTTGATTAACGTCAAAAAACAATAACCATCAATTACTTTCACAGCGACTTCCTGACAGCCAGTTGCCCATGCGCTGCGATATTTGATTTCACATTAACCAACTGCTTATATGAATTGTGGCACATTTCATGCTAGCTGGCAGCTCGCTGTCTCTTGGTAAATCTGTTTCTTATTAATGTTAATAAGTGGCTATTGTGACATCCTCTGGAGAAAATTAAAACACACTTGTATAGATTTTTATGCTCTTTGAACTGTTAGATTGTTTAAACATTTGTTCAATAAAATATGTGGATAATAATGGATAAGTGTGTGTTGATTTTATTCATTTAGCTGCTGTTTTTAATCCAAAAATATTTATTTATTTAAATATATATATATATATATATATATATATATATATTCCTCTTTGTCGCCATCTCTGTTCAAATTCTGCAATTGCAGTTATTCGCGGAATTATCAACTTTACGTGAGTTTGACACGCCATGGATGAACACAATGTTTGAGGAGACTGTGGGGCTGTCAGTCGCCGTTTCGATGTGGGTACTGGCATTCAGAATCACAGATTTTTTTGGAAGAGTGACCAACATAAGAATTTTTCAACCCTGTATCACACGAAATACGTTCTGACGAAACTATTTTGCAAATCGCAATTACGTTACATGCCAACATTTAAGCAGTGCTATTACGTTGGTCCTTAACGTAATATGTCTCATTGTTAATACGTAGATACTAATACGTAATTTTCAAATATGTAAAACGTGCATATTTTACGTTTTGATAGATGCTAAAAACGTATAATATGGACGTATTTATAACATTTAAACGTAACATTATTACGTTTTTACAGCTATAAAACTTTAACTATTTACGTCTATATCATAACGATATCTGTATACTTTCACTTTTAAAGATAAATGTAACAAGATCCCTTAATCCTACTCCCAAAACCTAAACATATTCATTTTATACAGAATATAAAAAGGATAAAACATAATAGACAAAGATGAGTTTTAGCATTACAATATATTTTGAGCCACTAACCCTAATCCTACCCTAAACATAACCATTCCTTAAAACTACGTAGGATAACACAATTATACAGAAAAAAAAAACATAACAGACAGATAAGTAACGTTATACGTTTCACAATAATTTATTTATTGGGAAAATGTCAAAACCGCTAACGTTAACATTACCAAAAGTCATTCACATCGCAGTCCTCTGGCAGTATTATAGTAGTTGTGTATGAGATACAGACAGTGCAGAATTAAAGTTATTAATATTAATCCATGGAAATGTTAATCTGATTTCGGTTCGCTCTCTGAAGGCGCGCGCTCCTCCGTCCGTTTCAAATGTACTGCACCGACTGAAACACGGCATGTCGCAATCTGTGACGAAGCAGGCGAGAGCCAATGAGCGTTTGATATGACTGCCGTAAAACATGTCGTAACGCTTCTTGAAGGCGCATTTTTTGAATTTGAATTCATCCCCAGCGCGGATTTGCTTGCGGTCGCTGCTGAGAAATGAAGGAGATCACTGGATAAAATACTGAATTTGGATCTGTTTCTTGCAACCAACGTATGGATTCTTGAATTTGGTTTACATCAAGTTAATAAAATGTTTGTCTTTTGTGAATGTATCAGTATGTTGCGTTTTATTGGAGAAAATGCTTTTTGTGTAAATACACTAAATACTACAAAATGGTTAAACAAGGTATTTTTAAGGTTAAAAGTGTATCAAAGTCAAAAATTTAATGCCACGATTATGCATAAATTGTAGAGAAACCTGCTTTGGATGTATTATGTTCAGGACAAACGTAATAGCACTGCAATAGTATTACGTTAAGGACGAACGTAATAGCACTGCTTATATGTTGGCATGTAACGTAATTGCAATTTGCAAAATAGTTTCCTCAGAACGTATTTCGTGTGATATATAGTTGGAATTTTTACCGAAAAATGTCATCTATGTAAGAAACATCCACTTTTGACCTGGTTCTGACATTGCAGTAAATCGCGCTGATTAAATCTAAAAATCGTTTATCGTATCAGGCAAAACCGTGCAAATTATTCTTTGTTCTCAAATTGTTAATGTTAACAACTTCAGCATTGCATGTACTGCATGTAATGTCCTTCCAATATGTATCTTTGTTTTCGCATGGTCCGGTTGCAGCCTCTTTTTTTCTGTAGTCACTGAAGTACGAATGAAGTCTTTTGCATTTTACAACGGGTGAATCTCTAGTTGTCCCTGGTGATTGTCGTTTGAACCTTCGTTTGAACCTATATTGTGAGTGAGCATCCTCACTCGCAATATAGACCATTTCAAACGATGTAAACAACACTGGCCCAGAAGCACTTCCTGTTTCAGTTTTTTAACTCTACATAAAAGCTGGGATAAAATACAACCAACAGAACATACGAAACTGAATCAAAAAGTTAAACAAACATCTTTAAGAAGTTTTCTTTACATGTGAAATAAAGAAAACAGTTACAAACTGAAACAGGAAGTGCTTCTGGACCAGTGTTGTTTACATCTTTTGAAATGGTCTATAGCCAAGCCAAGACTCCTTTATGTGTACAGATGAGATGTAATGACGCAAAGACATGGAAATCCACCTGCACCACTGGAATTAAAAACATTATTACAAGTTCACCGCTTTGAATCGAGCTAAGGCAAGCAGATAGTTTTGAATACTGGCTGGTGTATTTTCTCAAATATGTATTTTGGATAATTTTTAACCCCCGATAAAAGCTACGGACTGCAGCTTTAAATTCAAAATGATTTTCCTATGAAATCTGATTAAACAGAAAGATAGTACATTTAATTAAGGCCTAATCAGATAATATATCCTTTTTATGAAATCTCTTGTTGGAAATTTATTTGATTTATTTTCTTTTATAAATCTCTCTCACTTGGAAAAAACATTCACAGAGTTTGTTGCTCAGTGCACAGTGCCTAATGAAGTTTTCCCATTTTGATTTATTGTTTTTGTATTGTAAGGCTATAACGAAGTTGAACATAAGGAATGAATAAGAGGTATGATTATTGACTATATCTAGAAGCAGGTCTTAGACCAGAAAGCTCATCAGAACCTGTCATGCGGTGCTATAAGAACAGGAGTGAGAACGTCAATGAGAAAGAAAAAAGATAGAAAGAAAGGCGGCAAGAGAAAAGAAAGGAGAAAAAGAGTAAGAGAGGGTGGGGAGGATGAGGCGGCCACACAAGAATCGACTCTGTAAATCAATTCTTCAGCCAGGTTTCACAACAGTCTGAAATCTTCTATCATCATGATGAAGTATGAAAACACAAAGGAGGAGAAAAAAACAAGACTTTTGTTAAATTTTAAACATCAATATAATATCTGTGCTTCTCTCTAGATAAGAACGGCAGCATGTTTGTGCAAGAAGTGCATGCTGCCTGAGAAACCACCAAAAACAACAGTTACTGTAGCTAAAAAGGAATAGAAATTTGTCTACTGATCACGGCCTTTTTAAAAAAGAAAAAAGAAAAAAGAAAATGATTGCATTATGAATGGTGATCTGTCCAACGGGAAGGTTAAACAAAATCACTGAAGAGCACTGAATATCATCTCTCTTGCTTTTGCTTTTACACAGCATTTATTCAGGAACTTCAGACAAAAATGTTCAAACAGAATGTGCATTTGTTTTCTCCTTAAAATTCTTCTTTTTTTTTTTGCTAAAAGAAGCCAAACCATCATTCTTGCATGGCAACAAGCAATATGCAAACTGAAATAGCATATTTTCCAGGCAAATGTTCTGAAATTACTCCACTCGAGGTTTGTTCCTCATTTGCTGATTCATATGTTACTGTGAGAGAATTGAAAACAGACACTGTAGTTCTTACCACTCACATACTCTGGTCTGAAATATAAAGAACGCATATGAAACTTTAAGACTGCATAAATTGGTTGAATAGATAGCCCTGACCACTGGTCTATGAGACGAAGGACCTTGGCAAATTAACATTTCAACTCTCAAACACACTTCTTCCCCCACTGCATCCCCCCCTCTTGCAGAAATCACCCAAACTCACATAAGAATCTATATATAGTTCTAATTTGAACAACTATCATACAGTTTTATACATGTGTTTAGTATTATTTGAAATGTCTACAAGTACAACTGGTACAAGTATCCTATTTCCAAATAAGTAAAACGAAAGGTAAATATAGCTGTGAGCAGCGATTATGGGCCCAAGCCGGTGGCACCGCAACCCTGGTGCCTTTAGTTTGCTTAGGCCCGTAATCGCTGGTCGTAGCTCCATGTGATCAGCCTCTTCCAACAAACACACTGCTGAAGTTTCATCAAGATCAGTTAATGTATACTGAAGTTATAACACACTTCCTGCTTCATGTTTCACGCCATAATTTTGTTTCCTCACCATGGACAAATCGTTCGAGATATCAAAAATCCCCTGGCAATTGTTCATCCTCAATGTCTTGACTTCACTCTGACGAGTTTCGTGCAATTTTGATCAATTCTCTAGGAGGAGTACTTTAAATTCCATTGCATGCGTTTTCCAAACAACCGACTTCCTGTTGGGCTGGCGTAAAACTTAGAGCACGAATGTTGTTCACCCCCTGATGAGATCTATAAGTGTACAGTTTCATATTATTACATGCAAGCGTGTTTGATTTATGGAGCAAGTTTTTGGACCCTGTTCCAGGGGGTGCTGTCGACACGCCCGGGTACCAGCTTCAGCCCGGCTCTGATGGCCGCGGGTTCTGACCCGTGTGCCAAGTTTTAAGAGTTTTCAAGCAGGTTAAGGGCCCCAAAAGTGCCCAAACGGTAGTAAAATAATAATTTTCCTATTTTTCCAGAGGAAAACAATAGCGCCTTCGCTTCAAGGCTTGGGCCCTAATAAGGTTTTTAGATAACATACAAACAAAGTAGGGTGGAAGGGTAAACCCTCTTGCTCTCAGAAGGTTTGAACTCAATGCTAATTTCCACTGTTAGCAAATGTAAATCAACTTCTGCCCCCAGTTATTCTGGGGGGGGGGTGAATTTCCACTGTGAACTCATGTTTACATATGAAATGAGGTCTGGCTATACAATGAAATGCAGCGGAAGGATCAGGGCCTTTTCTGTATCTTAGATGAGCCTGTGAATGCTGAGTCACCAAGACTCAGCGTTTATGTATTTCATAATGTCGGGTAAAAGATTTTCCTGTTTGTTCTAGAACATTTGATGGTTTACATTGATAATCTTTCAATAGATTATGAAATTGTAGCAAATTGTTATATTCATAGATTTAATGATGCACAGAAATCATTGACAAACCTTTTCGTTTATGGAGTCAGATGAAATAACGAGTTAATACATAAGATAAACTGTATTGCATTTAATTAAAAATTCCTTTGCCATGAGAAAAGACAGAACATGTGTGAGACCTTCACCTCTAATCAAATACCACCATTGGATCGTATTAGACGGCCTTACAAAACAAACAGTGAAAAGTAAGTCCCAGTTTCACAAACTTTTATCATTTTTGAAACGTAGTTTGTCCAATCAGAATTAATGGATAAAAGAGTAGTTAAAAAAATTCCACACCTTGGAACTGTTAAAAATGTATATGTAAAGTGTCATCAATTGTAATTTATGCAGTGTAATCTGCTATTCTTTGCACCTGTGAATGACTTTATGTAAAAGAAATATTCAGGGAGCTGTGAACATATGCCATAATCCTAAAGCTCAGCATTTTAAACTGCCCCTATCATGCTTATGCAAATATTACATTTCATGCTGTGTGTAAAATAGCTGGTTTTGAATGTAGGGCTGAGTTTTAAAGATCGAAGTGCACAACAAATAAATGTCTCTCTCTCTCTCTCTCTCTCTCAAAAAAAAAAAAAAAAAGAATTGATTCTGAACTACTGAAACAAGTCGTCAACAATTCCAGTCTCACTTCCTGTTACATACCTACATAACCATAGACATCATATAGAGCTAAATGCCTTATTGGCCGCTGAGCGCAAGAAATGCGGCCGCCATCTTAAACCGGTCATACTCCTATTGTGTTGCATAGCAGCAGTAGATGCCAGAGCACTGTGCAGCATATTCCTGCTCAAATCGGCAAACTATCGCTTGGGAATTACTTTTCACAAGTAAGATTTAAGATTTAACATTACCATACTATTGGTTGTATTTTGTGAATAAAATATCCCATGTGTCCTGTATCATAGATACATGTATGACCTTTGCAGCAAAAAACCCAGTGTGAAAATCAGTTTGGATATTCAGTGAGATATGACTAATTAAATTCCCTGACAGCTCATTGCTAAGGTGGCCCAGTAGTGCAAAACACAACGACCATTAAAAAGCAAACACAAGTTCACAACAAAACGGAATTAAGCTAAATGAATCCACAACACAACTGAAAATGTAAAACACAATGAAATAAAGCCGCAACACAATGGAAAATGTGCAACACAACGAAATAAAGCCACAACACAACGGAAAATGAACACCACAACGGAAATGAGCCACAACACAACAGAAAATGTACAACACAACGAAATAAAGCCGCAACACAATGGAAAATGTACAACACAACGAAATAAAGCCGCAAGACAACGGAAATGCTACCGACCACTAGAGGGCTCTCGGAGCACGGTATAGTTAGTTTTCCTTGCCTATAGAGTCTTTTTTTACCAGCAGTCTAAAAAATGTATCAACATGACGATTAGTTTTAACAGTATGTACCACTGTATATCGATATTAATTCCAAATCACCTACGTGCCTTGTAGCTTTGACGCGCTTCCACATCGCATGATCCCTAAAGGGAACGTCTGAATCCTCCAAGTTGTTAAAACGTATCATTTGTTTTAATTAAAATCACTTTTAACATTCGAAAACAGACTCAATGTTGTGGATCTTCAAAATCCAAAGCTTGATTGTACTTACTACAGCTGATTTTTTTCCCCAATACCTCCCTTCATTTATTTATAGTAAACAATTATTCTTTATTAGGAAATTTCTGTAATATCTATGTCTATGTACGTAACAATGTCACATTTGCATAATGCCAGCCTATGGTCTTCATTGGCTGCCCGCAGTGACGTGACCTGTCCTATAGGTGTGGTTGAGGCCTGGAAAATTTTGGTTTGCGTTGTCGACTTGTCGAGAAGATGCTGTTTAAAGTGCTACAAATCCTCTTTGCATGCGCTTCAAAAGGTTGAGGACTCGACTCGCATTGGATTTGATATGGTAAAAATCTAGAGTATGGCTCCTGTAAAGGAGGGGTTAGAGTTACTGTTTTGAGAAATGAGGTGATGTGCAATGTATATTATGAGAAAATGAAACTGTTTTTTTGACCTTGGATGCATGTAAACCTATTAAATATGAGCCCTCCATAAATTTGGAACCTTTAAAATAGCATAATAGAGGGCATTTTAAAGAACGTTCATCAATATTTTGGAGAGTTATTTTAAGTTATGGAACGCATTAACACATATGGTCAGAGATAAATCATGTTTTAGTGATGCTATTTATATTTTTGCCTGCACTTCCCTTTTTAGTCGGTCGAGCATCTTGCTTCTGTGGTCAGTCCAGCCCTATGTTGTATAATGTTGGATAACGCAACTTGGATGTTATGTTGAAAACACCCTCCAAGACAATGAAAGCTTTTGAAAGTTCACACTTTTTGGACAATGTTGTGGCTTTTATTTGGAGCTCTGGGGAAAATCGAATCTATTTCATGAAGATTACTCTCCTAGAGGCTGCAGATGGCTCTCACCGGGTTACATGCTTTTGATAATTGCTACTGCAGAGAGGCCTGAGGTTACAGCAGAGTAACAGAGCATTCCGAATGAGAGCCATCAAAGTGCTTTTCATTAGCCTCCTTCAGTCTCCTTATCAATTAGCTCCTTTAAATCACACATTCACAAAGCTACCCAGACGTTCGGCGAATACGGAACGGAACTTGAATAACTCTATAGTGAAGCGCCATCATCAAGACGACCACCAGACATCTCACCTTTACAGAGAGTTATTCAAGAGGGAATAGGCCTGTATTCTCAGCCTTTCACTCTGTGGTTGTCTCTAATAGCCGTGATTATGCATTATTAGTTATGCCGGCGTATTGGACTGACTTTATCAGCTCGAAAAACAGTGAGGTGGGAGTTTTCGAATGAGACCCTGTTTTGTCCCCATCTGACAATGAGGCTGCAATTACTGATTTGCCATTTCCAGTGAGTCCCATGCCTATTGTTTTAAAAGGTGCAGAGGCAATGATTGATGCGGATGTTTTTGTAGCTGTAATAGAAGTCCTGTCACTGACAGTGAAGACGTGATGGCCGCATTGTGTTTTGTGGGGTATCCATCTATCAGATTGTCATGTGGTGGCTTGCTTTGCTCCGATAAGCTAATTGCCTTTTATCAAATAAAAGAAAGCTAAAATTCTAAGATCGATAAGACTATCTTTAAAGTGGCCTAATTGCTTAAGAAATGGGTGGAGAATGTATGAATGCGGCTATTAGAAAATGTTTGCTGGTATAATTCGCTCATTAAATGCATGCCTTGATCCACAGATGCACTGATACAGTTAGCACTGAAACCCAGCGCTTCAATTCTACATTCACGGCACGTGTGACAGAAGAACATCACAGTCTCAATAGGACTCGAGATAACCCCTAACTCGTCTAGCGTATTTAAAATTCAGTTCGAGCACGATAATTCAGTTCTTATAGGCTTCATGATCACAACCATCACAATGCTACTTATAACAACTCATAAATCATATCCACTGTGATGGCCATGCTTTTACATTTGCATAAGGGTCCCTGAGATGAGGGTCATATTTGGTCAAGCATAGTATTTTTTTTATCTTATAGAAAAATATATAAAAATTATTAATATTTGAAAACTTATGGTGAAGCTTGTAGTTACATGTTACTTGTAGTTGTAGTATAGGCCAATATATATATACTACATATATAATGATTTTATATATATATATATATATATATATATATATAAAATTATTCAGATGTGTACACTGATGGTTACACTATATGACTTTTTGAGAGTCATATTTGAAACTTTTCTCAATTTTTCAAAAGAACATGAAACAGCGTTGTTATTGTTAACTAAAACTAATTCACATAAATTAACTGAAATAAAGCTGAACTAAAATATAAATATTCGATGTAAAAAAGCTTAAAAAATTAAAATAGAACTGAAAATGAAGTAACATTATTACCAAAACTATAACTGAAATAAATATCAATTAAAGCTAAATAGAAATGTTTAAAAAGCATATAACAAAATTACTTAAAAATAATAAATATAATAGTTGGCTACATAAATAACATTAATACAAAAAGGACATTTTTAGTTTTATTTTTCTCTTTTAATTATTGACAGTTAAATTTAGGCCTGTTATTGCCCAAAAGAATGAACCACTAGCAGAGCAGTTCATTATATCCAGAGCATCTCAGTGCGGCTCATCTCTTTCCGATAGGTGACATTTGGATAATAATGGTTAAATCTGACATAATTATTTCGTCTTAGGCACAGCCTGCTAGTAACGGCTATAAGAAGATGCAGCGATGAGCTAATTTACTGTATTGTCAGAGGGCCTATCATGGCATCTTATTAGGCTGCATTGCAAATCCTAAGCTAAATGATCTGTGTCTGGCCTTCCGAGGGAGAAAACAGCATTCTGCAGCACAACTTCCGCCAGCGCAAATGAGATGCAAGATTTGAAAAGAAATCCTCTCCCCCATACAGATATAAAAGCAAGGACGTGCACACAGCCGCCTCCCGATCCAAACATTGACTCATCAACACACGCCACCTGTGAAAACACCAAGCTATTTTCACAAGAATAAAGAGATGCACCAACTTGCACATTTAACTGTTATGTGCCACACTTAATTCCAGCGCAGTTGTGTGCGTGCGTGTGTCCTAAACCTACAATTTATCACATAAATGCCAGATAAACCTAATCACTATGCTAACATTTGCGGCTCCAATTGTGCCAAACATAGACGCGTTAATTAATCTAATGTTCTTGCAGCAGACGCACACAGTCACACATGCAGTCACGCTGTGGGAGTGATTTGTAAGGCACCATGTGGGGCTCTAATCTGTGGGTTGCAGCGGGATCTTTACAGCCTGCTCACGGCCCCGAGTGGCAGAAATTAGGCCCAAATTCAATCAGTCGTCCAAGCAGTCCCGGGCCTTTCCTGCAGGCCTCGAGGCGCCTTGGGATGCGAGCTCCATCTGCACGAGGGGTAAAGAAAGCTTGCGCTCATGGCGCTGGGGAGTTATGAGTATTGCAGGCACCATCTCTCCGCACATTAGTGTCACGGCCAAACTAAATAATGACTAAATAAGGGCTTGAGTGTTTTGACGAGGAGTAATTTCATTTGTGATGTGGTGTTGGAAGTAAGGATGAGATGCTGAACTGCATCTGGAAAAGGGTTTATCTCAAGGCAATAACAGAACATTGAGTCAAAAAGAAATCACACCCTGAGATTATATTCCTCCAGACAGCGTTCCCTGGATCTCTGTATTTCTGTCGTATTTGGAAGCTGGAGCCGAAAAGAAAAAAATGGCGGAGCCAAACAGCTCCTATTTTTCGAGTAAGTTAACTTTCATACGGTCATTGTTGAGGGATTTTTGCCGCGGCATCGTGCGCTGAGCGCTCTGTATTACCCGATTGCGTCAACTAATCCGCCAACCTATTTGCCGAGGAATATACAGAGCAAGACACTGGAGAACTTGTACGCGTCTGACTTGGTCGTCTGTGAAATTGATAAGCTACAAGAGATCGACCGTTTCTTATGAAATCTGCCAAGCGACAAACATGCATAAAACACTGTGGAACACAGAGGAGAATAGCAGGAGCCATATGCACTGTACTCAGGTAAATTGTCTGCATATCTCAAATATAATTCATCATCCCCAGCTGCAGTCCTGGCATATTCATTTTTCTCTCCCTCTCTCTCTCTCTCTGCGTGCTGAAGGATTGTGGGCGATGTGATAGGGTGCATATAGGTTGTCCCTTGAGGGCAAACATGACATGATTGGAGCATCCCATTAAAACCAGAATGAAAAGTCCTCACAATGGGAGAAACTCTTGGGAGCAAAATCAGCCCTGGAGAACGCATGAATCCCATGGTTTTCATCAGCAGGTGAGAATGCGATCTTGCATACCTTAGTTTGCAGCATACGTGTTGTTTCAAATTGATTTTGCAAGAGTGATATGTACAAACTGTGCAAAGTAAAAGAAAAAAAGGTTAGGGCGACATAAAACGAAAAGCTAATCCACAGCCTGATCCTTTCGTGCAAATGGAGTGCAGGTTGTAGGAGCTTTAGCCGCACAATCAGTGCAGGAGTTTGTGATGCAGTGCTCCATTGGGACCTAATTTACAGAGAGAGGTGCTCCACAATACTACAGAGCAAAACCCCAACAAACAAACTACTTACTGATTCATTTATTCCGGCACTCATGCACAGGAGACACAACTATTTTCACTTTTACCTTGTGCTTCAGGAGCCCCGTTTCTAATGCAAAAGGTTTTTTTTTTTTTTTTCCTCAGCAAAAATCTTTTAAAGAGGGAGAGAAAGTCAGCATTCAAATAATTGTTCAGGTTCTGAGCTGCATACATTCATGCGTATAGATTTAACGTTTGGGTTCAGTAGGCAATCTATAACTTTAAATATTCATATCGAGTTTTAAAAGAATGCCTTTAGCTTTAGAGAAAAATACTTCTTCAATGCAGTTTTCAAGTGTCTTCAATTTTAAATCATAATAATGGTTGAAGGTTTAAGAAAACATCCAAATCATTTTATTATCATTATACAATTTCAGAGAAAACTGAATTCGAAAATGTGAATTTCTCAGTATGCCATATGTCCGTGGTGCCTTTTGATTGAATGACCTTGAGCTGACATGCACAAACGATGATTCATGGTTTCCAGCATGGTTTGAGAATGTTCCAAGTGGAAGCGTGAAAAATGTGAAAAGGAGTTTACATGCTCAGTGTCACAAATTTGCTTATTTGATCAGTGACCTAGAAAAAGTGCAACATCTAAGCTATTCTCATTATTACACAGCACTACTGTGGAGTACTTGATTCTGATTGGTCAATTGCAACATTATTTTGTAATATCCGCCGTCATCCTTGACAAATCTGTATATCTTGGCTAAATGAAATACTGGCACATCACACACCCTGGACTCGCTCTCTCTTTTTCTTACAAATGTGTCTGGCATCATCTTACGTCTATTTATTCACATAAATGCCAGATTAATCTTAGTCATTAACTGTAGTTTAAATGGCCTTATACTAATTACTGTAGTTTGTCTGGTTGTTAGGTGCATACACTCTATATTTTTTTTTAGCAAAAGCTTTAAAGCAGAACTCCGGCGCGTAATGAACCTTTGGTCTAATAACACATTGGTACCTAGTCAACCGTTCTCTGAGGTTTGTTTTCATGATAATCGAAATGTAAAGAGTTTTATCTCTAAAAACTGTTTAGCATATAATGGGGGCGTTTACTAAGTAAAAATAAATCGCTAGTTTATACCACTAACAAGGCTCAAAATAGCCCCACACTAACACAGTAACATAATGAGGGTCCATACATGCAAACCAAAGCATTGAGAACTTTTTAAGTGTACAGACCGTTTAATAAGAAGACAGTTCACTTCGTGTATACAGGCAGGAGCCATCTTGGGAAACAGTCATGACCAGTCAAACCACGAATGTCGTGCTGAGTGAGCTGAACTGTATGAAGTTCAGCGAACTTCTGAACTGTATGAACGGCGTTCGGGGATCGACTTATCGAGACTATTTTCTAAGATGCTCCTGTCTGTATACTCGAAGTGAACTGTCTTAGTAAAATATCTTCTTATTAAACGGTCTCTATTGCAAAGTTCTCAATGCTTCAATTTGCTTGTAGGGACCCTCGTTATGCTACTGTGTTAGTGTGGGGCTATTTTGAGCCTTGTTAGTTGTATAAACTAGCGATTTCTTTTTACTTAGTCAATGCCCCCATTACTAGCATTATACGCTAAACAGTTTTTAGTGATAAAACTCTTTACATTGGATTATCATGAAAACAAATCTCAGAGAACGATTGACTAGGTACCAATGTTTTATTAGACCAAAGGTTCATTTTGCGTCGGAGTTCTACTTTAAGATTTTGGTAAAATTAGATTTAAATAATGCCCACATATTTTTTTGAATTTGACGAATAACCCACATCACTGTTTAAATTGCGATAATGAACATTATACATAAATTTATGTGTTTTAATTTGTTCAAAATCCTAAAACAAGTTTTTCAACATGACATCTGCATCCGGATGTTTTGTATGCTATCACTCTCTTTTTCTTTCAGATGCTGAATGGAGCGTACATTTGACACAGTATAAAGCTGTCATTTATAACCACTCTAAGCAAAATAATAGATTGGAAGGTTTGGGAATATTATTCAATTTTACAGCCTGTCGTGCGAGAGGGTTTTTACTTCCCTCACAGATGAATCCGTCTGCCCAATTGCTGTTCCTGGTAATACACAATAAACAATATCAAAAGGCGTTTTTGCAGAACAGGAAGGGCAAGAATTGATCACGCTCTTCCATTACTGGAGCACAGGGAGAAGGAGAGATGAAAGAACATCAATGTGGAGAAAATGTGCGAAGCCACAGAGAAGCACTGCCCGGCATAATGACTCAGCTATAGTGCTCAGGGACCAACAACTTTCTGAAGCAT
Source organism: Cyprinella venusta (assembly GCA_038021265.1). Taxonomy (NCBI): domain Eukaryota; kingdom Metazoa; phylum Chordata; class Actinopteri; order Cypriniformes; family Leuciscidae; genus Cyprinella; species Cyprinella venusta. The sequence goes on along the minus strand of CM075870.1, from coordinate 20,068,344 downwards.
CTCAGACATTAAGCAGAGAGACGGGATGCTCCTCGCCCAGTGCTCCGGCTGTGGGCGCTGCCTGATGCAATTAAAACGAGCCCACAGTGCCTGTGCGCAGACGCAGTGCCTCATTCTACCGAGGTATCACATCAGTGTTGTAGGGCCGACCGGGTCCTAATCTACACTTTTTCAACAGCCGGCACACCATGCATAATTAACACACATTACTAATTCAAACCTAAAGTGGTTCCCATGTAATCTACTGCAGTTCACTTTAATTAAACACATGTACTCTCGAACGATCTGCAAATGCATATAAATGAATAAAGAACTGCAGTGAACTTGTGGTCAAGTGCAGCCATGAACACATAAACTGAAAGCGGTGGGATGGGGTCATTTCAGGGAAATAATCATTTGTTTTTTGGACACTTAAAAAAAAAATCATTGCATGGAAAACAAATATAAAAGTGGCATCTCCAAACAAACGGTAACATCTTTTCTCTGAGCTAACCTTTAATGAGCTACTGTATTTTTGCATTGATTTTTAACTAATTGGTCTGAAGGTGATTTTTGGTGGATGTATACTAGTCAGTTTCTCACAAGTTCTCTCATCACATTAACTAATAACACAAAAAAATTGTGTTATTGTGTTATTTGCGTGAAAAGGGAATGACGTTCACTCACGCCCCCGGGAGCCTCTCTTCAGTTCAATGACTCTTGAAATAAATATATACAATGTTCAAGGTAATGGAAAAAGAGCCAATCTGTACTGTAAATGTTAATGTCTCATGCAAAGAAAAGGGACTAATTCAAACTCTCAAATATACTTTACAATTAAACTATCATAAGTGTAGTTTTAATTAGCCTTCCTCATGATGCTGCGCAAGATATCCACATGCTTTCTTAACCACTACTTTCTCACCACTGCCATTTTTGTTATTGAGAGGACATAAAACGTTGCTCTTAGCAGCGTGGGTGGCGTCGGGATATTCATTATCTGTATATCGCAAAGGTATTGTAACTGGAAAACTGGAAACTGGTTGAAGAGATAGACCACTGGTCTATGAGACGAAGGACCTTGCTTGCAAATGAACATTTGAACACCTCTCACACACACTCCTTCCCCGTATCCCCCAATCTTGCAGATATCACCCAAACTCACACAAGAATATATATGGTTTTAATGTGAATGATTATCTTTAAGGATTGTGTTTAGTATCATTTTAAAGGTCTCAGGGTGACTAGTACAGATGTCTCATTCCCAAAGAAGTAAATCAAAAGGCAATAAAGTTCTTAAGAATATAGAAATATCTTGCACCCAGAAGGGTATCTTTGAGTTAACACTTTCTGACCATTTGTCATAAATGCAGATTACCACTGTTAGCTGCCCCCAGTAAGTCTGGGGGGTGAACACAGTAACTTTCCACTGTAAACTCATGTTTTACATATCAAATGAGGTCTGGATATATAAAGAAATGCAACGAAGAGCTCAGGGCTGTTTTCTGTATTCAGATTAGCCTGTGTGGTGGAGGGTCTCGCGACTCTCAGCTCACGTAGACATACAATGCCGGGTAAAGGATTTTCCTTTGTTGCAGAACATTTGATGGTTTGCATTGATTATCTTTCAATTGATTATGGAATTGTAACAATACATTTACCTGACATAATAAATTGTTATATTTGATTATTCAAACAGACTTTGACTTTACTTTCATTAGAGTTAAAAGGAATAGCCAAACATTAACGTATATTTAATGATGCACAGATATCATTGAAAAACCTTTTCATTTTAGGGAGTCAGATGAAACGAGTTAATACATAAGATAAAATGTATTGCATTTAATTAAAAATCCCTTTGCCATGGAAAGAGACGGAACACGCGAGAGACCTTCACCTCTAATCGAGTGCAGCCATTGGATCGATTTAGCAGGCCTTAGAGTATTTCCAAGTGAAGAATAAAAAAGATCTTTCCCGTGAATAAACGTATTGGGTTTTGAAATACCTTCAGTTTCTTGTATGTTATGTGTGCATGAGGGACAGAAATCTCAGATTTCATTGAAAATATTCATTTGTGTTCCGAAGACACATGAAAGTACTGGTTTGGAACGACACAAGGGAAAGTAAATAATGACATAATTACATGTTTTAGCTTACCTCAAGGCCATCCAAGATGTAGGTGCCTTTGTTTCCACAGTATTTTCAATTTTGATATTTTTCGGTCAAACCGTTGTTTTCTATCAGTCATAAAATGCAGGTTTAGGGGGTCCACCCTCGGTTCACCTCAAAGAGCCTGCAAAGAGAAGTCAAAATTAAACATGATTTAATGACTCGTAAATGTAAGTACACATTGATGGCCTAAGACACGAAACGAGCGGTTTGTGTGAGAAAACGAACAGTATTTGTATTGTTTTTACCTCGTGTAACCACAGCCATGTCCAACTGATCTGACGGCACATGCGCTTCGGTCTGCGCATGCACCGGAAGTGATGGCTTGCGCGTGTACTTCACTCATTGTTTACACAGAGATTTCGGAAGTTTTACCTTTCACTGTGAAGATCTAAACATATTTAGATATACAGGAAATCACAATGGAAGACGATTTCAATACATCTAAATATGTTTAGTGAAAGGTAAAACTTCCGAAATCTCTGGGGTGAACTATCCCTTAAACAGCACAGGAACCATTAATAACAAGGGTTTCTGAATTATATACTTAATAACCCCTTTAATTAAAAGACACAAAGAAATTTGTTAATGTGTCTTAAGTGTCTAAACATTTTTTTGAGGCAACTGTTTTTTTTTAAATCTGCATGACTTTAGGAATTCAAATACAAATTCAATACATATGATTGATCTTGTGATGTGCATAAATAAAACGAGTTTAAAAGCAAAACCATTATCAGTTGGTGCCCATAAAGTATAGGCTGACACTCTGCAGTGATTTGTAACCGAGCCGTTGGAGATTGCCAGGAGCCAGGCTGAACTTTGACCTCTCCTGAAACACATTATTAAGATAAACCCTTTAAAGAAAAGTCGGGAGACTGGAGTTACTCTATTGTGCTTTAAACACAGTAATGGAAACAACCCCAGTGGGCAAGCCTTTGCTGGAAAGTGTTATCAGACAGCTGACCTACTGAAATATCAGTGTTGTGACCCACGCTGGCCCTGCATTAAAAACAACTGTCTCCTCACAGAAACCGGCCGGAATGGAAAACGCATCTTTGGTAAATTTGACAAAGGATCCTCAGTGAACTGAAATTGTGTTTTCAATGCAAATTAATTCATTTCCATCTGTCGTCCTTTACAGTTCAGTTTCTGCACAGGCTCATGCACGTACACGAAAATTCTCAGGCAACACATTGCGAGAGTGTTGAAGGTAAAGTTCAGCGACAAATTGTGGAGGTGTAAGGAAGGCAACAAGAAAATTATACATCTGTTATATTGCTGCTCAAACATGTACTTTGACACAATTACCTTGTGTGAGTGAATTTTCACCCTTCGGCTTGAGAGAGGTACAGCGTACTGTTGACAGGTGGGAACGGAACTGAGGATTGCCTCCAAAGTGCTTGGAGAAATTGACAAGCTGCTGTCATGGGATAGCAGCAGTTGATACTTCACTGCCAACAAACATCTCAACTCAAGCGAAGTGATATGATTGCAGAAGCCACCTATCACTCTTTTACGGTGCTTACCTGTGTTGTTTATCATACACTGGTAGCATACATCTTTAAAATGCTAAATGATTGATCATATAATGGTAATAAAATCCCACTATTTGATTAATTAAAAAAAAATGCTACTAATAGGGTGCAGTCAGGATCTCAGTCAGTACTATACTGGCATCCAGTGGCTGATATGGGAAGATTTGTGGAAAAGCCTATGGTGATTCTACCTCTCTACACTGTTACATCACCAACAAATTACCCTTTTTACATACTCTAGTCAACATGCATGACCACTCAAACTTTTTTCATGCATGTGAAACAAAAAATGAAAAATTCATGAGTTTGGTCAGCATTTTAAATATCAATTTAAATACCAAATCTTTTTTTATTGTGTAATTTGCATACCATACCATTCCAGCTTTAAAAAAAGTCTCAATGTTGTTGTGTGTGTTTTGTACATACAACAAAAATCAAAGGGTTCCAGTGTTTTTGTGGATCTTATTTTTTCATTGTATGGACAAACAGTTCTTCAAAATTATTCTTCTGTGATTGCCGAGAGAAAAAGTCAAAGCGAGTTGTAACATGAGGGTGCATGAGCAAATAACAGAATTTTATTTTATTTTTGTCATCTCGTGATAAAACGTAGGATTTTACGAAATTCCAAATTTCATATCATTTTTTAGAAGAAAAAAAAGTAAACTTAAAGATCCAAACTATATGTCAATAGGGCGAAACGAAAGTCAATAAATGCGCCAAACCGTAAAATTTCGCCATGAAAGTGCGTTCTCCTTGCGAGTGCAGTTGACGTAGGCTAAAAAATACATCATATGTGATCAAAAATATAACTTTTTTAAGCATCTTGAGTTTAGAATCGCACAATGACTAAAACATGATTAAACGTATGCTGAGTGCTGAGACAGGAAGCAGTAGATGCTACTAACGTTATACTCTGAATGTGCTTACGCTTGTGTATTCAATTACCTCGCCCCAAGTTAATCCATGGTTCAACAACAATTTTAATTTCATGGAAGAGTACACAAATACCTGGGGATTGAAAGATTTCTGCATTTTAATGACCTGGGTTACAGTAGGGCTCCTGCCGGCACTGTCTGCAGACTTTTTGTGCAATGGCGGTCGTTCTGACTGGCGAAAAAATAAACAAACGCTCAGCAATCTATCAATCAAGCGTGTTGCTATGATAACCAACGGTGTGAGGAGGCCACACTTCTCCGCTTTAAGTGCTCTCAATCAGTAACACCACCAGGGATTCTCCGGCTCTTTATACACCCGTGCAATAGACACAAAATCGAGGTATGACTGAACACAGATAACTGACATGAAACGTAGCTAATGACTCAAAGCCTCGGTGCTTGAGTTGAGCACATGTGATTATCTTTTGGATAGGTGCTTTAATGGAAATTAAAGTCAGCATGAATAGCAGAGAAAGTACAATTCTGTGAAACTTACCCTATGTACATTCAAAGCGTTTTGGAAAGGTTGTATATAGCCTAAACTTGGGTTTCTGCAGCTTCAAATTCAGAATACAGATTTGTGACTCTTATCTGCGTGTGAGATATGTATTGTACAAGTTCTCAAATTCACATCTACATGCTCTCCAGGTTTGCTTTTAACACCTAGGGGTCCAATCCACCCCTGTTGATTTCCATACAATTACCCCCAAATCAACTTTTAACTGCAAAGTGGCAGGCAAAGGAAACCTTAATTGTGGCTTGCCAAAGACTAAAATATGAATTCATGAAACAGAATACTTTTACTCAAGTGAAAGTTTACTCAAACGTGAAGATTCATCTACTGAATTATCAGAGGAGAACTTGCTGTTTCACAGAAGAAGAAAAAATAAGTATGAGAAACCCATTCTACACTCACAACAAGGGTTTGAGAACCAGACAACAAAAAGACTAAAAGTAAATAGTATTTACACTAAGTACACATGTTATAGTTTGATTGTAGTCATTTGCAAATAGTCACAAAGAGTAGTTATAACTTCAAAGAAAGCTAATTATGAACAAAGAAATATGCGGGTCAATTTATCTCTAACACACAGGGAGTTCATTATTTCTCTTTTTTTCAGTCTCTGACAAGCTACAATAGAGGTTTTATGTTTTTACACAAATGGTGGATTATTAATTCTATTAATGATAATATCGAAATATTATCAAGACAGGAAGGTTAACCTATAATGGAATCTGCATTGACATCTGCATATTTTGCATTTCAGATTTTCGACTGGACGGAATTGTGTCAAAATGTGTAAACTTGCTCCGATAATCCAAGAATACAGAACAAACAAAGCTGTCCCTGGTAGAGGCTCATTAAACTCAACTCAGACCATTTTAAATGCTAATTCTGCACTGGCTCGTGGGCATTCTGCATTAATGCCTTGCATTTTTTCGGAATCCAGAAGACTAGAGAGCATCACATGAATATCAAACATTGAGTATAAATTAAATTGGCGATTTTGACTGGAATGACTTTGAGCATCTGATTTAAATTTAAAATTCCAAATGCAAAGCCCACTTTAGAAAATGGAATTTGTACTTCAGAGCCATCAACTCTCTGGGTCTTTTTATTTTTTATTTTTATTCTATAACAAGCACTTATTATGATGAGAGCTATTAAAGCAAGCAGTAGAGGAGACCGTGCCAGCAGTGTCTACATTGTCAAAAGCCCCTGTGAAATGTCCAACTGACAGCCTCTCTCTTCATAAAGAGACTTTTCAGCAGGTTCTGCCAGTGCCAAAGGTCAGATTATGCACATAACCGCTATTGCTTTTTCAGGCCCGTGGACAGAGAGCCCTGCCGAACCTCTCACCAAGAAGTGGTGGCCCTCTGTCTCGTATCGACAGGTGGAGGAAAATATTATGAATACAGTCGACGGACACAGCCGTGCCTGCTGACATTTCCAATCAATAAGCCTCTATAATTGATCAATCTGCTGCAGCTGCAAACTTCCAAACTGTTTCAACAAATAGCTTCAGACTAAATAGTTTTCACAAGACAAATTGGTGAGCCTAAAAGGGCATCATTAGATATTAAAGCAGAAGCAGCAACTTGTCTGTGCTGGCCTTGGGCGTTCTATTTAGAGTCAGTAATAAATGGTTTGCTCACCAGTATCATCTGTCGCCCTGTCTTGGCAGACACTTACGCTTTTCTCTCAGGGATTTTACCACACACAAAACTACAGCAGAAGGCCTATATTGGCCCATATGAGATGATATTTAAAGGTATAGTTCATCCAAAATTACAATTCTGTCACTATTTGAGCAAGTTGTTCCAAAAATTGTATGAATTCCTGCTGAACATAAAAGGTGGTATTTTGTAAAATATGGGTAACTTTTCAGGTACAGGACTTTTCAAGTATCAGCAAAAACAGCCAAAAAGGCGTAGAAAACTGAAGGAGTTGGTAGATAAAATTACTTTGGTGAACTCCAAAAATATGTCAAACAGAGAAGAGCTCGCACTCATAATAGAAGAAAATGTCAAAAAAAAAAAAAAACTTCACTGATGACTAGGCCAAATGTCTTTCCATTTGGCCTCTAAATATGTTTTGTTTTTTCCAAAAAAATGTATCTATTATGTGTGCACGCTCCTCTCTTTTTTGAACTTTGATAAGTAAATAATAGGACAAATAACAGCAAACGCTATGGGAAAGAAAACAGTTGAAAAAAAGAAAAATAATCCCTCATATTGTTCCAAAACCTGTGTAACATTTTTCGTTTTCTATGAAACAAGATATTTTTAATAAAACAAAACAAATTACTGTTACCTTTGATCAAGTTAAAGACTTTTATAATTTTCGCAAAAATATTTTCACTTTAAAGGGGGGGGTTGAATGCTTTTTTTTTTCTTTGATTGTATTTATGGGGTACAATATAACATGTATTCGTGTTTTATATATTTTTTAAAAGTCTTATTTTTCATAAACGTTACCTTTTTGTCAGCCGGGCTCTCCACTGTCCTCGAAGGTTGACTTCCTGAGCGGTTGACTTCCTGAGTCTATGAAACCACTCCCTCAGAAACACGCAGTGGGCTCAGATTGGTTAGTTTGGGCCGGTGTGTTGTGATTGGCTAAACTGTCGCTCACGTTGTCCGGAAGATTAACGCCCATTACTTTTACGGGCAAAACGTGCATGTAATGAGCTCCGGTCCAGATGTAAATAATGGTGTCAACTGCAGTAACAGTTTGAGGCAGAATCAGACCGAGAAAGCAGCGACGAGGAGAGTCAAGCAGAAACTCACCACACACGGCTCTTACTAAACGTTTCTGAATGATAATGTGCTACATTTTTTAACTTTATACACGTTTGTTTTACACAATAGCATCTGACTGGCAACAACAGCAACTGACTGGCTACTAATGTTATACTCAAACAGCGTTGGCAAGTTTACGTTCTTGATCAAATCGAAAATAACGTCATAAAGCATGAAAAATACATTTACAACATTAGTACTTATACAAAATTCAGGTCCATAATGTTTCTACGCATTTGTTGTAGACACAAAATAGCATAGCTAGTAGCCTAGTGGCTATGAAGCCAGCGCCATCTGCATTTGAAAAAAAAAAAAAAACAAGGCTACGTCTGGAATTATAAATGCAAATACATTTAAAATGATTATTAAGTCTTGGTTGTGGCCCAACAACTGCTGCCTCTGGTTTAAAAGTTGGAACTGCTTCATGTTTTAGTAACAGTTTCTTGTTGAGTCCGGCATTGGACTCGTGGAGATTCTGGAAGCTGTCTTCCGTAAAATGCGCAGCACAGAGAGCTAGATTACGATATAGCGTCCGTGTGAAGCTCGAAGACAGAAGACCAGACAGCATTCACACGTGCCGCAGCATATTCCGGAGGGAAGGGTTGATGCAAATATGTGTTAGTGACATCTAAAACCCAGCTGTAGTCCCAATCGAGTTGGTTTTGTAGGCAATATACTTCCTGATTTTTAAAAGACAATATCTCTGCTTACTCTAAACTTTCAGCGCTGCAACTTTGCAGATACTGTTCATGCACCAACAGCAACATTACACACTATTTAAAATGAAAATAGTGAAAAATTACCCCCCCCCCCCCCCCCCCCCCCTTAAATAAATGCTGTTCTTATTTCAGGATGCAAAGATTCCTGGTGTAAAAAAGCAACTATTTTTGATCTGATCTCAACAATAATAATAAGGAATGTTTCTTGAGCATAATTTCAGAATGATTTACATGATTTTTACATTTAGAATGATTTCATGTGATCATGTGACCCTGAAGTCAGGGCTCCTGAAAATTGGCTGTCACCACAGAAATAAATTACATTTTAAAATATATTAAAGAAGAAAACAGTAAATGTAAATTTTAGTAATATTTCACAATATTTGTTTCTACTGTTTTAAATAAATGTAGCCATTGCAGACTTCTTTCAAAAACATGAAATCTTACCGACCGAATACTTTTGAACAGTACGTTTGTACATAAAATCAAATACATGTGTTTCAAAACGAATAGCATTATGAGACTATCCTCAGCATCTTTCAGCCCAGGACACCCCCTTCTGTATTTGCTCAGACATTACAGAGCCCATTAAATATCCACTTAAACAGAGATAGCCGAAGAGCTCTTCCATTAACTGTGCTTCTTAATGTACATAAAGCAGACTTCATAAAAGTCATCTTTTTAACTTCCTTGCTGCATCTCAGGAATATATTAAGTGAATAAATTAAAAACCTCCCAAGACCGAGAATATTAAACATTCGGAAACTATTTATTGAACATTTATAACCAAATATCTGTTAAATACATCATTTATTCTTATTCTTTATGCCTGAATGACAAAGAATAGCAATATTTACACTTTGTATATGGAATGTTGCATGACACTTTAAGGCGCAAAGTCTTTTGGCTTTCATTTGATTGGAACAACAGTGAAAGTAAAAGGTAATGAAGAGTGAAAAATCATGATTATTCAGCTAAGAGTAAATTAACATGTCTCAAACTCCTCATTTCAAGTTCCTACAAATGAGGCAAAAGTTTATAAATTAGACTTTCAAAAGACAAAAATCTTTGTATATTACACAAAACTGGCTCCACACTCCCGCACACATCACAGCTGCGTCTCCTAGGCGACGGTTTTGAAGGTCTGCAGTATCAAGTTAGTTTGGTGGATAAGCCTGTTGGCACTGATAAAGACGTTTATTGCCCTGCGGATGAGAAAGAGAAAAGTCAGTGCTCGGGACATCAAATGACCCATTTTCATTGAGAAATGCACTTTCGTAGAAGATCTGTAAAGCAGATGTCTGCTTGAAACATGAGCACTGCACTTTGAAAAAAACATCCATCACTGTCTGCTTGCTTACTTTCCATCTTTGAAGTATGTTTTCAGCGTATCACTGAAGCTTTTGGAGTACTTCACAAACTCCTTCTTTTGGTGTTCAAGTGCCTGGGAAAAAAAGTCTCAATATTAGATTTCATTTGAGTAAAGAAAAAAAAAGTAATACAAGCATGATAATACCTGAATTTCTCAGCAAGTTGAGCTCAATTGACGGCATTTATGGCATGTTTATTATGCAAAAAAAGACAACCATCATCTTCTTTATAAAGAATTTTTTGGATGGTTTAAAAGCAGAAATGTGAAGCTTATAATTATATGAAACCATTTACAAAGTTTATAGTTCGGATATAAAAACTGATGTCTACAGTAGTGTTCAAAATAGAGTAAATCACTTTCTGAAAGTAAGGATTGCATCAATTACCAGTGGCGAGTCAGAGACAAGTGACTGTTAAAAATGTACTTGTCGTTGAATCATTCAAGGAGATTTATTAAAAAAATGCTGATTCATCTAGTAATGAAATAAGTCTTTATGATCAATTCAAATGAAATATTTTTAAACATAAACCTAGCGATTAACATTTTGTCAGAACCTCTAGTAAATAACGTTTTTTTTGTTTAGTTGATTAAGAATTGTGGGAGAAAGGATAGTGATTATCAATTTATCCAGAATCGTGCAGCTCTACAATCAACATTACGAGCTGTGAGTTGAGCTTGTATTAAACCCAAAATATATTTTAAAAAGCATGCTTGTGCAACTTGCTTTTCTGTGAAATAGGAAATACTTACCCTGCGATTCTGATACTGATATTTCTTAAACACATTGTTGACTGTGTCCAGCAGCTCCTTTATAGCACTGGCGATGTCTCTGTGGAAATCAGCGAGAGGTCAGGAGTGATGAATACATTTATGAACAGTGAAGCACTGACTCAGCAGTCAGGCAGTGGAGAATGGCAAGATAATAGAGGCGAGGCCCATTAAAATGTCTACAAATCTTTCACGTTTGAACATCTCCTGAGGTCTATGTATCCATGTTATTGTCAGCTATGCGAGATTGCTTAGTCGATTAATTGCCGGCTGATTGCTTGATTAAAACTAAACCACTAGACTTTAAGCAAGGCTATAAGAGGGGAAAATCTATAGGCTCCAAATGATTTCGACTGCAGTTATTGCGTGACCATTACTCTAGTTCGTAGTAAGTTAGTTCAACATAAGTATTCATTTAGCGGTCCTCTTTTATGGCAAATGACTTACAGGATGCTTAACAATCCCCCTGGAGCGACTGGAGGTTAAGGGTCATGCTAATTAAAGGGTAACTAAACCCCTGGTCAGAGCCTGACTCCACCCACTGGCAATATTTGAAAAATGCTGAAAAATTCTGGTGGGCAGACCCCAGCGGAGATAGATGGGACGAAATAGATGCTAAAACACTCTATCCTGATCGTTTTCAATACTCGCAATTCCAACTCCTGACTTGCTACAGTGGTTTTGGCGAAACAAGCTGGTTTTTATACTGCCAAAGGGCGTAGCTCGTGCCAAGAGCGTGGCGAGCTGAAACTTGCGTAAAAAGTAACACCACAAAAAGTAGCCCGAAAGATGCTTGATGACCGAATCCAACAAATGGTGTAACAGAATAAAGTAGAGTTAGTTACAAACTAGCTAGTAGTTACTAAGCCTCTAGTGTGGACTTTAGGTTCCAGTTTAAGTAGGAACTTATATCCAGATCTTTACACTATGCCATCAAGGTTAAAGGGATAGTTCAACCAAAAATGAAAATTCTGTCATCATTTACTCACCTTCATGTCATTCCAAACCTGAAAGACTTTCCTTTATCTTCAGAACACAAATGAAGATATTTTTAATGCTAGCTTTCAGTCCCTCCATTGACAGCTACCATTTTGACACTTCAAAAAGTTAATAAAGAGATTGTAAAACTAATCCATTTGACTCATGTGGTTTAGTCCAAATTTTCTGAAGAGACTAGATCGCTTTATATGATCAAAATATTGAATTTAGGCTTTTATTAACATAAACACAGTAAATAAGTAAATAATGACAGAATGACATTTCTGGGTGAACTGACCCTTTAAGACAAGGAACAAGATACTCACTTTATGGTCTGTAGGAAGCGCACTCTGTCGTTGATCTCGTCTGGGATTTTACTCAGGATATGTTTGAGGGCTCGTGCTTTCTCGTTCAGGTCCTGGAATTCCTGCTCTGGTCTTTCAATCATATACTCTGTGAAATATGAGTCAGAAACAAACCTTCTTAAGTTCAGATACTGCAACAAGAGCACTTTGATATTTACTGGAAAAACAAAGAGACTTTGATGGCCAATCATAACTTGTATTATTTTGAGTGTTACTGCAGGAAAGATCCAGATATAGTGATTGTACTAGAGGCAAATGACTTTCTTACCCTCCACATCATCTGCAGCCATGCGCAGTAGTGACTCTGTGAAGTTGATTTCCACGTTCTTCTTCTCCAGTATCTTCATGATGATATCCTGAGTGAGCCCTGGGTTCTCTTTTTCTGCCTTTGGAGGGAGGCATTGATTGAAGAGCATTAAACTCACATTAGTTAATCTCACACTATGTTAAGCATGAAATTAAATCTTTTTTAATAAAAAAAAAAAAAAATGCATCACAATGCTCAGATGAAATGGGTAACATGGCAGAAAAATAAATGCTGTACTATCAGCATCTGCCAGGTGATAAATGGACACTTTTGTGAAGTCTTACTTTGATAAATGCTGCCCTCAATGTCTGTGCCGCTGACAGGTTTATCCTCTCCAACTGTCATAATATAAAAGTTCAAATCTGATCAGCATTTCATATTCACATACTTTATGATAATACATCAACTGCTGAAAAGTAAAGTAAACTAAAAGTAAATACCTCATTGAAGACTGGATACATTACTGCATATAATGTCATAGAGACTATTGAATTTGTCTCAGCTTCATTCTTCATCTCTTCCATTGTCATCCTCAATGGAGGCCCACCACTGGTAAAAATGGGCAGTTGAGCCACACAACTCACTCACAGTTCTCTCAAGCTCTCTACAACGTTTAGAATGAATATACTGGATTAATGGATATGTTCCAAGAATGTATTCCCAAATAATAACATCAATAGTAATTCACATAGCATAGTAGAAATGTTTGATAATTTAGCAATGTAATAACACCCCCAAACTGAAAATAACGAGTGATTGTTTCCTTTTGCAAGAAATGTTCTACATTTAAAGTAACATTATTTAATTAAAATAGTTTGTCTAATTAAAGATTGTCCTTACTGAACAATAAAAACATTTATTACACTAGCACTTGGACTTTTGCTTGTATGACACATTATGTATGACAATTAAAAGAATACATAATAAATTCAGTAGTATTTATATTGATACTTGGAGGTCAGTGTGAATATTTTAATGACATTAATATTGCATATACAACAATATTAGGGGGGGGGGGGGGGTACTTATAATAAGTAAACTTCTCACGTGACAGCAGAGTCTCACCTACATAATATCGGACATAATCTAACATTACTCACCTTATTATCAGTCAAGATCAAAGCCTAGAAAGTCAATGCTAGTGAAACTATGGTTAATTACATAGGCTATCCATCAATGGACGGGTTAGAAGATTATGTAGCAAATGTTTTCTATGCTCTTTATTATTGAACTATCGCTCGGGTTCATATCGATTCAGTTTGGTTGTTTTTAAACCTTCAAAGCCAAATCTAACAGACCTTATTCTTGATTTTAGAATGAACGTTAGCAGCCTAGCTTCCATAGCAAGAGAGTAGCCGGCTGGCTATCAAAGTTAGCACACAGAGCTGCTTATCTCGACGTCTGTAATGTTAGACATATAATATGACCACAACAGTGTCAACTGAAATAAGTTACCTGCTCTCGTCTTCGCCAGCACGTCCAACAGTAGAGAGATACTAAAGTCTTCCTAGACGCTTAGCTAGAAAAATGTAGCTGTGTTTGTTTTTTCAACTTCGGAAGTCGGAAGTTTTCTGCGTGAGCTGTGAGAAAGGTGACGACTTCCGTCTCCTCCTGACGAAACCAGACTGCACGATCTATGGGCGTTTAAGCTGTTATCATATTTTATTTTGAATGTAATGTAAAATATTGTTGTTGTTTTTTTTATTTTAAAACAATAAACAAACAGGAATTGATCTGCATAAAAATACAGATATATAATAAATATATGGGCAGAAGAGGAGTGAAAAGGTAAAGAAAAAACATGACCAATATAACCACATTAATTATAATAAAACATACACACACTGCCATTATATATATATATATATATATATATATATATATATATATATATATATATATATATATATATATATATAATGTAAGTAATATTTTGTCTTCACATTTTCAAAAGCATAAACCATTCCATATAATTTTAAATGATAATAATATTATGCTATGACAAAGCTCATGTATAGCTTTAATATTTTATATTATTATGCTTGACAGAGAAAGTCCAGCTGTGCAAGATCTCAGATGAAAGTAATATGCAAGTCAAAAAGTACAAATAGTAAAAAGAAACCTTTGAAAACCATAAAAACATTTAGTTTGTATTTTCTTTTCCCCCACTACTTCTTTGATGTAACTTCTATCTCTTACAACATTACTACTAAGTAAAAGATAACTGAAAATGTATTTGAAAATATTTAATTTAACCCATATTTAAGAAAAAAAAAATCTACAAAGTACAAAACTGTGGGAATATTTAAAAATAAATAATAATTACCTAGAAGAAATTCTTTTAATATTCTGACATAAGGAATGTTTATTTTAGTCTGTATTCATCAGGGTGCCAGTTCATATCGCCGTAGAAAGAACAAGAAGATACAATGCTTTGATTATTTATAAAAGCTGAACAAATCCTTGTTCTTGAAAGTATGAGGCCCTTGCACAAGTAGTCACTTTAAAAAAAAAGTGATCACACTTGTTGCACTTCAGTTTTGTGCCAGTGGAGAGCCATTCAGTAGACAGTCATTGTTCATATCCCATGCTTTTGATTGCTTTCCTTAACTTCTTCATCTTCTTTTTATCACTGTTTCTTGAAAGCTCTCCTGCTTTCGGTTTCTGCTTCTGGGTTTTCATTTAGTTATTAAGGCCCTGAAACAATTAATCATTTTATGACATTTAAATCATCTGTTCTTGAAATGCACTACTTAGCTTGTCTAACATTAAAGTGCAATGTGCATTATATATATATTTATGCATTGCAAGTACAAAGTTAAAATTCTTTCACTCACTAATTGATTGATTGGAAAAGACTTCTTAAGCATTTGGCTGACCCGTGCTCCATTACGCTCACTGTAGGGATCTTCTCTCTCTTCATCCTCTGCTCTCTTCTGTCTGTCATGCACTGAGTCATCAAGAGTCTAATGGATGTTGCAGTGGGGATGATGGGAACAAGTCATTTTTCATGTACCATTTTGTATCAGTTCCTCAGCACACCAGTCCATCAATGCCTGTATTCCCTCACCTCATCCTCTACATCGTCCTCATATTGCTCATCCGGCTGGTCCTTTTGCGGCTCTGGATTGCCTGCCACCTATTGATATAGTGCATCAGTAATCTGCTTATCATTCCATACCAGTGGGTTTACTTCTGCTAGCAAGTGGCAACTACCAACTACTACAGCATCTTTGTCAACAGGTTTACAGGTTTATAAAATTATATTTAAAAAAAAATAGAAATTATACAAACTTCCATTCTAAAGTTTGGGTAAGATTTTTTTGAAATAAGTCCCTCATGTTCACCAAGGCTGCCTTTAAAAAATATATATATATTATTATAATTTCAAGTAACTCTTTTCTATATATATATATATATATATATAAGTAAAATTCCTGTGATGGCAAAGCTATTTCTTCATCATTACTCAGTCTTCAGTGTCACATTCAAAGCATTTCTTATTATTATCATCAATGTTGAAAAATTTGTGCTATCTAATATTTTTGTAGAAATCCTGATAGATTTTTTTCAGGATTCTATGTCAAATAGAAAGTTCCAAATAACAAATATATATTTTTGACCATTAAACAATTAAATTCAAACAAAAAAAGTTCTAAAAATTCAAACATTTAAATTTGTAAAAAAAAAAATATATATATATATATATTTTTTTTTGTAACAATATAAATGTCTGTTAATTTTGATCCTTGCTGAATAAAAGTATTTCTTTAATTCCTTAAAAAAAGACTTTATTCCATGATTAATTAAAGATGAGCTAGTCTATATCCTTCTTGTAAACTCACCACAAGCTGCTCATCCACTTCAGGCCTGATCTTGTTCGCATTGGTCTTGTACTCATTTTCTTCTTCTGCCTCTTCAAATTGATCTTCGTTCTGGTTGTTGGCCTCATTCTCAGTGTTCATGTTTTTGTCTCCAAGGTCCTGTTCAAAAGAGCCATTTTAAGAGAGAATAAGTCATTAATAGAAATCTTAAACTTCAAATAATGCAATTTCCTGTGATAAAATAATAAATTGTAATTTGCACTTCAAAGTCAAATATTTGAGCTTTTCAAGAAATAAAACAGAGAAAGTACAGCCATAGTTTTCCCACCACACTGCCTTGATGTTATTGAATAATTCATTTACGACTCTGCATGCAATTTGTCTTCATTCATGCAGTGTGTATATGGTCCAAATCTTTTTTTTTTCTGCATGTGACACAGATCTAATTTCTGAAAGCATCAACACATTGATCTTATTAAATCTAATTTGGGCCACTTTAATGTCCGATTATGCAATTCTTACAGCAAAGGCACTCAGTGCAGAGGAAAATTGGCAAAAAAGACAGACATTACTGTATACATAATAACACACACTGCATTATCATACACACCTTGTTATGCTTTTGAGTGTCCTCTACATATTTTGCATCTTCTCGTCCAGCCATAACATGATGTGACTGCACAGCATTTCCTGTATTTCAAGAGAAATCAAAACTAGCAACGTGCTGTGTGTGTGTGTGTGTATATATATAACTGTATTCTTTAATGGGTTATTAAAGTTGTTTTTGTTTTCCAATCTCAGCTATACAAGTGCAACATGTTTGCACTTTAGATTTGTGTGCTAGAACCCATAGCTTCATAAAATACAGTAGTCTCAGAAAAGGCCAATACCGGCCACAAAAAAAATACCCTTCCTTACCAGCAATAACTGTATCCAAAGCCTCAAAGTGTACTTTGGTTCTGTGAAGTGGCTCTGTCTGTGTCTGTTTCTCTGGGCTTTGGCTTAGCGTGTTACGAGGGTTAATGCCCAGCTCTTCTGGGTTTGATAAGGAATGTTCCAGCACTGCCTTTCCTCCCTTATCCTCTCCTCCTCTATCCTTTGATGTGCTTCTCTCCTCTTTCTTGCCGTTTCCCTCAGCAAAAATATCAATTTTCCGAGGCTGCTTCATTGCCACTTTGGTCGCATTGTTATTTTCAATCTCCAACACACCTTGAGGGGATAACCCTTTTCCATTTTCCTCATATCCTTCCACCTGTAAAGGAGAAACATCCGTATGACCAAAGTGTGGTGTGGCCTGATGATAAGACACTTGCATTAGCCACAGTCACACATTTACATTATTAAGTTACATGAGTCATCTCATCCTGAAGTTGACAAACTATAGCCCAAATGGCCTTTGAATATATACTTCAGCTGCAGAAGGAAGTGAGAATAATTTCAAAAAAAGGATTAAGACTTAATCCATTTGTGACCTGAGAGTGTGAACAGCACATTCATGTCAACAGTAGACTACTCCATAGCCTTTCTTAAAAATAAAAAGGAAAGAAAATAATGAATGCGAGAGTCTTTTAACGTTGTATGTTGCATTCCCATCTCTACCTTAATGGGCATATTTTCCAGCTCCTCATTTAGGCATTCTACTGTCTCAAGTATTTAGCTGTGGGTGCGTTCAGTAGCAAATTTATCAATTTTTGCTGCTTGGCCTGCACTGGAGGTTTTATTGCTATTCTCTTTTTATCGCGTCAGCTCTTCCATCTGAAGCTTCATTCAAATATTGGATTAGGACGGAATTAAACATTTCTGATGTGATACTTTGTGATGCATGGACTGGGTAATGAAAGTTAAATAGTATGAGACCTGACGCTATGAGATAAAAATGCTAACTCAGCAGTACAGAGATAATTCAAAACGTAAATTAAATAAACTACCCAGGAGAAAATGTACTGAATTTATAATGCAAGATAACCGCATGATATATATATTCTATATTCTAACCGTCATAAATATCTTTAATAAAATATATTTCCCGGTTTCATTTGAGAATTAATTTTTATAATACCTGCAATGTAAGGTGAGAAAGAGTAATTTAGGCAGTTTACATGTTAGAATGTGGCACATTATATCCAGTCAGACATAATGACAGTATTAAAATGTTAATGGCATGCAAACATGCATCACTCACACAGGGTCAACTGTCAGGGAGGAAACACATCTGTAGTATTTACAGCTTGAACCTGTGGCATGAAGCATAGAAAAAGATGAACCATAATATGAGACTTCAGACATGCACAAAGACTTTACTAGACAGGAGTTTCAAAACTGTCAGCACACTACTAACAGCAGTCCCTTATTTGACTGCAGCAACAGCAATAACCAACAGCAGCGACAGCATAGCAGATGAAGACCAAACAAATCAAAATTGTCATATCTATTACCATGCCAAAGTTGTCATGACAGAATTTGTATTGCTTTACTACGTTAATAGCAATCAGTAAACGTTTTAAAGCTACAGTCCGGCGTTTTTCCTTTTTGTCGCCATCTCTGTTCGAAATCTGCAATTGCAGTAATTTGCGGAATTATCAACTGGATGTGAGTTGTATTTCAACACCATCGACACGACATGGCACTGTGTGGATGAACACAATGTTTGAGGAGGGTGTGCAGCTGATTGTCAGTCACCGCGCCGATGTGGATACTGGCATTCAGAATCACAGATTATTAGTTTTGGAAGTATGTCATTTTCTGGTGAAAATTCTTATCTGGACTAACTAGAAACATCCACCTTTGTTCTGGTTCTGACATTGCAGTAAATCATACTGATTAAATCTAACAATCGCTTATGAGTTATCATAGTGCGCAAAACCGTGCAAATTATACTTTGTTCTCAATGTAAGCAAGCATTGCGTGACTACATGCAATCTCCTTCCGATATGTATCCTTGTTTTGGCATGGGTCATAGAAAGACATAGAAATCCACCAGTACCACTGGCTGGATATGTATTTTCTCAAATATGTATTTTGAATCATTTTTAACCCCAAAAAAGCTACGGACTGCAGCTTTAAGAATTAGTATTAGGAAAGCCATTATTTTGGAATGCAAAATCAAATTACAATTTTTCTCTAATTTTCCAATTTGTTCTTGTATTTGTTTAAAACGTTGCAGCATGCAGTAGCAGAATGATGTACTTCAAGCAATATATCTAGAATAGGTTCTGGCAAACTTATAGTAGCAGTCATGACTCTTTGTTACCTGAGCTGCAACAAGTGCATTTTTATGGTCTTCTAATGTGAGTGTGAGATGATCTTTTGAAGCTTGCAGGTTCTTGCGCTGTTCCTGAAATGGTGAATGGTGTAATTTCAATGTCCATCTCGAATATTAGGAGTAGTACACACAGAAATAGAGATGTTCGCTCCTGATGACAATTTGTATGGCAAACCATAAGCTAATTTGCCATGGGTTCCCTTTGGAATTAAAGGGGTCCTATTATGCCCTTTTAAGAAGTCTTGATTTTGTTTTTAAGGTGTAATAGAATATGATTTCATGCTTGATTGTTCAAAAAATGGATTCTTTTTAACATATTTTACATTATCACAGCACCTCTCTCCCCAGTCTGGATTATTTCGATAAAGCCCCTCCTCCCAAAATATGAAATGTGCTGTGATTGGTTAGCTGGCCTAGTGTGTTGTGATTGGCACCGCTTAGCGCGTGTTTGGGAAATGTACCACCCCTCCATAACTGTGAGTTCTTTTCTAGTGTAAATATGAATAAGGATAAAATCAATTTCAAACCAATTCAAGCCCAATTCAGACCCTGACAATGGATTTCACAGGACGTTTCAGAGTGGTATGTTTTTTGTATATTTCTTATACATAATACAGATGCGTTGTTATCCACCATTTAATTGCAATATTTGTCTGAAAACTAAGATAATACAAACAGTAATCGATCACAAAACCATGGTTCGTTTTCTTCCGGGGTGGTGAACCTTCTTACAAAATCGAGAGCTTACAAACCCTATAATGTGCAACACACAGATAAACCTTATAATGTTCTGGAACAGTGTTTAAAATAAATTAACCACAGGTTTGTGAGCCTTACACTGTCTTCTCTAATGCAGCTCAACTAGGCCTCATCCCGTTTTTTTCGCGTATTCTATGGAAGCTGATTATTTTAATTAGTAACATTGTGACTGTCAGATCCGGAAAAAGCGTGTTGTAGTCCAAACAAGCCGATCGTTGTACCTCTTGAAAGGAAATTCTGTTAAATAAAGTTTCTCCCTTTGGAGTGGACTTTGCAGATCTTTTTAACGCTCAAACAGCAACATTACACACCATCTAAAGTTGAAAAAGTGGAATAGCATAGTAGGACCCCTTAAGGTTTAGAACTACAAACTGAATAGGAGTATTATTTATCCAAATTCAAGCTCCCTTTAAACCATAATCACATAATGTATGTATCCCAGAATCCTTTGTAGTTTCTCTGACCTGCACATCAAGTAACTGTGTGTAGATGTCCTGATGAGCTTTCCGCAGCTGTCTGTTCTCCTCGCGAAGGTTGTACACATTCTCTAAAAGTAGAAAAACAGGTGATGAAAGACTCTACAAAATATGTATGGTTGGGTCAGGTGCATTTTATAAGGATGGAAATGGATTTGGTCTGAGCCTTAAATCTGATGACTCTGAATACATCAACATGAATAAGAGTAGCACTCTGGCTTGCCTTTCAGTCTGGAGATTTCAACCTCCTTCTCTCTCTGTAGGTTGTCTATTTCCAGCCTGTGCTCATCCAGCACACGTTCGTGATCCTGCCCTTGATTCTGGTGCTTCTCTTGAAGTTCATAATATTGCATCCTTAGGTCTTCATGCTGGGACTGATTGGTTGTATGCAAAAGAGGTCGATGTCCATAAAATAATTATCCTGTTAATTATTCCATAACTGTGCAGAATTACTTTTTAAGAACTCCCATTATGAATGTCATCTCACCTTCAGTATTTGGTGCTCTGTCTGCAGAGCATTCAGTCGATAGGTTGAATCTTGCTGTTGGGTAGAACAAAAGTGCAAGTTATTATGCATCCACAACGGCTCTATCATGTTTACACATTCGTTAGCAATCAAAAACCATACGCTTTAAATTACCTTTTCTTTGTTGAGGGCCTTCAGTGATTCCCGCTTAAACACAAGGAAATCTATGATGTATTGACAATCAATAGAGGCTTTTAAAAACAAACACGAAGTACACAGCATTCAGCACAACCTGAACTCATTATCATTCATTATCTATCATCATCATTATCAAATCACATACAGATTAAGTGGCTTGTGTGAATCAGGAAATCAATTATTGTGCAAATGAACAGGACATTACCCTCCTCAGCCTTCTTATGCTCGAGTCTTTCTTTCTGGAGGGATTTCTCTAGTTTAGAATGATGCTCATATACCACTGAAAAGAAAGAGAATATATATATATTTATTAACATCACTGGTACCTTTTTTTTTGCATTGTGATATTATTAATCAAGTTATTTTACTCCATAACCATCACTGTAATGCAAAAATCCCATCTCAATTGTGAAACATGAAAAATAAAGAATAATTATGGATAAATGATTTGTTTTAGTTATACTGTACATCATACTAGCACTATTGTACTGCCATTAATTAAACTGCATTTCTTACTGTAATAGATTAATAAAAAATAAATGAGAAAACTTCAGAGGGTTAAAGTGGACTTAACTGTCCTGCAAATAATTTCCCTATAATTTCACTATTGTTTTGTTTGGGCTGAAATGTGATCTGGACATTTCTTGACAGGTTTCATGACATTCAACAGATATATTATGAACACTGCCAACTGGCACAGAGAGGTGAAAATCCTCAGTGTAGTGTTATGTGTTTGTCAAAGGACTCCATTCAAAAGCTTTCAAATGAAAGCTAACAAGTATTCTGAAGGAATGTTGTTCTCAAGAAAAGCTTGATGCTGTTCTGATGCGTGCCATCTACTCCATTATTATGTGCCAACTTTTATGATTGGATAAGAGAAATAAACAAACATGCCAAAACATTTTGAATAGAAATCTCCAGAGGCATGCAGCACATATTTCAAAAAAATAATGTAAGCCCTAATCAAACATCTAATACACAGTCAGTGCATTCACAGTAGGATCTTTTCATTAATTTTCTAACGTTACCGTGCAGCTGCGCAGAAAGTGACTCTTGATGCTGCTGGTACTTCAAAGCCGTCGCCTCAGTCTTTTTCAGCTCTTTATGCATCTCATATGAGACCATGAAGGCGCACAACGTCCCGCAAACGAAGATGAGAAGTAGGAAAGACTGAAATATTCTTCTCTGTCGTCTCGAGCAAATTCCTCTACCCATCTTTTCCTCCTCTTCTTTAGTAGACGGTACAGACTATGTGCCATCCGATTCTTCAGTAACGTAAATGTTTAGGAGAGCCACAATGATCCGTCTGTTTATTTTTTCCCCTTGCGATGCTGTGCCTTTAATGGACGCACCAGTTACTTTGTCGTATACCCTACTTTTTAAGTTAGCTCTAATTGCAGGCTACTTATCCCTTACGGAAAAAAGTCCGACTAATGACAGTAAATTGGCTTTTTCAAAACTTTCATAGCTACGTGTCATTCAGAAAGTACTGTCATTGCGGTCAGTTTGTTCTCGCCAACTCCTCCCTTTTGAGTACAGTGCCACCCAGAGGCCAGAGCGCACACATGCAACATTTATAGAGGTCCGAAGACTACAACATAGATTAAAGAAAACAAACGAGACCAGTTTTGTCATTTAACTTTTAACATGTTTGCCAATCAAACCAGATGTTTGTCACAGTGGCCTTTTAGGCTGCATCATCTGCATCTTTCTATGATATAGCCTATGTCTGAGTTGTGCAGTTGTGAAATTGTCCATCTAGTGCTTTGCAGTCCTTTCATTCGATGATCACGACTGTTAGGCCATAAGGTGAAGACGTTTAATCCCGTTCCCATATATGGGGCACTAAATTGTTTTAGTTGTAATAAAATTATCTAGTGTTTCTGGACGAGAAAATAAAAGTTCTCCATTTGTAATCCTGCAGTTTATTTTTTATTACTGTTTAAAGTCGGCAATAGTTCTTTCCTTGCGTAGTCATATTTTGATCATCAGTGATGAGGCTTCGCGGAAGAATCATCACGTGCTTCCGGCTAGACCAATGAGGTGGCTGCTTTTTTGGGACGACAGGTAAACATTAGTTAATATGTCTGCGCCCCTTAGGCCATAAGGTGAAGACGTTTTACGTTTAATCCCGTTCCCATATATGGGGCACTAAATTGTTTTAGTTGTAATAAAATTATCTAGTGTTTCTGGACGAGAAAATAAAAGTTCTCCATTTGTAATCCTGCAGTTTATTTTTTATTACTGTTTAAAGTCGGCAATAGTTCTTTCCTTGCGTAGTCATATTTTGATCATCAGTGATGAGGCTTCGCGGAAGAATCATCACGTGCTTCCGGCTAGACCAATGAGGTGGCTGCTTTTTTGGGACGACAGGTAAACATTAGTTAATATGTCTGCGCCCCTTAGGCCATAAGGTGAAGACGTTTTACGTTTAATCCCGTTCCCATATATGGGGCACTAAATTGTTTTAGTTGTAATAAAATTATCTAGTGTTTCTGGACGAGAAAATAAAAGTTCTCCATTTGTAATCCTGCAGTTTATTTTTTATTACTGTTTAAAGTCGGCAATAGTTCTTTCCTTGCGTAGTCATATTTTGATCATCAGTGATGAGGCTTCGCGGAAGAATCATCACGTGCTTCCGGCTAGACCAATGAGGTGGCTGCTTTTTTGGGACGACAGGTAAACATTAGGTAATATGTCTGCGCCCCTTAGGCCATAAGGTGAAGACGTTTTACGTTTAATCCCGTTCCCATATATGGGGCACTAAATTGTTTTAGTTGTAATAAAATTATCTAGTGTTTCTGGACGAGAAAATAAAAGTTCTCCATTTGTAATCCTGCAGTTTATTTTTTATTACTGTTTAAAGTCGGCAATAGTTCTTTCCTTGCGTAGTCATATTTTGATCATCAGTGATGAGGCTTCGCGGAAGAATCATCACGTGCTTCCGGCTAGACCAATGAGGTGGCTGCTTTTTTGGGACGACAGGTAAACATTAGTTAATATGTCTGCGCCCCTGGAACAAGTGGGACTGGGGTCAGGAGGGAAAACCCACTCAGAGAAGAGTTCAGGAGCAGATGAGCTTTTAAAAGGCTGATCCGCCGACCTGGCAGGCGCACTGTGAATAGACGAGAGCTGGATGCCATTGCCATCGATTGTAAAAATGATTCCAGGTCTGATGCAACCTCTTTCCAGTTTCCTGCTTTTATGGGATCATGAGGATGTCGGTTAGAGAGCCAGTTAGATGTGATGTTCACACTGAGTAAGATCTACTTTTTACTCTTACCTGTGAAGTTCATGAGCTCAAAACATCAAACAATACAACAATCTAGATATAAATTAAATCAGTTACAACTCACTGTAACTAAATTCACAAGTAACAGCATGTGTTTGATCACCGACTTATTGTCACAGATCCTGAAAACTTCCTGTCTGTGAGATGAATTTGATCATTCATAATGTTATCTTTTATTATTTCAGGTGTTTCAGAGTACATATGCAGCTAAATTGCAATCATATGGCATCTGTATTTTTGTCACGTCTCTTCAGATTTTTATTTTGGGAATGCAGTGTAAAACATCTTTCATTAAAAATGATCTTGGCTCATCATGGATCTGTCCTGTGCTTTAATAGACTTTCTCATAACAACCCAGTTCACAGTGCTCATATATAATAATATAATATAATATAATATAATATAATATAATATAATATAATATAATAATGTAAAGCCCTTGAGAAAAGATCTTTACATACCCTTTTCACAAACTGTGAATGAAAAAAAAAAACATTAATGTAGGCCATTTGCATTATATTCTGTATTCTTACTTTGGCATTAAATTACAGAAAACCAGTTCACCAGCTGTGAGGGATTGTAAAAAAGCAGAGAGAATGACTGAAAATATGACATATTTCTCTCCTCTGGCAATTAATTTCTCCATATTTTTGTCCCTATTTTGGAAAGTCATACATTGTTTCTTTTGCTATATTGGGGAAAATATAAAACATTATGTTTGTTAGTTTCCAATGTAGTTTACCCAACTGACAACTTCTGCTTCTGAGAACCTGGGAAATGTGAAATATAGGTCCATTCAGCGGCTTTTTCCATTTATATCAAACTTTTACTTGGAAAAAAGCATCCTACAATTATTCTGGGGCAATGATTAAACAATAAAGATGACACATGATTTGAAAAAAAAACAAAACTTTTTTTTGAGGAGTTGGTAAAGTTTCTAATGTGTCCTACAATTATTCTCCTGGGAAATAAAAGTGAGCAGAAAAAGCACCCCAATGAAACATTTAATAAGCACCTCCATC
The DNA here is from genome assembly GCA_038021265.1 of Cyprinella venusta. NCBI lineage: Eukaryota > Metazoa > Chordata > Actinopteri > Cypriniformes > Leuciscidae > Cyprinella > Cyprinella venusta. Next base: position 20,042,618 of record CM075870.1, on the reverse strand, counting down.
CTAAATTGACTATTTGGGAATGAGCCTGTTAGCTGGGAATACTTTACATTTATAATATTTAAAAATACAACAGTTTTGCATTCACATATCTTAACCGAAATTCATCACTTTGAATTGTGAACTGTAAATCTGTAAGGATTGCCATATAATTCTGAGCTCTGTACTGTAAATGTACATTTTATGAACATTATTTGAGATGCAGTGTTATATTCAAAACTTTTTTTACTTTAAAACCTGTTTTTTTACAATACCATTGTCATGTTACAAAAACTTAGCGAAAACTTAGCAACCAATAGCAATGTTTTTAAACATAATTAATGCAGAAACAGCAAGTGAAGACATTTGCATCAACTTTATATAAACAGTCATTTATATTGCTGTGTTAGGCCTTTATACTGGTGAAACATTGCCTCTGGTTGACTGGACAAAGTTAGGTCAGTCAACATAAAGGGCTCTGACCTTATACCTCTCACACCTTTGGAAAATACAGCTCATTGTAACAATCATTACACATACACATGTGGGTGTCATTTCAGAGTTACACGCCTTGTTTGGGTTCATTTTATAGCATGTGTGGTCAGACTGGACCAACTGACAATAGTCATATTGGAGCAACACCTATGCAGCAATGAGACAGACAAACATTGTAAATGACTAAACCACAAGAGCAGGAAAATCTGTTTCGAATTATTGTTAAACAGTGTAAACAGTCATGTCCAGCATGGCGCTGTAAATAAATCATGGACTTGCCCCACCTTAAGTCATTAAAATTAAACTTTGGTACAACAGAGAAACAGTTCTGCTATTTGTAGTCCATTAAATTATGCTCACTGAGCCACACCGCTACAATTTATTAGCTTTTTACTCATTTAACTGATTTATTTACATGTCAATGCAATTTACTCTTTAATGTAGCCTACTAAAATAAAATAATACGGAATATTAAACAATTTTAATTGGCTTTGTGTACAGTGTTTTAAGGTCAAAAAGGATCTTCTCAAGAGTTCCCCAAAATTAAAATTCTATCATTATACTAAACCCTTCATGTTGTCCGAAACCTGCTTGATTTTCTTTCTTCTGTGAAGCACAAAAGAAGATATTTTGAAGATTGTTTCAGCTGTTTTGACATGCCATTAAAATCCGTTGCACCTCATTGATTGTTAATTGGACAAACAATTTTCTTTTGTGCTCAACAGCACAGAACAAGGAATGACATGAGGGTGAGTAAAGTTAATTTTGGGATATTCAATAATATACAACACATTGTGATGAACATTGGTGTAGTCTCAGTTGATATATTGAGCGCCACCGTGTGGAATGATCTCTGAAACACCCCATCCAATCACATTCCCACGGCCATCACAGGATCCGTCATGATTGGCGTTCTCTTTAATCCTCTCTGCTTCCAGCACATGGTCCCACATGTTAACCCCTGTCATTTTACCAGTGAAGGCAACCGATGAGTCCAGATCTCTGTAGATACCCGACCGGCTGCGCTCTTGCCCGAGCAGAAAGAACCCATCACCGGACAATACGTTCCCCTTGGCTACTCCAGATTCACTGGCAACATTCTCTCCATTTACCCACAAAGTTGCCAGCCCCTGCTCCGAGCTCCAAGCTGCACAGAAGTGTCCCCACTGCCCATCTGTTACTACGCCGCGAGCTTCCACTAGATGGGTCTCACCGCCCACCGTGAGGAGCACAGAGCGCCTTGCCAAGAGAAGCTGGAGCTCTTGAGGTTTTTTCTTGGTTCCATAAGAGAAAAGCACTGTTTTATTTAGAGACTGGGTCACTTTGGCCCACAGACAGATGGTGAATGATTGTAGGGACATGGACATGGAGGGTATTACTTCTGCAAAGATGTGCTTGGAACGCATTGGGAATAATAAAGCCATTTCACAGCCTTAAAAAAAAAACAGAATGAGAGTTAGCATAAATTTGAAGATCAATTATTGCATTAAATCAGCATACAAATACTGACAGGTATTCAGGGCCACATAAATTAAATATTACAAATGTTAAGCAATTAAATACAGGCAACACACTACTGGACCGGTCAAAAAGTTGGAATCATCATATATTTTTGTGTGTGTGTTTTTGGAGATAAATTAATGATTTCAGTTAATAATGTTTATATTTTTATCAATGTTTACATAGTTTTGCTGCTTATTACTTTTGTAATATATTTTTTTTTTCAGGATTTCAGAAAGTTCAAAAGAATAGCATTTATTTGAAATGGAAGTCTTTTGTAACATTATAAATGTCTTTACTGTCACTGTTGAACAATTTTATGCACCCTATGTGTAAAACACGTCTATGGTTTCCACAAATAAGCTGCAAAAACTATTTTCACTATTGATAATAATAATAAGAAATGTTTTTTTTAGCACCAAATCAGCACATTAGAATGATTTCTGAAGAATCTTGTGACACTGAAGACTATTGTAATGGCTGCTTAATATTCTGCTTTAAGACATTTTTTAAATAATATTAAATTAGAAAACCGTAATTTTAAGGTTTACAATATTTGTAGGCCTTTTTGTCTGTCTGCCTTGTCTGGTCCCAATGCCCTAAACCAAATTGCCCTTTGCAGATTAGCAAACTGTATTCAATTAAAATAATAAACAGTGAAATCCTCATGAATTTGTTTTCATAGTTGAAACGTCTACCTGAGGGCAGATAGCGGTGTGCCGTTGCTCTTTGGAAAAGGGCCAGCTGGACATGTACCCTTTGGAGATCTACAGCGGTGGCCATTAGTGCTCTCTCCAATTTCCCGCTATCTCCATTGCTTGCTTCTTGTTCCTTTGGATAAGCTGAGAATGACTTCATGGCCACTTGTCCCAGACCTGAGTTGCTCTCCAGTTTGCCGAGACGGGAGGCCTGGTTCCTGCTGAACTGAATGAGCTGCTGCAACGTCTCATTGTTTTGGGCTTGATATGTAACTGCAACCTCTCTGAGCTGCTTCATGGCTTGGTTTAGATTGCGATTCATCTGTTCGCTTATACATTTGCAGGTGTTTTCTGAAGCTTGGACGCACGCTTTGTTGTTGTTAAGCTTATGGAGCTCGTTCCATATGGTGTCCATCTTTGCCTTAACCATGTCTTCAGTCTGCTGCATGAGCATGTCTTGCTTCATCTGAGAGTCCTCCAGCATGATGAAAAGTTTGTCCCAGCGTGAGAGGTCTTGAGGCGGACAGGGAATTTGCGTAGGTCCAGCTGTAAAAAAAAAATAAAATTAAAAAAATAGCAAGATTTTTACTGCTCTGTGTTTGTGCATTTGACCGAAAAGGTAACATCATGTAATAATTCTAAACAAAGCGTACTTTTATTATATAAATTTGTTTTGTTTCTTAAATGTTTTCTTCTTCCTAGGGCCACAGATGAAGGTTTTGTTGCAGGCTTAAGAATTGCTAAATCCAGCTTTGCTTGTTCCCCAGCACCTGACTTAAATAACAGAGACAAGTTCTCTGAAAATGAATAACCTTATGCTCATAAGTATCCTCTGGTTAATAAGTTCAGGCTCCAGGCTTTGGTTTGCTGGAGAGAGTGTCAGTGGAAAGGTATGTAAATGTCAAATGTCATGGAACCTACCAACACTTCATGACACTTCAACACTTAAAGTCATGACTCGTGAGACTTTATGCATGTCACTGTGCATTACTACAAAGAATCATTGGTAACGCTTCCTTTTACAGTCCAGTTACCCATGTAAATACTATGTACTTATTTTAGTAACTACAATTACTGGGTAATAACTAGTACTAACCCTGAACCTACCCCTGTTCCATTTACTTACCTTATCTTAGCCAGTACTTTCTGGGTAGCCTACAATGTAATGTACTGTAAAAGGAAGCGGTTCCGAATTATTCAAATATATTTGGGATGATAACATAAAAGAATTGTAGAATGTTGCCATATCATCTGGTGTGAAATGTCACATCTAAAACAATAACAACAGTATTTTGCTACGTAATTTGATAGGTTATAAAATATTTGTCGTTTTAATTTTTAGTTGGAACTCAGTAAGATCCTTACAACTTGTGAAAAGCAAAAATGTTTACAATCTACTACATGAAATATTTGAACTTTTTATATTAAGTTATCACACTTCAAACCATTTAAAATGGATGGGTTTCATAACAAGAAACAATGACCAGATATTGCACCAAATGTTGCCTTTATACAGTATCAATATTAACCTACCCATTTACTCAATATTTCTGTTAGTTTAATTTTTAAATAATTTGCCAAGCTAGCTGTTATTTCAAGAAGTCAAATGAGAATCTAAATTTCAGTACTAAAAAAAACATTTATAAATAAAAATGAAGAGAATTCTGGAATAAAAAAAAAAAACACTTACTTTGCAGGCGGTCACCATTGGAGATTTCGTTGTAGTAGGAATCAGAGTACTCCTCTCCATAATCATAACCAAACACATTCCCACTAAAAAAGCAGGGCAGGCAGAGGGCCAACACGGCCCCGGGCACATCCATTCTAATGTTAATGCTGGTGTGTATGTTAGTCTGTCTCTGCATGTAATCAGATTATTTTGTAGTAAATCAGATGTTCCACAGCTACTAAGATCCCTTGTGGGGTTTTTTTCTTTCCTGTGTTGTAACTCAGCCACCGTGCCTCATGTGCCTGGAAGCCCACTGAGTGTGCATGAGTCTGAGCAAGCTCTTTTAAACAGCACTCAGAGCAGGGGGCTGTCACACTGTGAGTGTTACACACCCTTAGACATGAGGTCTTTAAAAGGTCTGAAGATGGTGTAATTAAAATGGCAAGAGACGACACGCAACAAGGTATTGTGAAAAAATAAAGTACGGTTTACTGTACTAGTGAAATATTAATGCAAAAGATGAACAATGATAATAATACTAATAATAATGAAACTATTATTGTGGACACAAAGAAAAATAAACAAAATATACAGGTTGAGAGTACCCAAGAGCAGTATAAAGGACATAAATAGTGAAGCCAAATAAAAGAAAAGAACAAAACAAACTCCGGTTTACTAATCCCCAACCTCATGGCTAAATAAAAACAAAAATAAAAGATAGAAGAGTTCTTCAGCGCAAAGCACACCCTCTAACTACTCTAACTAATAACAAAACTTATAGGCTAAGGGTGACATTCACTCTCTTACCTGGTGTTGTATACATCGAGTTTGCTAGTGTTGCTTTGTGTACGTCACGTGACGTGACATATTACCTGTCCAAATTACTCTTGGTAACCTCAAAACACGCCACCATGGCAGAACACATTACTCTTGGTAATCTCAGAACACCCTGTCATAGGCAGGACACATTACACTTGGTAATCTCAGAACACGCCACCATGGCAGAACACATTACTCTTGGTAATCTCAGAACACCCTGTCATAGGCAGGACACATTACACTTGGTAATCTCAGAACACGCCACCATGGCAAAAAGAACAAAAACAGGACATTGTTTGTAACAGAAAAGAACAAACATACAAGCGACAAACAGAAACAAGGCTGACATGCGTTCTTCTCCGCTTCCCTTTAAACTCGAGTTTCAAGATGTGGAAAGGAAAATAGGAAAGGGGTTGGGTCTCCCCGAATGAAAATTCCTCTATATGGGGATAGAGTGATTTGGACAAAAAAAGATGTTTGATGTTATGGCCTGGGAGTAACTAATAACTCCAGAGGGAGCGTTCATTCTCCATGACAGTGAGACCAGCAATAAGAAAGATATGAATCAAGAAGGTAACTTGTAGATAACATTATGAGTTAACTTCTCGATTCATATCTTTCTTATTGCTGTTTAACACATGAATGTGCTTGTTCCACTTTTGTCTCTTAAATGGAAAGTTCACCCACAAATGAGAATTCTGTCATTTTGTCACCCTCATGTCGTTCCAAACCTGTATGACTTGCTTTCTTCTGCAGAACCATGTGCAGAAATAGGGGATACTGCAACTCTCCATACAATGAAGATCAGTGGGGTCCAAAACAACAAACATCATGAGACATGTTTGTGTTGTACAGATGAAAGAAAGCCATACGGGTTTGGAACAACTATAGAGGATTGTAAATGATGAAAAAAATATTACATGAAAGAATGGACATTCTGAACTAAACTATTCTTTTCAGCTCAAATAATAACTGGTTATGTAAATATTAACTGTGGGTGCATTAGAGCATCGACTCTTTGCTGATTGAAGTTTAACTCATTTGTCAGATTGAAGAGGACTTGGGAATTCAATTACGCAACACAATATTAAATTAATTGTGTCAAGACCCATATTCATAAATTACCAGCAGATCTTCCGGGAGACGCAGGACAAACAAAGATTGTGAAATGTGTACTGCTCTGAAACGTGACTAGGAGATACAAACGCAAGCTTTATCGAGTGCAATCCATAATCGTTATCCATTTAACATGCATTGTTTACCTGTCAAAACTACAGGTAAATAATCTAGATACAAACAAAAGTCCAAGGCACAGGCAAACAGGGCAATCTAGGGAGGCAAGCAGAAGAACAAGAACATGACAATGTAAGCAGAAATAGCATTCTGAAATGCAGTGTGGACTTCACAGAGAATGACTGAACACACAGAACAAGATAATAATACACAGGTGGCAGGAATCAGAACATAATGAGTCCAGGCAATGAATCATGGAAAATGCAGTTCATGATACAATCAAGCAGACAGGACAAGAGCCCTCTGGTGGCTATCATCTGCACTCCAGCTGATCATGGCCATCTTGCCATAACACGTGAAGTCGAAGGATAGTGGCTTGAAGTTGATAATTTTTCCAGCATAAATATTTTTTTTTTCAGATCAATCAAACCAGAGCAGTTCTAATGCTCTACCCACTGCTTACGAGCGGAGATTTTTTTTTTTTTTTTTTTTTAGAAATACAGCCAAATAATTTACTGACAACATCTGTTAAACACTCCTTGTCTGGGGTGTGTCTATAGTTTCCAATAGGCTTTTATGAAAGTGACAGAAATAGCTTTGTTTAACTGTAGATTAAGTGTTTGTCGGCTCTAGTGCTGTGCACATGATCCAAGTTTTTCTGCGTAAATAAAGTTTTTCTCCAAAAGTGCAACTTATTCTTGTATATTACTATGTTAAAAAACTGAACATAATACTTAAGCACACTGAAAATAATTTATTTTAGCAGAACAGGTTTTACTGTTAACTTGCGGTCAAAATTCAGAGAAGGCATTACAAATATGACAGCTGTATTTGGTTCCCATTTTAAAACGATATTCTTGAAGAAGCACTTAAACAAACCCATTAGAAAGCACTTGCTTTTCCTTATATACACAATGTCCTCAGTTGTTGTCCTTGGCCCGCAATTGTAATTCCTTAACCTCAAGTGAATAAAAGTGTAAAACAGCACTAAAATGGGTGGCAGATTCTGGCAGCACTAAAATGGGTGGCAAATCTTTGCAGATTTTTACTCTCAAGACAACAGCATAGAAAATTCCAAAAGACAGAAATTCTGAGAATCAATCATTAACTAAACATTTATGAAATCTCTCCCTCAGTGATTTATCGTCTGCTAGAGCAGTAGTTTCATTCCATTCTGTTTGTTTGTGGGGGTTTTACAGACACACCACATACTATATTGTGTTACAGAAACAGAAATCAGTGATCACGTGTGATTTTGTTCTAAACCGATAGTTAAGCAATCGGTTCACAAAACAGAGGAGCCTCCGTCAGAGCAAAATTAAGAACATGTGGAGATGGAAATATTTACACTTCTGGAGAATTAGGCCCAGCGTGAACCAGGCAACTCCAGATCTGGACTGTTTCTATAAATGGGTTTTAGATTTTGAGGTATATGAACTGAACTTCCATCACGTGTCCTACAGTCTCAATAAAGCAATGCAGCTGGTGCAGACTAGGTCAATAGCTGTACAACAAGGCACTTGTAATGTATACCATACCAGAGGGGATATAATATATTTACACTTGAATAAAACCCACCTTTGCTTCCCTCCACTGACAACATTAGAGAATGGAAAATGACCTCAGGCCTAGCACCGTCTGAACAGAGGTGAGAGGTTGAGAATGTTTCAAACAACAGCAGTTTGTATGTTTCCCATCAGCTGCCAGGTCTCTTTGGCCCTGCTGTATGTCACAGCCACAGGCTTTGGCAAATCATTAGCATGTTAAGAAAATATAGCTGGCTTGGATTTCTTAAAGGTACAAAGTTGGTTCCCCCTGGCATACGAGCAGCCAATCAAATCTGTGTGAAGTAAAGCTGGGCGGAGACTTCAGAGAACATAGCATTCCTCAGGTAATTAACATGAAGTCAGACACAGAAACACGCTGATTTATGTCTGTCACCTGGTTGTTCATGCCAAACTCACTATGGGGCAACAACTTTTTCTCCAGTCTTGGGGGGCTGCTTCAAAACTGCCTCATGAAGCGGGGTATTGTTCAGTTTTAACTGTGCAGTACTGCTGATAACATTTCCTTCCTGTGGACTAGGGTTTTAAGCATTTGACTCATTAATGTCTTGTTCACAATGATGGCTCCTAGGTCAATGACATTTTTGGTTTCAAACATCAAATTTTCATCTCATGATTAGATATAGAAGTATTAAATTGCCAATACACCCTATAGCAAAGTGTTAGCCCCTCTGAACCAGTGAGGTGAAACCTTTCAGCTCTCTAACCAGATCCCAATAGTGCCATTCAAGCCAGCCAGAGCCAGCAGATCTGGAATACATTAAGAATCCCCCCAGTCACTGACAGAAAGGATGAATAATTACCTGATTAAAATGTCCCAGTGACTGATTTATGCAAAAAGAAGCTGCAAGATGTTTCTCCCCTGGGACATGAGGTTTAGTCAGTGCTATCAGCTGCCAGAAATACATTGTATGCATGAGAGAATATGACACTTTGCACTTGCAAGGCTGACATGCAAAGTCATTTAAATGGCTGTCCAACTGAGCTAATTTTCTGTATTTTAGAGTGAAAGCCATGACATAAGTCACAAACATGTATCAAACTGCAATTATAATAAGGATGGATGTTAAATTAAATCTCTTTTGAGCATGTGTATACAACAGAAATGTATTTACATGCTTATTGACATGCTTGCATGCATAAAAACTTTGATCTAGTGAAACAATTTCAAAATAATGCATATTGTAATGCTGCACCTTTATTTTTCCTTCTATATTTGCAATATCAGAATTGTTAATAGGCATTTAATGACATTTTTTCCCCCGTTGTGGAGGTTTCATTCGTTCCAGTGAAATCACAAACCAAAATACACGTATCTATCTATCAAAGTGTGTCACAGTTTAAAAGCTTTACATACAGATTTGGACTGTGTTAAGGAAAAGAAAAATATGCATAACTGATATTATAAGATGAGCCAAAAATGAATGGGAATATGGGGCACCATTTGTAAAGCGGCTCACGCTAAAAATAACAGCAACATTTTGTCACATTTAACTTCAAACTTTGTTTAAAAAACTGGTATGAGCGCATTTACATGTATATTTGTCAACTTAGAGATATTTAAAATAGTTAAATCTAAATATTAAATGTTAAACCTAAATGTTAAATCTAAATCTAAATGTTAAATCTAAATATTAAACTAAATGTTAAATATAAATGTTAAATATACATTTTAAATCTAAATGGTGAATCTAAATATAAATATTAAATCTAAATGTAAATGTTAAATCTAAATATAAATGTTAAATATAAATTCTAAATCTAAATGTTAAATATAAATATAAATGTTAAATATAAATGTTGAATCTAAATCTAAATGTTAAATCTAAATCTAAATGTTGAATCTAAATGTTTCGAGTGAAACTAAATATTTAGCTAGCTAATATGCAAATTGAAAATGCTGGTATCCGGAAAGCTCGACGTGGTCAGTGTTTATAGTGTCAAATAACGAATAAAAAACGTCTCATCTGGGGAAATAGACTCTTGGACATGGATTATCGCGATAATAACTACCTAAAATATTAATTCGTTTAACATTTTAGCCGAGCAGAAAGCAGCTCTGCTGGCCTTTCCCGTCAAAGACCAGTCAAAGTGAGCCCCCTCGTGGCTGGCGATTATGACTACAGGTCATATGTCCCGCACCTTTCATAAAAGTGACACTAAAACCTCAAAGTAGCCTACTCTTCAAATACAGTTTCTCCAAACGTGTTTATTATTATTAATCCATGTCCAAGAATGCATTTCCCCGGATGAGATGGTTTTTATTTGTTATTTGACACTACAAACACATACTGTTCTCCTTGAGCTTTTATTTTGGCACTTCCGGTTACCAAGATTTTTATTTGCTTATTAGCTAAATATTCAGTTTCATCCGAAACATTTAGATTAAACGTTTATATTTAACATTTATATTTATATTTAGATTATATTTTTATAATATATTTAGATTAGACATTTAGATTTAGATGTAATATTTAACATTTAGTTGGAACATTTAGTATTTAGATTTAACTATTTAAAATATCTCTATGTTGACAAATATATATGTAAATGTTCTAAAAAGTGACTACAAATTCATATCAGTTTTTTTAAACACAGTTTGGAAGCTAAAAGTGACAAAATGTTGCTGTTATTTTCAGCGTGAGCCGCTTTACTAACGGCGCCCCATATGGGAAAGGTTTTTTTGTTTGTTTGGTTTTTTTTTAAAGCAAGCTTATAAATAGCCGAATAGTAGTGAAAGTTAAATATTTTAATGAAGTGCATGCATAGCCTATTGTTATGGACATCAAAATGTAAAGTTAAATTGTAAGGCTATAAGATTGCAATCGACAGGGCTATACAATATTGTACAATATGCTAGCTATAAAACGTGTATGCATTTATCATTAAACTGAAGAGCTAATTGTTTGTAATACCGTATGGTATTGATGCAACCTGAAAAGGATTAAGATGTTAAACACGTTTTCAACAGATGATTTATGGTGCAACAAACTTTGTCACACTAATCGAACTGATGTAGCCTAATCTAATCACGACAGGCCTGGTTGAACTGATTATTGTCATGCAAAATAGCGAACCTCTGACAATCAAGTAAACGACCGAGCGGGTTTCAATTTACAAGTTCCACTCAACACATTATCACCCCCTGACATAGCCTAACAATAAAGCTAAAGTTAATGTTATCATTAAGTTAATGATATCTGACCATAAGCAGCGAAACTAACGAAATCGCGGAGGTTCGAGTAATTCTCAGATAATTATTAATTCTAATGTAATCAGAGAAGGATTATTATTTACCTTCATCGCCTTAATTTCTGAGGTACGTGCCCGCACATGTCCCTTGTTGCTCAGGACTCCAGTTCTCGCCACCAGATGGAGCACTAGACAACCGAGACAGCCAGGGGCTCATGTCTGTTGAATAATGGCTGTTCAAAATACGAATTGGGTTACTTTTTACATTATTATGATTATTATTATTATTATTATTATTTTGTACATTATTATTTGAGAAAATAGCTGAAAAACACATCAAGGTTAAATAATAATGCGTAGGCATGGGCCTAATGTTTCATAAATTGTATTACGTTCTTTTAATGAGCCATTTTTCAATTTATTCTCTATTTAATCTAACCTATTTTACAGTCTGAATGACACCGTTTTGATGTAAAATGCACGTGCATTAGTTGATATTAAAAATTTAGCATTTTTGAAGATAATCTAGGCTATGTATATTAATTATTTTTTGCACAGCATTTTGCAATGCCATTGCAAAATAGACAAGTACCTGTATGTGAGAATGCAATACAGAAATGCCAACTGCAAAATAAACAACATATAAAATAAAATAAGAAATAACTAAATGTAAACACACAAAAAGTGGAGAAAAAAATGCACAGATAAAATAAGCCTTTATATTTTATATATTATATCCAATATTATACAATGTTTTTTTTTCTTTTAAAAGTTTAACAATAGGTTGAAATCTCGAGCTTTAAATCCATCTATTAGCAACCATCTATCAGTAATGAGTTTTCATTTTTAACAGATTAGTCTGCAGGATTTCATTATGGAAATAGCTCCTTGATCGTTCCCCACACAAAGACAACTGTAGATGTCACAATACTTCACACAATAGGAGACTCCATAGAAACCATCGTGGGCAACTAGCATGAGGTTTCGACTGCAGTTTCAACCACGCCTACTACTCTCCTCCTGCTATATAAAACCAATGCTCCCACATCTCGAGCCAAACACGACCTGAGACAGTATCGGAGCAGAGCGAGAGAGAAACCACTCGAAATCTCTGTGGATTACTATCGCCTTCAAATATCGACATATCCTTTGGAATTATATTATTTGGAGGAATTTCGATTTCTGGATTACAATAAAATTTAAGGACAAACATGACTCTGGAGGAAGTTGTTGGATGCAGCAGCACTGACAGAAAGTAAGTTAGCGTTACTTGTTACGCATAACTAAGGAGATTCAATATATATATATATATATATATATATATATATATATATATATATATATATATATATATATATATATATATATATATTCTTTGTCTCATTTTAACTGTATCATAAATTAAACCTGACAATTATTTTTTCTTTTCTTTTAAAGAATGGAAACAGTACGTGAAGCTCTCGAGGAGCTACTAGTGGCTGCGCAACGACAAAACTGTCTGACAGTTGGAGTCTACGAGTCTGCACAACTTATGAATGTGTAAGTATTTTACTCAATGCAATTAGTATATAATCAGTGACATGCATTATAGCAAATTGGAAATACCGAATAGCATATTAAATGAAGCATTTGTTAACTTTTACAGTGACCCAGACTGCGTGGTCCTGTGCGTTTTGGCTACCGATGAAGAGGACGAAAGTGATGTTGCGCTTCAGATCCACTTCACGCTCATCCAAGCTTTCTGCTGTGACATCGATATCAACATTGTGCGTGTGTCCGGCATGAGGCGTTTAGCACAGGTTCTCGAGGAGCCTCTCTCCACTGACAGCAACGCCAATGAGCCAAGAGACCTCCACTGCATCCTTGTTACTGTAAGTCTTTTTACGCATGTTGTCGTTAACTACCTATAACTTTTTTTTTAAATACAAGACTAGGCTAAAAACGTGTTCTGGAAGCAATTTGCATCCTTAACACAAATCAGGGAAGTGCAAAACAAACTATAGTGAAAGATTTGCAATACTAATCATATTTCTTTCCTTCTTAGAACCCACAAGCTGAGCATCTGAAGCTGAACGAGGTGGGGAGTTACTGCAAGGAAAGCCGTTGCAGGAACCAGTGGGTGCCCTCCATTGCCCTGCAAGAGCGTTGAGCTATTCTGCACTGAAATGTGCTGAAGAGAAAAGGAATATTGATGTCGTCCTTCAACTGTCATGAGGACACACTCATCAATTAAAGGGGACTGTCTAATAGTCCATTCCAGAGCTTTCACTTCCATGTTTGTGGAATTGGAAGTGTCAGAGGATACTAGAGACATTCGTCCACGTTCCTCATAATGCATGGTCGGTGTTATCGCCCTTTGGAAGGACCAAAGGAACACCAGGGTGGTTGTGGTGGACTGTGTCGGACCTCTAAAGGGATGCAGCAAGGATGCTACGGGATATTTCCAGACGGCGGCGTATGGACGCACTTTGCACTCCACGTGGGGAATGAATGAATAACACGTGACTCAGACCTGACAATTATTGTGACAGGTCTACAGAGGAAAAGAACTTCCGCTTTCAATAGGAGACTGCTATTAAAGACCGAATTGGTCTTATTAAGAAATAATGTTTTATTTATGCACAACACTGATGTCATTCAAAACAGTTAATATATTTGGTTATTTATAAATTTGCAAATGTGTACTTTTTCTTATTAAATAAATTTTATGCCTAATGGTTAAAAAAATGAACAGTTCCTATTGTGTTTTTTATGTCAGATTTGAAATCAGAAAGTGCATCTTTTTGGACATTAGAGAGCAATCACATGGACTGACATGAGTTCAGTTCAGAGCTGGTCATAAAAAGACAAATTAGTTAAAAATACTTTTGCTTCCTTGTTGGAATAACCAATATTATCGTTTCAGATGTTATTTTAAGCGCATAATAAGGAAGAGAGGGACATAAATTGTTCTGTGGGACAACAGACAGTTATGATTAATAGTAAAGAAACATCATTCCCAAGAAGACTGCTGTTCACATATTGACTTCCCCCTACCTGCATCATAAATCATGCAGCCTAGATGCAGCACTATGTGTACAAAAGTAAGAGGTTCCTTATCTGGTTCTCAAACACAGAGCTTTGTTTGCAAGAGGTGCAAAATATACATGAGAACACAACACCGCAGGTAGACATTCTACACGTGCCTTTTAATATCTTCCTGCTCAAGGAGAAACTACAGTCAGATAAATCATAACAATGAACTGCTTAGCTATTCTTTTACACTGATTCTAATATTACCCTTCAGGCAAAAAGACAAGGTGGCACAGTCATGTAGTAATCTATTGTTCAAAAAGAACAATCAATGTCTTTATAGATTGGAAATGAAAACATGCGCAAACACATTAGTCACAGACTAGTGCTGTTTTCAGAAGAGCGAAAAAAGGGGAGGGGGGATTAATAGCTTGATGACTTTGACTTCACTGACCTTTTCTTTGCTGACTGTGAAAGGTCAGGCTGGCACAGTAAACATGCAGGAGGGGTACGTTGATCAAATAGCCTGTGATTTTCCCATTAACTTTGCAGACATCTAAATGGACTGGTTGAAAGAGGCAGCACGTGACAGACCCCACATCTTCAACACCATGACTTCCAACAAGACTAATGCACTGACTCACACCATATTCCTTAAAGACCAACTGAGACATCTGGGCATGATTCTTCCACAACTTTAGTAATACAAAGTGAATAATGTCATGACTCATCAACATCTGCAAAGGCAGAGTATCAACCTTTTCTTGAGAACACATAATGCTGTACAGAAGAGTTGAATGGCATGTCTGTATTTTCACAGGGAGCTCTTGTTCTTACATGTGGCAGTGTTTACAGTTCCCTTGTGCCAAAAAAAAAAAGTTCACTTACTGGAGAGGGGTAAAAGAAAAAAAACAATACAAAAAAAACAATGGCACAATTCAAGAGGGGTGATGAGGAGAAAGTTATTGAGACATAATCACCCACTTTATGAAGTCATCAACAGGGGCCATTGTTTAGGTGGGGTGGATCAGTAAGCAACTGACAGATATATTCATGTCTTCACTGTAAAAGCCCAAGAGAAAACAGTGTTTTCTGACCCAAGGCGCAAAGCTGACGTTGATGGGCTCCTCTGCAGACAGACATGACTAAAGCATGGTGCGTACCCTGGGCGGCTGCTGGGCTGAGCTGCGCACTTCAGGACTGCGCTGACGTCAAGCCGGAGGGAGAATATAGGAGAAAAACAGGAACAGAAGGCTCTTATTTCCATGGCAGCAATAGCACAGCCCTTTCACAACGATACTCACTATACTGAGGTAACTGCCATGAATAGTCTGACTGCACGTTCTATTCTTAGACTAGAAGGAGCTATATTTGAGCCTGTCACTGACTCAAATGTTCACTGAAAAGCTAAAGTGGAGCATGGTGGGGTTTTTACATCAGACATAAACACTATAGTCTGAATATGAACACAGCATAGTAGAATTACGATGTTTGTAGTGTGCATATTCATGGGCAATCTATTTTAAGATCATGAAATGAAAAAAAATCACAGGCTAAAATGCAGGTTTAAACACGCTTTTACATGTTTATTCCAACAGAAAACATTATTTGAGCTTCAGAACTTATCCAAATGAATCCACTGTTGTACAGAGCTTTGCACATGATAATAGTCGTCACTTTTATTTAGGGCTTTATAAAATACAGATTGTTTCAAAGCAGCTTTACAGTAAAATACTGATTCAATGATGCAAATAGAACTCAATTCTGCTCTAAAAAGACTAGTTAACAGTCATTATTTAGTTGAAATCAGCTCAGTGTGGCCATTTCAAGCCAGAAGTAAGATTGTGGATCTGTAGCATTCAAAATAGTTCTAAAATCGATTATTATTTGGAATTAAGAATTGGTTTCCACTTAAGTCATTGCCATGTTTTATTAATTGCTTCCTCAACTATTTACTAATTTGTTCCCTTGATTTAGTTAAATAATGGCTGTGTTGTACCTATTCATTTGCATGTTTAAATCCTGTTCAATCATGGCTGTGATCTAACGAAAACGAGGGAAATAATTAGTGCATGTACACTATTTAACTAAAACATTGGAATGAATTCTTAATTCGTGGTCATGTGCATGACTGTTGGTCGGAAAATATAAAGAATAAAATCCCACATGCTGATTATTGAAATTATTTTATACATTTTTTTTGTGATAAATGAACACCCCTCACATGCCTGAATGGTTGCATCTAATACTTATTGAATATTTGAACCTTTATAAATAACAATAAATATTGGATGCAATTTAGATGTTCCCAGAAAGTCCGTATAAAACATAACAGGTTCAAAGGTGCTATGCACGATTAGCTGGGGTCATGGATGGCCATGTTGTTGAAATAGCGTGAAGTCAGAACGAGAGTCATGTGCAGCTGGGTCAACCCCTCTCTGTCTGACACACTAATGAGTTCATGTGTTCTGCTGAGCCAAGGTCAGGGGCCGTGAAAAATAAGATCCTCTCATGATAGTCTCATCACTCAGTTCCTTATGAAGCCCGTGTTGTGCAGCAGCAAACAGAGCAGTCACATGACTTTAAAGACTCACGAGACATTTCATGTCTGTGAGTTTAAATTAGTTCTGACTGAATGCCAAGGTCTGATTAACAATAGCCTAAAGCAAAATTCATCTCATTTTAATGTATATTTATACAATGTTTGGTAACACTTTATTTTACAGTCCCATTGTTACATATGTTACATGCATTAGTAATAACTATAAATTGTGCATAATTACATAAAACTAACCCTAAACCGAACCAAACCCTATTCCTAACCCTATAGTAAGTATGTTAATAATACTCAGTACTTAAATGTATAATTACAGGTTCACAAAGACACCTTAAAATAAAGTGTAGCCTAATGTTTTAACCTAAGCGTCCTGAAGCACAGCTAGCATAGTCAGAGGGTACATGGGACAAGCCAACAGAAGTTCAGACACACTTATTTTAGAAAATACAGGTAATGACAAAATCAATCGATCAATCATGTGCATCGCATATAATTGTATTGTTTTTCACCTGCTTGTTTACTTCTTGGGTCACATATCATTAATCGTGGAATCCTAATGCTACATCCACCCACCGTTCTCCTTGACGCAATGGGACCTTGTTGTCAAATTGTGGGCCTATCCTATGGTAAATAAACTCATCAGCATGTCATACACAGCTTTACAACCCACATTTCCTGTTGCCACCACAGCATGTTTCCTTTTACGACATTGGAGATTAATGGTCTGCAAATACTGAAGAACCAGCAAAAATAGCAACACAAACATGGATTTTGGCGACTGAAGGGCACCAGTTCAAAATCAATACAAAAATTACTCTCTTCATTCTCCAAAAACAGTGTTCATATCGATAACAAAAGGTGTATCATCAACTTGTCAATAAGAGCACTTCAAAGAAATGCCCCATTCTATGATGTATATTGTGTATAATTTGCTAAGTTAATTATTGTCTGTGTTGTGCGTTTAGACAATATTTTATGACTATTTTAGTGCAGACCATACCTTGATAAGAGCACTCAGTGGTTTCTCCACTTCCTCTACAGTCTGACAGTCAGGAAACACCATCTATGTCTAACTGGGGGTTACCTTTGGTTACAGAGATTCATTCATTGGTCACGTTAAACCGAAGATGGGAACATGTGGACTTCCTCCTGGGACTGATTGATTAGCAGAAGTTAAGTGCACCGGAGCCAGTGGGAAGTCAGGCACGCGCCCATCAGCTCTGAGTCTGTAATCTGACAGCACACATTGCACCAAGACAATGCCACACACAAAGCCCTGACCAAATGAAGTGGGTCACAAAACTTAGCAGAGCATCACCACTTCAAAAAGACGGAGAACGTTTATCAGCTTTAAAACAGGGATGCTCCTAATCTTCATTTTGTAAAAATGTCTGTTTGCAATCTCCAAATGCAGGGCCCATTTTTCATTTGAAGTTGTATTTTCACTTCCGCTAATAAGCGGATCTAACTTCAGTGTTGCTCGAAACGAACCAATCAAGCAAACCTTTCTAAAGCCACGTGTCGTGCTCATCTGTGAAAGTAATTATTAGGATCGTGTTTCCTCAGCAGAAATCAATCAGTCTGGGGCAACCACCAGTGGCGGAGAGAGACGACTGTTAACGCCAAACCTAATATTTCCGCAGGGCTCGGGATCAGAACCACAGTGGCAGAAAGAAAGGCAGTCACAGGTTTTAAGAACTATCCAAACACATGCACAACAGTAATTATAGACAAAACTGTCACTTTCAATCAGATCTGAAAGGCAACTTCTCTAGATCAGGATCATAGCATAAACATGAAAGTGTGCTTTCTTTAAGTAATATTTAATTAGACATTATAACAGTGCATTTTTAAAAAGTGCACTTAAGTGTGTTTAAAAATATTGTCATGAAAGTGTACTTTCTTTAAGTAACAGTTAATTAAACAGTATTAAAAAGCGCATTTGTGAAAAGTGCACTTAAGTGTGTTTATAAATATTATGTTGAAAGTGTACTTTCTTTAAGTTAAACTTAATTAGACATTTTTACAAAGTGCATTTTTAAAAAGTGTATTTTAGTGTGTTAAGAAATATTGTGATGAAAGTGTACTTACTTTAAGTTAAACTTAATTAGATAAGACTACAAAGTGCATTGCGAAAAGTGTACTTAAGTGTGTTTGTAAATATTGTGATGAAAGTGTACTTACTTTGGTTAAACTTAAATAGATATTATTACATAGTGCATTTGTAAAAAATGCACTTAAGTGTGTTAATAAATATTGTCATTAAAGTGTATTCCCTTTAAGTATACTTAAGTGGACTTTAATTTGAATATTATATTATCTGCAAGTGCACTCTTCAAAAAGTATACTTTTATCATTTTAAGCACACAAAAAGTACGCTTTCAATACAATTAAGCACACTTCTTTTTCACAAGGGCAGGTATGCATCTGAGTAAACATGTTAATCCAATAATTATAAGTATTACTTGAAATTTCAGATTTTTAGCTAAATCGGTGTACTGTCGGTTGCTCAGAAAACACTGTAAAAATACAACAGAGAAAAAGAATATAAAAATGTTACAGTTAATTAGTAAACAGTTAATGATAAAAAAATTTGAAAGACACTACATGCAATTCTACTGCAAAATATTATAAAAACTGTTTTAGACAATGATATTTTGTTCAAATAGGTTCGCTGTAAAAATTGACCAGTTGACTTAAAACTATGAAGTAAATAAACTTCATATTAAAAGAATTAAGTTACATGAACAATTACACATTAAGCATGAAGTTTATCTACTTTTCCTCACTTTTTTAAGTTGTCTACTGATCACTTTTTTAGTGTTGTGTAGTGTAATTACATTAATTAAAGTTAAAAATTATAAAATATAGAAACATTTGTTGCTTCAAACATATCCCCAATACAACACTGTGAATATTGTTTATGGTAAAGTTCTGAACCACAGCTAGATGTGTTTTACTGTAAATGTAACAAGAGCTTAGAAAAAAAACACATTTACATCTGCTTATTTAGCTGTTCGCAAACCTATTTTTTCCCCTTCCTTGTCTTCTTTAAGCACTGAGGTCAAAGGCCACCTGATCACTTTAGGTCATCAAAGGTCATCTTATTCAATGAGTCTCTCCAAAAGTCTGAGTGAGCAGGTCATTTTAACAGTGCTTGCTCAGGGGAGACAAAACAAGAGGGTGGCTTAACTTTCACTTCCTGCAGTTGAGTTGTCTGAATCATCTCTAAACTAACTGAAAGTGCAAGGGTCAGTATTTTATAAAAAAAAAGAAGTCCAATAATGGTAAACAAACAGGTAGCCAAATGCAAACAAACACATTTTGTACCGTACTTTTCCACGAATATTGGATGGCGGAGTATAATCATGTTTACGGTGTTTTCAGATTGTTTGATGCAAGTACAAACATGCAGATAGAGAAGATAGAGACACTTCCAGCAAAGATTTTATCCAACGACCCATTCAGAGTACAGACTGTTCCAAATAATCACAGTGACCCAATAGTAAAAACCAATCGATAGGTGGGTAACAGCTAAAACTTGTTTTCACCATGCTGAGAGTGTGTTGAAAAGTATATTTACAATGTTTATTGCAGGCCGTCTGAACCTCCCTGACTAGCTGGCTCGCAGCCAGGCGTCTGTGTGTGTATCGGTGTCTGGGAGACTGCATGATCCGCAACGGTTACAGCCCTGATCACGCAGTCATCACAGTGGCTTAACAAACCTTCAGCGGCCCCAGCTAACTGTCTAAGTCTGGCAGACTCCAGCTAACTGTCTGGCTATGCAGGTAGTTTTTGTCCTCAAGAGACAAATTAGGCAAACAGGCTAGTAATAATAATTGTAGTGTGTACTGTCTGTTCTTTTGGTGTGAGTGTGTGTGTCTGTCTAGTGCATGAGTAAATCAGACACTGACACAGATATTAGAACTTTATGCTTTCTTGCAACTGGACTCACAACACAGTGTTCTCTAGATAAAAAGAAAGCATGAAAGCTGAAAAGTACCAATGTGACTAAAGATTGGTTGTTCTCTATTGTAGGGATCCCACTCTTCCCAAAATGGCGAAAACAAGCAGAAAACAGGATTACAGCTAAAGAGACAACAAAATTACATAGTTGTTTTCTCTTTGTCTGAGCTAGACACTTTCTGACAATGTCATTCCAGAATAAACAATCTAGTAATTAGACACTCCTAGCATTAGTTAGACTTTCTCTGTGATTGCTTTTTTTTCACAATTACAACATCAAAGCTATTTTTTAAGGATTTGTTTGTGTACAAGGTATATTTTGTAATTATATATGCAGTATATATATATATATATATATATATATATATATTTAACTGTCTAATAGGACTAAACTGCATGACAATATATATAGTTATTCGTTACCCAGGTAATAAAAAATGTCCATCATTAGAGATTTTGCAATATCGTGTATACCGATACAGCAAAAGACACACTGCGTACACGCGTGCAAAGAAAGCAATGTCTCTCAGCAAGCGATTGCGAATTCAGTTCTCTTTATGCCGTATTTTGCTTGAAAACACACACATTCATGTTAAAATGCTCATCGCGTGGAGTATTCATGTTAACACGGCCGGTTATGTCTCAAGTGAAAGTGGGATGTTGGGATGTGCATTTGGTCTTAAAGTGACAGCAGCCTAATAAACATACATGCTGCTCTGTGTCATTAATGTGATTCAAACAAAAGTAAAAAATGATTTAGGCACCACTCTTGGTTGAATAACTTTTTTTAGCTTTAATAAGAATAAATTTAAAGTAATAATTTATATATTTTACTAATAAATTGAACCCCTACTGCTTATCAATGATTGTAACTGACAATAAGTCATATTGCAACTTCAGTGCAAGCTTAAGGATTCTCCAAATGTACACTCTGCAATACAAGCCAATGACACTTTTTCCAGAAACTGTCGCTAATATCACGTCATTGAGCTAACAGGAAGTGGGCTTTGCATGCTGAGCTGCAAGAGTTCCAGATAAACGGTGACAATACACAGAAAGAGGGAAGCGGCTCTTCTCGCTTCTTTTGTATGAGAGGTTAATCCTGGACTTAATACAGATGGCTAGGGGGTGACAAAATCTGGCTTGGCATGGGGGTCATTGGCTCCACCGCAGACTAAAAAACACACAAGCTTCATTATAGAGTTACTGGCTGCACAAATCCAAGTTAAATGCATATTGGTGTCTAAAAATTCATCAAACTAGACCCCAAGACTATGTTTAAGACCTTCAAAGGCACACATCAAAGACAAGATGCACCGCTGTGGTAAATACTCTGAAGCGACTGTTAATTTTTAAGAAAGAGGGGGGAACCCTTGAGCTCAGAATTCCACATCACGCCGTCAGTGACACGCGGCACAGATTGCATTCCATACATTCCACATTCCAAAGGTCACTGCAGGAGGCCAGTATACAGTACTGACTACACCCTGAACAAGTAACTGCTTGATATCCAATTGTACAAGTCAGATTGCCTCCAGAGGTTTGTGCAACGTGTTAAGCATTCCTGTCATACAATAGACGACTTTGACCATGCAGATTGCCTTATTTCATTAGTTTAGATGTCTATATTTAAAGCAATCCTAAAAAGCTCCCAAAGCCTTGATAATTGTCTTGTTATTTGTCTCTTTTCCCAAGGTGTGGAAGATCTAATCCCTCTTTTATTTAGCAATGATCATGTTAGCAAAACTGCAGTCAATAATTGCATTTAGAATATTTTTTTTTTTACTTGTCAACTTACAGTGGTTTAATACAATCAAAGCACACACCCTCACATTGCAAACAAATCATTCAGCCACCTGCATAAATACACACATTTGGCCTTAAGAAGATTTCAAAAGTTCAGTGTAAAAGCTGCAGTTTTTTACAAGGGATATTTCACCCCAAAAAATAATTTTCTCACTTTCAAGTCCTTCCCAACCTGTATGACTTTATTTCTTGTGTGTAACACACATGCACACATTTTATATTTTGATAAATGTCTGTTTTTAATATTACTTTATTTTTGTGACCACACAATGGAAGTCAATGGGGTCCAGTGTTGTTTTGAGCCCCATTTATTTATTTTCATAGATTTAAAATTTTTTTTTTGCAAGTACAAAGAAAAACAGAGAGGCAGGGCAACAAACAACCTGGAGACACCTGGTTTTCCATCCAAGTATTAACCAATACTAAACAATATCCTCTATGCAAGAGAAAACAACAACAACAATGCTCATTCCCCTTCACTCTATACCTACACACTCTTTTCTTTCTTTACTTTTTTTTAAACACAAGACAAAAGACAATAAGATACAATGAACCCCATATCATTGAATAGACAAAAACAGTTGAAGCCCATCCATTCATCCATCTTTTTCTGCTCACCCGGGCACGGGTCACGGTGACAGCAGAGATGCCCAGACTCCCCTCTCCCTAGCCTAGACACTTCATCATTCTTCAATTCTTCAAAATAACTAATTTTGTGTGTTACAGAGTAAAAATAATGTCATACAGGTTTGGAACAACACTTTCAATGATGAAAGAATTTTCATTTTTGGGTGAAACTATGAATGCCTTGCATTGTACCATCATCCGTCAGTAATTCATAGACATACACAAATGAAATATCCGGTTAAGACATTTTCAGGTATTTCAGCTTGTTCATTCTTATAATTCTTTACACATGCCATTGATGCGGTTGAGAAACTCGGTTTAGACATGCCGTTACATGTTTTACTGAAGCATAATTGTTAACTGTTACCCATATATGGGTGTCGTTTATAACAGAAACTTCCTGGTATTTATTGTCTATGTAAATAATTGACAGTGCTCAGGATGATGGACATACTTTATCTCTGGACCTTTTCAAAACATGCTATAAATCTGACATGAGCTTCGGAAGAACTGCCATCTATGGCCGTCCCTTTTTTGCCCACGCTTATTGGAGCAAATGTGTTTCTTTTTTAATGAATATTTAATCATTTCAGAGATTATGGAAGTGCCCTTTGATGGATCCCAGTGTAGAAGATTGTTGATTATGGACATTAATGTAACTCAGTATCAGCAGGGAAGCCCACCTGATCAGCTGTGAGAAGACTTATTGATCATTTATGTAACCTTACATGTGCTCTTAGCAAAGTCTGATGATAATAACACTGGAATTAAGCAGCCTATAGCGATATATATTGTTTGCTTTGATTATCATAATGACACCTATAACATAGTGAATGATTTTATTGCTCTTTCATCAGCTGATGTAAATGTGTTCTACACTGTCATTGATCATCTTCGCCTCAGATGTTTCTCATTAAATGTGATGTGTGTTGAAAAAGGAGATATAATGATAGCCTACTACACTAAGAAGTTTTTTCATCGGCCAGTAGTGGCACAGTATAATGGTTGTGACTGGTCATGTGATCACATATGTTGGCCCCTATGGGGTGACCCACTTTATGTAAAAGAAACCTTTTAAAGTCCCCCTGTAGTCAATAATTGTATCCCTTAAAATTCATCTTTGAAAGTTTTTTTTTTCCTTGATGACATCCAAGATGTCCCTGTCTTTCTTTCTTAAGTCGAAAAGAAAGACTTTAAGGCATTTTAGTACATAATTGTACAACCATTATATATAAATTATACAGCTTTAAACAAACGTCTCCAACAGTACTCAATCTTGCTGCTTTTCTTGCTTTTCTAAAATATTAAAGAGATTTAATGTGATTTTCTTTCTTATTGTAGACAGCTTTAACACATTGTTTAAAGGGATAGTGATCACACACAAAAAAATAAAATAATTCTGTCATCATTTACTCACCCTAATGCCATTTTAAACCTGGATGACTTTCCTTCTTCTGCAGAACACACACAAAAAAAAAACAGTCCCCACCAAGTTTCAATAATAGACAAAAAAAAAGGAAACAAAAGAAAGTAAGTCATAGAGGTTTAGAATGATGTGGGTGATAATAATGAAAATAAAAAAATCAGTGTTATCTATCCCTTTCAGAAAGTGTGCTTTATTAAATTACATTGACATTTATTATCACAGACGTTCTCCACTGCAGGGTTAGCATTTTTACAGTCATTTAAGGTACAACATTATTTTGCCAAGGTTATGTGAATAGGGTTATTGTTAAGGAGAAAATCAGTTTGTAAGGGAGAACATGCCTGCATGCCAACTAGAGGAAGGCCTATTGTGAAAGAAATGTGACAAAAACTAGCAGACAGCAAGCAAATTGAAATTCCAAAGCTTTTTGTTTCCAGCATCTACCCATGCCCATCCTTTTCTAATGACTTTAGTAATGCATGACTGGTTAAGGCTGTAGAGGATAGTAGTCTTTCCTGAGGAGCCGGAGCAGGACAACGATGGGTGCCAGGAGTGCATTTTTTGTCATGATGAGACTAAATGGATTTTATGGGGAGTGTCAGAACATACAATGTAAAATATTCATAACACGTCCTCCATAGGAAACTGTAGGTGGAGGTGGAATGTGGCATGACAGAAAGCAACTGTCTTTCTCTTTCTGTCCCCCCATCCCATCTCATCCCCCCCCCTCCAACATCAGGTTTTTGCAGAGCAGACAAGAGGCTCAGGGAATGTCTTCTTTGATTGACTGATATCAAAAGCGTGTTCTGTGTATACGGCTGACGTAAAGCCATTCAAAATACCATCGATAAAATCATGCATCATGTCGCCCAACTGTCCCCTTATCTGCGTATCACAAGCCAGCACTAACATACTGTGCGCTCTTCTAGTTGCAATGAAAGTATATGAATCATTATCACTCGTCGATATACACAGGGCAACCTTTTGAACGTTGTTGCCGGGCAACATTACTGAACATTTTGCAGTGAGAGACACATTGCACAATCCCATCTTTTGCTGTTCTGGAAAGTTGCATATAGGGAAGCACTGATATTAAGAGATTGGTCGATATTAATAATCTGAGAATTATTTTTATGTTATGGATAACAGATGCATGGCTGATATCAATGGCTGCTAAAAGGCTACTATTTTGTCAAAAATAATACATGAGATTTGGGGCTTTTTGGCTTTTCATAGTGTTTTTTTTTTCAGACTAGGAGGCAGAAAACATCCAAAATACACTTTTGTATCTTTTAGAGCCCTTAATCTATTTATCTATTTGCATCAGTAGATTTCAATTATAAAGGCTGTTTCCTCAAAATGAGTTTTTCCTCCTACATTGAGCCATAAATCTCCTCAGTAACACTTACATACACCACTTTACAGTTTTATTCTATATTATATATAATAAATCTATATTCTTTATATTCTATATTATGAAGGTTTTTACAAAGGGGTTTGTTTATTTTCCTGATTATATAAAATTTTATTCCTAAAAAATACAAAAATTTTTACAAAATTTTATTCCTTAAAAAAAGGCAAATATTTAATTATTTTTGGCTGTTGATAGTATTTTCTGATTTGCGGAGTGATAGAAATCCAATATCCCCTCTGTAGAAACCTTTGGCTCTAATATATCAAATAAACAAAACAATAATTTTAAAACTGACTTCATCCAATGTTCTGATTTTTGTTCTAGAAATGTATGCAAAGTAGTGCATATTTAATTAGACCACACCTCATTTCCATATGAAGAGTTCAGATGCAAAAGCCTCTAAGAGCCATTTGAAATTTTCTTCTAAAATGATCATTTTTATCAAGCTTGCATATATAAGTTCAGTAATTTCACTTAAATGGCAATGAAGATTACCTATTAATTGTCATTTAAGTGAAATTACTGAACTTAAATATACAAGCTTGATAAAAATGGTCATTTTAGAAGAACATTTCAAATGGCATTTAGAGGCTTTTGCATCTGAACTCTTCATATGTAAACATAAAATTTCAGAAAACTTTTAATACAAAAATTTTTGCTATTATTAATGTAATCAATCAACTTATTATTTTTTTTTTACCCTATTCACCTCTCACCTCAAAATTGAAAACGATTATTTTAAATTAAATTAGTATTTCACAAATGTAATATTAAAATTACATAATATTTTATATAGCATAATAACTAATATTGATTGATTAGCAATATGCATCCTTAGCATTGTACCTCATTATTAAAATCCAATTAGACACATCATGAAATATTTCTCTCAACTCTATCTAATGCTAAACTATATCTAATGATTCTTATTTCTGTTGTTGTTGAAGTTGAATCAAGTCAAAATGCATAGAAATTAAGAACGGTCAAAAAAAAGTTATACAATCCTCTTCTTGGCTGAAACTTTGTTTTGCTCTGTTTTGGCTGCTCTGTCTGACAGGCGTTTTTTTCCAGCGTCTGCAGCACACTAGCCGTAGTAAACAAAGGCAAGCATGCATACACTTGCACATGCTCACGGATCAGTCTTAAGCCCTTAAGACGTTAACTATTGCTTTGCGACTGCGTGTTAATGATACATTCTCGATCCTAGCAAAACCAACACCTTTGCAGCGTGCAAAACAACAACAGCTGATGGTGGTCACTGTCATTTTTCCACCACAAAAACAGTCTGTCCCTCATAATCCCCCTTGTATTTTCTGCCCCACCCTGCTGTATGTTTTCTCTTCGAGCCTTGTGCATAAAGATCAGGTATTTTTTTGCAGCAGACTAAAAGAGGTAGTGCATGCCAAAACAAAAGGACAAATGTCCCCATATATTGACCTCAAGCACACTTTTTCATAGTTGTCAATGTCTGCCCACACACACACACACACACACACGCCACTTATGTAACATCCCCAGTTTCACGTACCACCCTGAGCTCTGTTGTTCTCCCCTGAAAAGAGCAGCTGAGGTGTTTTGGCCCTACCCAGCACTTCCCTTGAATGTGTATTTGACACATGCTCGGACTCCACTCCCTCCACTCACATGTCGGAGAAGAATACTACGAGAACACAGTCACGCTCGCTCACATGCTGCTCCTGGTTGTTTACCATTTACCAGCTGCTGAGTCATGGCTTCATTTGAACAGACTGTTCCAACTTTACATCTGATCTCGCTTTCATGTCTTTTCCAACTTTACATCTCTCTTTCATGTCTTTTTAAAAATATATATTGTGCTGTAGAACAGTGAGTTACAAGGTGACCTTCAACACCCAGTGCACAAAAACAGAGATCAGGAGATTTGTTGTAGACGTTGTCATTAGGAATATTTGTGCAAGACTAAAATGAAATCATAAGTCAAGAGTATTATATAAGATCTATTCTAAAAGGTGCATAGCATGAATTACATAAAAATGCATGCAAAGTATGTGCCCTGAAATCTTAAATGTGCAGGGTTATTTTTATTTTTTGATAAATCAATAATTTGTTTAACCCGTATTTTCACAGATAATGCAATACTGGTTCACTACATTGCCATCTGGTATGTCTCTAAACAGAGTATCACCATGAAGCATAAAACTATTCACAAGTGAATAAATATAATATTTCTATAGAATTACTTGGATTTTTACATAAAATCCATTCACAGTTAAATGGTCACAGAAATGGTTTGACATGATATTTGAGCTAAATTATTATTCATATTATTCAAACTTAAAAAAATATGTTCTTATTGCTGTAATCTAATAATTATTGTGCACATAAACAGTAAAAGTAATTAAAAAGAAGAAATAAGAGTAGAAATAAAAGAAATGAAAGAAAGAAAGAAAGATAGATAGATAGATAGATAGATAGATAGATAGATAGATAGATAGATAGATAGATAGATAGATAGATAGATAGATAGATAGATAGATAGATAGATAGATAGATAGATAGATAGATAGATAGATAGATAGATAGATAGATAGATAGATAGATAGATAGATAGATAGATAGGGGGTGCGTAAAAACAATCATTACTTTTGCAAATTACAAGTTAATCTGTTTTTTTTTTATTTATTAAATTAAATTACAAGTTAATTGCAACTTAATCTGTTTTCATAAATTCTGCCTTCCCACACCAAGGTCAGATAATCATGTGTGTGACACCATTTGCTTAGAACAAATCACCGAAGCATGTTTAATGAACAGATCCGCATCGATGGAATGTAACATTTTGTCTGTATTTTATTTCATCTACTTTTTCCGATATCATCATTTTTAAACAGCAATATCCACAAAATATTAACATTGTGCAAGAAAACATGATTTATGGCACATCCGAGAAGAACAATTACAAAAAATAGATATATTTCTTCATAATCAAGGCAGAAAGATACATATGCATACACAGGAAAACAAAAAACAAAACACAAAGTAATGGGACAGGCTGAGATTGAAATCTACTGGCTAAGGACTCAGCTACAGATATTACCCACACAAAGCCTAAATCTCACCTTTCATGGGCATGAAAGAGCTCGATGGTGTGTGAAGTCGAACAACGTTAGGGGGACGAGGAATTGAGGTTAAGGTATCACGGCCTTCTCAGCACCTTAAGTGTTCTCGCTGCGCACAACGCTCACTTGTCCTAGCGCTCGCAAACAACGGCTCTCGCAGCATAGCAACACGTTTTCTCAGTTAAATGATAGCGGGGTCTTATTAAACCTAAGTGCGGGGAGTTGTTAGCGTACTTAAGGTCAGCGCTATACTTCGGAGCACAGTGCATCCCGACACTGGGTCAAGAGGGTGGAAAACTCAATTCTAACAAGCTAACTTAGCTTAGCTGACTTTCACAGTGTTTGCTCCAGTGTAATACCATCAAATGTGGCACAGCGAGTTTGGTGGCGGGTCAAAAACTTCACACTTTTGTAGCACATTTGAGCACTTTGCACTTTCTGTTCCTAAAGCGGACTTCAATATGGCTCTTCCTTTGCAATAACATGGTTAATCAATGAAAAGTCAGAGAATTTCTAAATGTAACACTTGAAGTGATTCAATTATAATCCTTCATCATATAATATGGTGCTTGTTCTCCTGAAGTACCCATCTCTCTCAAGCTATTTTGAAATGCAAAAAGACACTAATACTGCTCCGTTTTGGATTGACAGGAAGTGATGTCACTGGAGCAGCTCTGTCCACTGAGCAATTCTGTTGTTCGCTGACCTGCTGGATGACACATAGCATCTCGTGACCTTCCCCCGCCTTAGTCATTCTTAATACAGGAGCAGATGATGGCATCCCGTAGACCGCAGGGAGCACAAAACCCCTCTGTCCCACAACGAGACCCTTTTTCCTGCACTATGTTGTTATTTTCCAGCATATGAAGCGGGACAGTGGGGGAATTCTGTTTTTAGCACTTATCTGAATACTATGAGTGACTGTTTGGGGATCATGTCACATGCAAAACCGTCACTCTCGGTGGCCGAAAGACTCTCAGATCCCCGCGAGCATCATGTGCTGAGTGCACATTAGACAATTAGAGTTGTGGGTTGACCTTGCCACTCATATGCATGTGACCGCTCAGGCCGAGCCAAACCCAACGGCCTGTTGCATAAGACTGAACGTCTTGCCCTTTAGAAAGACTCAGCAACTTGGATCACCTCATGAAACGAGCCTCGAACAAAGCCTTGTGTGGGCATTGTGTCAACAATCTGTTCCACATTCCCTCACAGGAAGCAGGTAACCCATCACATGTACAAGTCCATCAAATCCTTTGCTCGTGTCTTTTGCCTCGCCCGAAACAGGACTAACTCAGTGGTTAAATATGAATGATGGAAGGAACGAAAATTTTACACAAAGATTACAAAAAGATAAAACATCCACAAAAGAAAGAAAGAATGAGCTTCAGTTATCAAACACTGTACAGTTTCATACTCAATGACCAGATTCCATGTTTCCATAGAAAGAAGAAATTGGAACAAACAAATCCAAACAGCTATTCTCAAAGTTAACACCTCTGAAGATATCCAAAAGAAAGTTTATACAATTTTTTTTTCCTTCTGTATGGATTTTACAATCAAGTTTGGTTTCAGAGAAAAAATGGCCTTTGCAGGGGCTTCGACTTTAAAATTACGCAATTCTATCAGGATTGTAAAAATGTATTATTATTTGATACCAAATTTTGGCCGTCAGCTTTCAATAAATTTGACCAACTTTTTTTTGTATATCACATTAATATTTCTCAATTTTTACACAGAACTGCACTCTAGGAGGGGGTTGGGAAGGACAGTATTAGGTAAATATATTTTCTCCATTATATAAAACCATTCCTTTATAACTTAATGTTTGAGGATTCTGAAATATAGTATAAACATTAGAAAAAAACAAAGCATTAAGCCTAATGAGTTTTAATCAATAAAAAAACTAGAGCTCACAAACAAAACAAAAAAAAGTAAAAATATTGGCAACTCTGGTTAATGTCTTGAATCCCTTTGTAAAATATGAAATGTGCTATTGTGATAAAAGGTAAGCATACCTGGATTAAATTTTGGCCATACAAATCTAAAACAAACCTTTAGCTTGCAGATTCGACGCAACAATGCAGGGTTAATACGATTTACCACGTTTACCACAGTGTGACTGGGCTAGCCAGCTAGTCAGTCAGCATAACCATGACTGTCTTCCTTTACTCTCCTCCATCACCTATGGTAACAAGGTCAGCCGCTGCACTGAAAAACATGCTGGAGTCTCCGAGTAATCTTTTAAAACGGTTTAGAAATCCCAAATCTGCCACCTCCAGTTAAGTGCGTCTATATGCATGAACGTACTGTGCAGATTCATTCATCTAGATTCACTCAACGCCGGGCTACATGATGCTAGGTAATACGGATATTGCCCCCTTTTTGTTTTTACCGAGAGAGCGTGGCGTTTATTTTGCTGGAGAATACCAGGTAAAAAGAATTGTTGGACTGAATCGCCCATTGACTGGGGATGGGCATCGGTTAAAGTGGGACTGGGATAGCTGGGCTAGACAGAGTAGCTATAGAATGATGCAAGGCTTCTTGTCTTTGAAAGGATTCTCCGAGGTGGGAACCCCCACCAGCAGAGGGTCGCTGCGGGCATGTTGCTCACAGTAACTCATGAGGTCTGCAGCAGCCTTAGACACCTGAGACAGAGAGAGGAAGAGGAGGAGATGGTGATACAGAGTGAAAATCTTCCAAATACGAGTGCAAGTGATTAAAAAAAAAATCGTTCTTCAAATTTTATTTTTGTAACTTTGACTTTGAAAAGAATAGAAAGATGACTGGAAATGAAGGGGAGAAGGAAAAGTACTTTTTTTTCAACATTTTAACAGAAAAATATTGTTAAAAATGCTGCAGTAAATACCTGATATCCGGTTACCATACATGGTGAAAAGTTGTAAATGATTTAATATCTCATAAAGTCAAATTTATGGTTTTAGGAAGTATCGCCATTTCATCTATGGTGAAAAACAGTAAAAAAAAAAGTCCCTTTATGACACTTCATATGATCCTATTTTATGGATTTTTTTTTTATTAGCAGTAAAGTACATTATGTTTTTTGTGTTCCATTTTTAAGCTGTTTATTGCATTATTTAGTGTCATATCTGTCAACACCCTTGTGGAATTTTGTATTTGTGTGTATGAGACTGACCACGTCTATATGTGAGTATTGCTCATGTGTTATTGACAGGCCACTTATGATGAACTCTTATTCATCATGTTGCTTTCTATTGTGCCACCTATATTACTAAGGTGGTAATTAGTACATTTTAATATAAAAAGCATACTTCAGTAAGGTGATAGTTATATTATTATCACTTCATTAAAAACACAGTTATTAGCTGTAAAAAAACAGGCTGAGGCATCCCATAATAACAAATACATTGTCAAAGCATTTTATGTGGTGAATTTCTGGCAACCACAGCTGCTCTTTTATACCATACATTAACCGTTTTTCTCACTTGCGCACCACCGTTCAAGGTAGTAACCACTATGTCCCACCTCCAAAGCATCAATAAAAAGCAAAAACGCTATTGCTATTGGTTGAAAGCAAACCTGTTTCACCGAATAACGAAACCTTGGGTACCTTAATACGTTCGAAGCCTGCCTCGATCCTCAGCTGCTCCACCAACTTCCTGGCCTGGGCTATGTTATTACTCGTCGACATTCTCTGCCATCGGTTATCGTGCCGAGTAAAATGAGAAAATTCTACAAGAAAACAAAGATGAAACAATATTCAAATGAGAAGCATTCAAAGCACATAGAGTATGACAATCTCAGTAATTAATGAGAAAAAATGCTCTTTAAGGTGCAAACTCACTACATACATAGAAGACATTAACAAAACCTAAAAATGGCTTGAAGGGACAGCAGGGAGTACAAATAAAAGTGTAATAATAAAAGGGATAGCTCACCCAAAATTAAAAATGGTCATCATTTACTCACCCTTCCAAACTGTAATGTGTTTTTCAGAACACAAAAGATTATGTCATCAAGTTTTTTTTTGTTTTTTTTTTTTTTGTCCATACAATAAAAGTATTTTGAACCACACTGACTTTCATTATATGGGCGAGTAAACAGAATTTTTCTTTTTGGATGAACCATCCCTTGAAGTTACAATCAAATCGTATAACTCACAAAAGTCAAGCCTCTAGAATAGTTCTTATTTGTAAATCAAGATATTTGTCAGACAGCTACGACCACACAACTACCCAGAAACAATAGTCCAGACCACCCAGTTCAGGGGCCCATCAATCAGAACGGTAAAACTGAAAACAGGTGCGGCTGTCCATCTTCTCCCTCCTTATTTTAGGACCATACATTCTGAAAACCAAACGTGTGAGGAAAGATGAACACACACCCTTAACATAAAAAGTGATAAAAAAAAAGAGAAAATGATTTTGAAGATTTGTTTTAACTGTTTTTCAATAGGATCCAAAACAACATTGGACCCCATTGACTTCTACTGTATGGAGAGAGGGGAAAAATATTATTTAGTGTTCCACAGAAGAAAGAAAGTCATACAGGTTTGGAACAACATGAGGGAGACTAAATGATCCCTATCCCTTTAAAGCACAAACTGTTTCTCATGTCATGCAATTTGCTAAATACAAGCTTTCATACAGCTAAATCCTCCAAAATGTCATTTCAAGCATTTTTAGTATCAGCACACCCACAGAGAGGTGACTATCAAAGTAACCGCAGAAACAGAGGAAACTCTGGAGGCAGTGAAAGGTTTGGTTCTTTCAGGAGACAAACACACTCCTTATACAACCCCCCCTCCCTTTGCTCCATGCACGCGCTCCCAAACCAGCGCTGTACCCCTGGTATTCAATGACGTTGGGGCCATAGTTCTAAACGTATGTTGCTTAGTGCCTGGGCTTTGTCTTCTCACAGCAAACACAGTCTCTTTCACGGCTCCGTGTGCTGCCTGCATTCCAGGAAATATGCACAGCGGCCCTGCATACATAATTGCAGCACTCTAGAATACATTGGCATATTCATTCAAACATACAGGACTCGTAAAGGACGACGTCTCCCTTCAATATTTTTTTCCAACCACATCTTCCTTTTTAAAAAAGAAAACCCTCACAGGAAAACTCCTAAAAGGCACAAGCTTTGGATACACAGAGCCATAGTGTGTACCAAGTTGGCTCCATGTAGGCTGCTGGGATTGAGTCTTATCTACTGAAAAGTTTTACATTGACAAAAGCGAAAACATTTGCTTCAGGATGGATATAAATAAGAATGTTGCAACTAAATACTTGGTTATTTGATTTTAATAAGCAACCACAAATTTATAATTGACTAAGACTGCAACTGTTTTGTAGTTGGCAATCAGAAATGTGCTAGAAATTATGAATCTACAGATGCATGCATTATAATTTCGCTTTATGTAAGCATATTTACATTTTCAGCTTCTATCAAGCTACAGTTGTTTTTTGCGTAGTCAAAGTAGAGTCTTCTGACACAATGCGTAATCCAATATTTGAAGGATGAAATATATGGCCGACGTGCAATCGCATTGCATTTACATCTGTTAGTCTGACTTCACAAAAAACTGCTGCGATTTAATGGTTTTTAATGTGCATTTGTAGTGTTCTTCAAAGTATACATTTCTAAAATTGCATATATCTAATATTAATTAAATAAATACCACTTAAGTGTCCTTACAGAGAGTACACTTTCAGAACTGATTATTACCACAACTTTTAAAAAGTGCACTTTTTTATAATGTCAATTAGCAAAGGTGTGCGATGGCTTTTATTGATTAATAATGTCAATAAAAAAAATCTAAAAGTACATTTAAATTCAATATGTTTTAATGTTTAATAATCTTTTGTTGTGCTATGTTTAAAGTACACTTATTCTGATGTGTTGATTAACATATTAAGCACTGTATTGGGTTATGTATTATTGCATATAAAAATATACAAGTGGTTTTAAAAAAGCACTCAAAATTTATTTACATTGAAATTAAATATAATCTTTAATATATATTTAATTTATTTAATTGCATTTACATTAAGATACATTTACATTTACATTACAGATGAGACTTTTTTCTTAGTATATTATTAATTATTTTATTAAATATATAATTTCCAGAATAAGTACTCTTTTAAAAGAATGTTAAAGTGCACTTTTTTTTCATAAAGGGTTCCCAATGTGTGGTCACAGTTTTGCATTTATTGTCATTGTTCAACACACTTCCTCTACAAAAAGTGGGTTAAATCAAAGAGTTTTAGACTGTGTCACAAGGCACCACTGAGTGTGCTGAACTCCCTATGGATCTTTAATTTCTCAGAGTCAGTCACCTTATCCATGGCTTACACACACACACACACACACACAGCTCTCACATTCTCTCTCTGAGCTTAAATCAGGCTCACGTGCAATCAAACCATGCTCTTTCGCATAACTCTGTGGAGAGTGTCTTAAACAGGCGTCTCTTTCTCCACTCTTTGGAATTCTGACCCAGTGAGGATGAGGAGGAAGGGGGCACTGGAAAACTGCACCCACCCTTGGAGTCCCTATGCTCCGTTTTCAGCCACAACAATAAAAATGCATTCAGTGAACAGATAGTTTTAATGAATTGAAAATAGTTTACTAACAACGAACACGTTAACATAATTTATTAATCTAGGTAAATGTTAATTTCCATATATACACTAATTCATTTTTTTAAGTCATTGTTTATCGTTTATGATACCTAACGCATTAGCTAATGTTAACAAAATGAACATATTCACTTACAGACCATACCAAAACAAATTATGCATGCTTCTAACCCATTTGAAACGTCCCTGAAGCATTGAAAAAGCACTGATAAATCAAAGATGCAGCATGTAAACAGTGGTCAAATGAGAATCTGAAGTATGCATCATTCTGTTTGGTCACAGTCTGCGTTCTGACATGTGCAGCTTTGCAGGCAGACGTTTGTCTTGAGTTCAAAGTGAGGTGGCAGTTCCCGCCAGCTTTCCAATCGGGCGGTAGTATTAAATTAAAAAAAAGCCCTCGCCTCTAACGGACACCTGGTGGCTACGTGCCGGCTCTTTCAGTAATCTCAGCAGGCTCCAGATGCTTACTACATTCCTGCTCTTTGAAAGCTTGGCGGGAATACCGTATATGACTGTTCTAAACAAGGAGGGTGAGGGAGGAAAAGAGGGGGAAGAGAGAAAAAAAAAAAAACAGAGAGTGCTCTGGCAGTCAACAAAACCTGACCAACGGTCCTTAGAGCCTGGCGGGAAAAGCTGCCTCATACCGACAACCAAAAGAAAAATGGAGCCTGGGTGATTATTCAGGCTACTGGAATTTGTGCCTGCTCATTACTTGAGCATGTGCAAATAATAGCAGCTCCATCGTTGCTAATACCAGTTTATGCTGTGCATAAACAAGGAGTTATAATAATACTTAAACTGGCTTGGAACAAAAATGCAATCTTCATCT
The DNA here is from genome assembly GCA_038021265.1 of Cyprinella venusta. Classification (NCBI taxonomy): domain Eukaryota; kingdom Metazoa; phylum Chordata; class Actinopteri; order Cypriniformes; family Leuciscidae; genus Cyprinella; species Cyprinella venusta. The sequence continues at coordinate 20,006,110 of CM075870.1, read as the reverse complement.
TTTCAATGAGCAGCAGTAAACACTATAGACCTTATTCAGAGCAGCGCCATGACAGGTATGAAAGTGAGGCTGTGAGGGATAGACTTACCGTGTTTCCAATGGCATCCGCTGTAAAAAGCTGAATAAAGCGGCTAGATTATTTATAATTTTCCACAGTTTACATTGTCGGGAGTTTCTTGTCAACTGACATTTCTTGAAAATATATTTTTCCAGTGTTTCATGAGCAGAACAATCCGAAAACACATTAAATAACAGTACAGCCCATTGAAGAGATGCAAGTCTATCCCTCACAGCCTCGCTTTCATTCTCATTAAAAATCAAAGATGGCGCTGCCGTGAATAAGGCGTATTGTCATTTGTTAACTAAATCTGATGTTTAATTAATGTTTTGTGCAAAAGGGTGGGGTCAGTGTGTTTTTTTCTCCCTTATACTCACCAAGGCTGCGATAGATAGATAGATAGATAGATAGATAGATAGATAGATAGATAGATAGATAGATAGATAGATAGATAGATAGATAGATAGATAGATAGATAGATAGATAGATAGATAGATAGATAGATAGATAGATAGATAGATAGATAGATAGATAGATAGATAGATAGATAGATTTGCCTCAATGCTAACATACATGAACAAAAATGAGGCTAAAAAAATGCTAACAACCAACTAGTAGTCAATATGAATTTTTGCACATCACTATTATACACAAGTCAAAGTGGCAGCATCAAAACCTGCACTTTGTCATACTGTGTCATATTGGCACAACCAGACAAAGACATCAGCAGGTTTATTAGGTTGCTGTCACTTTAAGAGCTCCACGCATCCGATATACTGTTACACATGCATATATTTCTCGACTGTTTACGCTCACATTAGACGCAACACTATTTAGGAGGATAAATTACCAATACGGACATTTTGACATGACTTAGTGCGAATATGTCCATCAAATACAAGAAGGAGAGAGAAAAAAAAAAACAATGATAGAAAGAAAAAAAGTCTTTTTTGTGTGCGGGTTTCGGACGTCTGTTGCACAAACAAAAAAATCTCGCACAGTGCACAAGTATTGAATTATCTTTCGTGTCTTTTTGCGCTTGAATATTTAAACTGGAAAGGCTTAAAAACACGAGCAAATGACAAACTTGCAAACGATGCAACACTGGCCAGATCGGACACGTCACATTTCTTTCAAATGTCGAGCGGTGTTTACGCTGGCCACGGGGAATAGGGCAGTCCTTATTGTCGAGCCAGGGATGGTATAAACCTATAAAAACCTGTCCAAAAACATGTATTATTTATGCAATTCTGTTTGGTGAGCGTAAATTACACTATATTTTATGCACGCTATATAAGAGCAGGGAGTTCATGGCAAGTGCACAATGTAGCAGTGCTAAACAATTGAGTCCAAATGACTGTTACGTTCCACACCCTTCGCTGAATCTGACAGGCTCAGTCAGCTGCAGCAAAGCTTCTTACAAGAATTAGAAACCGAAAACACATAGTACAGCTTGATCAGCTGCCAAAAGAAATGCCAGAAGTGTTTTCCTCAGCTTACAGGACTTTCCAGCATAGCGGCGCACTTGAAGGGGAGGGAAATGAGGGGCAAGGACGGAAAACGAGAGGAAATTAATGGGATTTCTCATCTCCCAGCTGAGATCCAGTGAGGGAGTGTTTGCTCACGTCAGCATGTGTGTGCACAGAGGGGTCACAGAACATTCGTGTGCTTGTGCCTGTGTGTCTGGGTGTGACCAGATGGGGACGGAATCTGTAGAGAGACACCGAGACAGACAGACTCATGACCCGGCAGACAGAAAAATAGACAGGGGTACAAATGACTGAAGTGGGTGGAAATTGTTTGGACAGGCTTATACAACGTGTTCCCTGCAGAACAATTACTGATACAGTTCTGGCAGACGCATTGGGCAAGCAAAAATACAAAGACCTGATACTGTAAAAATGAGCATTATGGAACTGTTCTCAGTGGCCTTGTGTTTTAAAAAAAGTTTCCAAGCATCGATATAACGAGCTTACAAATGAATTAAAATGATGACGATGTTGAATTCTTGAGGTCAGAGACCGGTGCAACGTCTCCAACACCCCACTGAAAAGTTTGATCAGACAGGTGGAGCTGGCATTGCCGGCGTGTGCATCACTCCGTGGTACCTACACCACCCTGTTAAAAACTTGTTTAACAGAAAGGGGAACAAAAGAGAGATTTAAAAATGCCTGAATAGCTCGAGTCAAGCCACTTTATGATAATAACTTTAAATGGTCATACAGTGAGAAAAAACTGTTGCTAAGGAATTCCTTAAGCATTTGTTTAAACGTTCGGAGGAATTGTAGGAATGCGGTCCCGTGCAATTTGTGTTAAAACGTGACAAGAAGCTATTGTGACCACAAATCCAGTTTATACAACACATGTAAGCCATAAATACTATTAATGGGATACTAATGCAACATGAAAAAGTGAAAATACTTTTAAAACAGGGGTCTTCAACATTTGTCGGTCCATTAGTGTATAGAGAGATGGAGGAAAAAACTGAACGCTGCATTTTGAGCTTGGTCTTTTTCTTTTAGCTTGTTTTTTATGCTAACCAGCTGTATTTATTTGATCCAAAATATAGTAAAACAGAAATAGTTTGAATCTTTGATGCATGTTTAAAAAAAGGTTTATAATATAAAGTTTAAATATTTAATGTAATTTATTCCTGTGATGGCAAAACTGAATTGAACTGAACTGAAACTGAATCATTACTCCAGTCTTCAGTGTCACATGATCCTATAGAAATCATTCTAATATGCTGATTTGGTGGTCATGAAACATTTCTCATTATGATGATGAAACGTGATACTTTTTTTGATGAACAGAAAGTTCAGAAAAAAAACTGCAGTTGTTTGAAATGTATTTGAAGTATTTATAAGAAATTCTTTTATAACGTTATAAATGTCTTTTTTAAAGGATTCAACTCATCAAAATTCAACAAAAAGAGAAAATGTATAAACACACACACACACACACACACTGAAAAAAAAAATATTTAGAGGCCAAATGCCAAGACAAAATGTTTTTGATATACATCTTTATCAGTGTCGGCCTTATTTTGCGTATACCTGGATTAAAACCATTTCTCATATTCTCTTAGATCTATTTTTCCAAAATAGAATGGAAATAGACACTACAAGAGAGCAAGGCCACATCATGTATGCAAAACTAACTAACTAATTAACCAATATATGCAATATGCTTCATTTTTTAAACTTACAATCAGAAAGTAAACATGTATGAAAAAACCGACAGGTTCTGTCAAATTGCACAGTGAATGGTTCACTCTACCAATGACAAATACTGAAAACAGATGCAAGGTTGAATATGCACAACGCCCGTGTCTGGAAAAACAGGCAGTTAATGCCAGAAAAGCACAGAAACATGTTTCTCCAGTACCTTGGGAGGAGGCCCCTATTTTGACAACTCACCAAAGTTGAGGTTGAGGTTAAAACTGTGAGCAGGAGGAAAAATGAACGATAATCTTGCCCCTACAAAACCTGGAATGAATGTGAGGTCAGGAAGTGCATCTAATCAAAACACAAAAAAAGCGTGTGTGGGAGAGCCATGTCCTCTCTGCATCTACTTCACGGGTGACATTTCTTTCCATTCATGGATGGCAAGAAACTGAAGCATAAACACATTTTCTGCAATGACGAAATATTAGGTTGCACCAAAACCGGACCTAGAAACGTGAGAAACTCTACGTGACTCAGGAGGGTGCATGAGCTGATAAACATCTGCAGTGGAACCAAAAGAAATACACTTCCTACACTGAGAATTGGGTATTTACGAGATGGCTCAAATCATAACAGCCTTTTCATGACTCAATAAACTCCAGGAGAACGTTAGGCGGTCAGATCCTTTGTGTCTGAGTGACTGTAGAAGCGGGAGACTTGGTTTACTCACAGGGTCACTCACGTAAACATGTGGTTCTAGCATGATGTTTGTGCACATTGGACACAAACAAGGCCTTTGAGGCAGGAATCAGAGCCAGGTGCATAGTAATATAACCATTGTAATCAGGCAGTAAACAAGCATTCAGGGCAGAATAGAGAAAGTGACTAACCAGCCTCTTTCACAACAACAGACTTCCTCCTCCGGTCTGCCTCCTTATAAGGGCAAAGGAAGCTGAATAAACGGAAATGGGGAACTCCTAGGGGTGCAACTCAGCTTACCGTAAATACTATTGGCTCTTATGTGGGGGATTCTGGGTCGACATGGCTATTACCAAATATAGCTTTCTGTCTGTTTTCCAGCTCCTTGAAGTGAGCAGCCGTTTGCACTGGAAAGTCTGCAACACGTTGAGCAAATATGACACGGGTATCATTTTGAGCTGTGGAAAAGGACGACACGTGGAGGAAATATTAGCCATGTTCTTCTCAATGTCTTTACGGAGACACTGTGTTTGGACTGAAAGAGACTTAGATGGGACAGTGTGGTCGGGTCTGTCCTTGTGGGAATGTACATACTTGGAGGATGGGAGATATTTGAGATGACGCGAGACATTTGTGGTCAAGGCAGCCAGTGACGCAAGAGCACTGAGAATGTCTTCCCTCTTTTACCCTCTGATAAAACTACAGCACTGTTGGGAACACCAATAACTTGAAAATTCATATTTTGTTATGGAATATTGTAGTGTTCAGCATAATTAAACTGTGCACATCATTTTTTTAATTCATGTGCTCAATCATCTTTTAACAAAAACATCAATGAGGGCGGGACAACCATCACTCTCCATCAGCAGCAATTAAAAAACAACAACAATCCAATTATCCAATGAATTCCCGATAGAAAAAATAAGGTTCTGCCCAACATTTTAGTGCTTTTAAGATGCCATTTCACCCAGATAACTCGGAAGAAAAGATGATTGCAATTTCCGGTTCATGCCGACTTCAAGGAATGACATCAACCCATCTGCGCTATAGTGGGATAAATTAGCAATGCACGACGGTATTAAAGTTTTGTCAGATTCTAGTGAGCCAAAAATTATTTTCATGGTTTAAATCAATAGTTTTAAACGATTTAAGTTAATTTACACATCATAACATTTTTAATGTACAGTATGAAAATGCATTAGAGCTGCACGATTCATGATAAATTGAGAATCATGATTTAATTGTTCTTCAAATGAATAAAATAACTTGTAATTTAGTAGAGGTTCTGAAAAATTAAAAAAATATAAAAGAAAAAGCTAATTAAAATATATTTTATGTCCAATAACTACGTGAAATCGTCCTACCCCCCATTGCAGCGCCCCTGTGCAGAACACCTGCAAAAGCCTTAGTATAATTTATGACTATGCAAACTGTGCAAGGCTACAAGAAAGGCCAGTTTCACATTTGATCCAGTCTTGCATTCTTTCCGGGAAACCCTTCCTATTTCTCTTTAATCTGATATTATAACTCCAGGAAGTGACTGTGCTGTTCTGCAGTGCCACAGAGCTTGTCTATCTGTCCAAACACAACACTAGATGACCTCTGTGATGACCTCTGTGACATCTCACAAGTGGCAAAGTTCTGCTGATACCCTCCCCCGCTGACCGCTGCACCGCTTTACTTGAATCTGCTCTCCATGACGCACTTTACACGCATCTCCTGCGAGCTCTATGTGTACAAACAAGAGACACATTAGCATGGTTCAACACGCGGTTCAGCTAATGTTCTCAATTCCTTCTTCAAATATTAATACAGACCTCTTCAATGACTATGACATGGTCATAGACAACAAACTAATAAACTCTTAGTGCTTTATTGCAGCTTGACCCACGCGTTGCAATGAAAAGCTGCAATGAAGCCACTCAAGGGAAGCATTCTCCTATTGTAAACATGCACAGGTGATTTGTGATTTTAAGCACATATGATGACTTGGTGGTGATTACATAATTTACAAACAGTTCAGGCAAATCCAATGCCAGGAGAACCCAAAAACTACAACTGAACAGACAAACAGAGCGTCTAAATATAAGATTATATATTTTTTTTATACAGGGATGTGAATCGATAATAAAAAAGCCCCTAATAACCCCATGGTTTTATGTACACCAGTGATGTTTATTGCTAACTATTTCTCAGCCATTGACGAAATTTTACATCATTTTATAACACAATGCTTTCCAGCCATTGACTAAATTTTCTCGTCAATCCATGTTTTCACTGCAATTCACATCTTCTGAAAGAGAACAGAATCTCAGGATCAAAACACAAACGAAGAAGAAGCAGAAAAAAGAAGCATTGAGAAAGAAAGAGTCTAAAACTATCAAACATTGTTTTCATTAATTTAAATAAAGCTGAAATAAAAAAAAGTAAATATTAAATGGAAAAACTTAAGTTTAAGTACCAAAATTACTAAAACTGAAATAAAAATAAATATTTAATAACTAACATATTTATTTATTTATTTATTTGTTTAATAAATAATTAAAATTAAAATAAATAATTAAATGTGTCTATTATTTGTATAATAGAACTAACTAGTAAAAATTACAAGCATACTGCAAAATTCCTAAAACATGCTAAAAATTAGAAGGAAAACAGAAAATATTAAAATAAAAGCTTATTCAAAATATGAATAAATACTATAATAGTATATAAATAATACTAAAATAACATTGATGTGCAGACTATGCAAATGTATCTACACATTGATTGCTAAAATTAGTGTACAATCAACATAAAGGAAGATTAATTTCCATTAAATTTGTTTAATAGTGTTTTCTAAATGCTAGCGGTGCTTATAGTGACTTCAGTTAAACAAATAACGAAAAAAATAGTAGTGCAAGCTAATTATAAGACTCATTTACCTAGACTTTTTTATTAAGTTAGCAGAGAGTTCATTGTTTTGGTGCCTTTCGAAAAGCATCCATCTCACACATGTGTGCATACACCAACAAATAGCAGTTCCCATTCCAGAGTAACTGACTTATCTGTCATGTAGTCGAATATAAGTCACACAATGATTAAAATGCCTACGTTTAGATAGAACAAGTCATTATTGTACGAGAGACGTTTCCTAACTGAAGCACATGGAATCAATAGCACATGACTTGTAATGGAGACAAATCTTGATAATTATACGGCAGGAATGGGGGCAGCTTTAATAAAGTGACCATTCACTAATGTCACAGTTTTATAAATGGTGACCAGGGGGGAGAGAGAGAATGAGAGAGAAGGTTTAGAGTCGGTCTAGGGTCACTCTCTGCGTCTGTCGCTACCTAAAACAGCAGGGCATTAGGGAGATATATACGACAGGCCGTTTCACACCTCTGCCGTGAAACTGCGTAAAGCAGGCGGTTCACATGCATTTCTGACCTGGTCCCCATCGGACTCCCGCTGAGGAGGGCTGTTGCAGATATCAGCTGCACAGGTGTCAAACCTCACTCCTGCTTTCCCAAACAAGCCACCCTCAGTGCAAAGGGTGTAACTGACTTCTCTTTCCAAACAGGCGGGTGCATGTGGTAGAGAACAGGGAACCAGGACTGTTTACATGCAAAGGACCAAAGTGGAAAGGCTGCTAGGTTGATCCAATTAGATATGTTATCAGGACAGGTGACTAGGTGTGAAGTATTTTTGTTGATGAAGGGAGTCAGAAAAAAACTCTTCCAGTCAATGTTTTTTAAAAAAAGTCAATACACATTGTATACATTATTGTACACATTGGACATTAAATGCATTGCTCAAACTAGGGCCGCACAATCAACTATAAAAATGACAAAACATGATTATTTCAATTGAAATTGAAACGTATGACTAATAAATTACTAGTAAATTAAATGTATTGCTAAAATATTTGAATTTAATTAAAATAATGCATCAATGTGATAAAGAACATACCATCAAGGAGAAAAAAATATGACTCATGCAGTCCCAGATCAAACTAAAACCCATAAAAAACTGTTTTTTCCTGAGCATTAATGTACGAGTGCTAAACCTTTGGCCCTGGTTTGCAGGACAGGACTCAGTGCTGGGAAGCCACACCTCTACCCTCAAATCTTCCAGAGAACTTGGAAAGGCCCTTAAATTAGGTCAGTCACACACTGGGAGCTTAACCTACTTGCTTAAGTACAAGAGGAAAATAGGATTTATCACCACACCAACATATCTGCCCAGCCTTTAAAGGTGCCGAAAAGAAAAGGAGTATGATTAGTAATTTCATATAAAAGAGCCATAAAAGTGAGTTTGTTGTTTCAAGTGTTTGGCCGTGGGACTGAAAAGTGTGTTGGTAGCAAAACACCCAGGTGTCAGTTGCAGCACCCCATACCCGTGACTGTGCTCTGGTGGGAAGAGTGTGCACTCAGCCAGGATTCCTTCGTCTAGTCAAGGGAAGGATCAACTTGTGTCAGACTCGGGTCAAAGTTGAGTTTCGTGCCAATGGTCACAAGCTAGTCACCGCAATATCTCCCGCCGCATAACTTGACACCTGTGAAATTTTCAGTCTAATTTTTAAACGCCTCAAATGTGAGAAAGTCTGCTGACTATTCACAAGGGCATCTATGATCACTTTTAACCTCAATTACAAATTCACAACAGATTTTAACCGGCTGAGGAAATTTCCCTGGAAGACGCTTTGCTGTCAGAGCTGGACAGAAACTATCATACTGCTTACTGTACATACTGTATCCTGCTTTGCTTTTTGTATGCAATAGCATGTGAAACTGTATCAAACAATAAATGTATTATAATAATAATTAATATTAATTATACTATGAATTACTTGATATTTTAATGTAGAGAATAAGAATAAAACAATGTAAATTTATATTATTTACATATTTATATTTATATTCACTTAAATGTATTAATTACATTTACAATAAAAGTAAGTTTAATTATTAATAATACTTTTTTGTCTCCAAATGTCTGAACTCAATGCAGCCTGATCCAATAATGAGAAAGAAAACATATATATTAATACATAAACAGCACTAGCAGTGGAAGGTTGAACCAAGCACATTGCATTGTGGGATACAGTATTATAGGCGTTGTATGCACATTTTGGCACGCATTATATAATCCAGGCATTCTATGCATACAGTAAACATAATGCAGAGCGAGTTACAGAATATGGTGTAATGCAATTTTGAACATTTCCCATGCTCGTAACATGCAGCCACAATGCAAAACAGTTCAGAATTCCAATGAACAGTGAAACACTAACAAACAACTTGTGTTCCTATATTATATCAGCTGATTTGCGCATTATACAGCTGGATTACTCGGAAAGGTAGCAGATAGCAACATGAATGCTTATGAACTTTGAGTTCAATGATGCTGCACAATCCTTACATAAAGGATTAGAAAGCAGGACAGACAGTAGCTTAAAGCTAGTACACCAGACAAGACATTTAAAACACTGATTATGCTATCAAATCAGCTAGAACATGCAGAGAATAAAAACAGTTTGTTATGTTTCTGATGTGATGATAAATTTTGAACATATAATACGCCTCCTGGAAAATTCCTTTCGGTGCATGTGCAAACCAAAATCAAACAAAAACTAACAACTGGCTAAGCTTGAGTTTTATAACGAAAGAATGAAAAAAATGAATTCCAGTAAGAGAAACGTTACAGATGAGAGCGGCATTCCTGCGGCGCTTCAGGAGTTCATTGGAACTAAAAGCTATTCAAACTATGTGTCTTTCCTCTAACCAGAAGTGTGGCACAGACATGGATGAAACCTTCCATGCAAATGAATTTTTGCAATGCAAACAGAGCCTGGAGCAAGTTAGGACAGGAAATATTCAATTATTTGCAGTAACACTTTATCGAAACACTAGCATACTGCTATTACACATTCATGTTTTGAACTCGGGCATTTCAAAAAACTTGTTTATCATTATTACTATATTTTTATTACAATTTAATGGAGCTTATTTTATGAATAGTGTTGGCTAATAATGCATTTATCATTATTACTATATTTTTATTACAATTTAATGAAGCTTATTTTATGAATAGTGTTGGCTAATAATGCATTTATCATTATTACTATATTTTTATTACAATTTAATGAAGCTTATTTTTTGAATAGTGTTGGCTAATAATGCATAATGTTTATCATTATTAATATATTTTTATTACAATTTAATGAAGCTTTTTTTTTGAAAAGTGTTGGCTAATAATACATAATGTTTATCATTATTACTATATTTTTATTACAATTTAATGAGGCTTATTTTTTGAATAGTGTTGGCTAAAATGCATAATCTTTATCATTATTAATATATTTTTATCACAATTTAATGAAGCTTATTTTTTGAATAGTGTTGGCTAATAATGCATAATGTTTATCATTATTACTATATTTTTATTACAATTTAATAAAGCTTATTTTTTGAATAGTGTTGGCTAATAATGCATAATGTTTATCATTATTACTAATTTTTTATTACAATTTAATGAATCTTATTTTTTGAATAGTGTTGGCTAATAATGCATAATGTTTATCATTATTACTATATTTTTATTACAATTTAATAAAGCTTATTTTTTGAATAGTGTTGGCTAATAATGCATAATGTTTATCATTATTACTATATTTTTATTACAATTTAATGAAGCTTATTTTTTGAATCGTGCTGGCTAATAATGCATAATGTTTATCATTATTACTATATTGTTATTACAAAGTAATGAAGCTTATTTTTTTGAATAGTGTTGGCGAATCCCATTACGCTCCTACAAAAGCATCTGCTAGTGCTAAATGCATAAATGTGACTTAAAAGTAATAATGTTATAGAAAGTAATGTTATATTAGTCTTACTGTTAATAATGTAACGATGAGATCCCTGCAAATGTGCATAGCAATATATTTTGCCAACTAAAACAGCATTAAATAAAACACCATATAGGAGGAGGAGGAGTGATGGAGGCGGTAGTGTGCAAGTAGTATGCGATGCATGAGCTAGAGTGGGCCGCACATGTAGGTGAGAGTGGGAGACTGATCTATATGCTGGGGAGTGTGTGAGCGCAGTATGAGAGGCAGGAGGAGGGAGTGCATCAGCAACCGTTACTCACATTCCCCTTTCAACGACAAAAATGAAAGCGAGTACAGAACAGCAGGAATGCGGCCAACTGTGGAGCTGAATAGGGATTACTCAATGCCGAGGAGATTGTGAAGAGGCAGTGGTGAACAAACATAACGGACTCTTAATGCTACAGAGTCCAAATCACACATTTCAGTAATTTGGACGTGAGCTGCTTTTATCTCCAGCACTTGGCATGCCACTCTTTGTCTTAGATGCGAACCTATTATATAGCACACTATAAAACCTGCTGCATAATCCTGCCATGTGCGGCTGCTTCATGGATGTGATATAAGCGGTTATAAGTTGAGTGAATCCCCAAGAGATCCACGACCGACTGTTTATGCAACAATTACCGGCACATGGCATGTACCCGAGGAATATGAAATGATGTGCATGTCAGTTAGTCAAAGTTTTCATCCGCTCTGCTGGAAACGGGGAGGGAAAAAGCTGAGGTGCTGACTCATATTATGAAAGCTCACTACATAAATAGCTCAGTCATCATGACCCAGCACTTTTTGAACTGTTTCTCTCGCCGAGCCTTTCATAACACGCTCAGCTGTTTCACAACACAGACAGAGTAAAGGACTTAAGTGTGAGGTATTCACCACACATCCATCTGTAATGGATAACAAAACATTACAAAATCTATCACAGGTTCTAGCTATTTTCAGCACTGCCCTTTCTCATATTTTGAGCCTTCTGAAAAGCTAGAATTGAATTTACTGCATGTGTTAAATGGAGAGTTGCTATGTTCCATGTTACATATGGAATTATTCAATAGCTTGTTGTTTAGTCTGTAAGTCAGTGCAAGAGACGCATGACTTGAGCCTGACCGACAGTCTATCACTCACTGACAGGCGTCTAGTCATCACCGGATGGCAAAAACAGAAATGACCACAGACCCTACAGTAGATTTCCTGTCTGTCTCAAAAGATCATCTCTAGAAAAAAACAGACACCGTGTTTGTGTAAAATTCAGACTGAAGTCTCGGAAGGTGTTTTCCCCGAAGCATGTTTTTTTTTTTCCAAACGGGACCCCGTGCTTTCCCCCCACAGTCTGTGAGTCAGTCAGCTGACGCAAGACAGCAGGAATCTGGTCAGGGGTTTTGTCCCGTCTAGACCGAGCAGGATGTAACTAGAGATGGAATCACAGTGGAAAACAAAAGCAGAGCCTCTGCAGTGAAGTCCTATACTGCCACTCTGTGGTGTAGTATACGTGGCACTCTTTATCCATGACTACTGAACTGTGGATGGTATTTATATAATATTAGCATAGACCAAATGTTTGTTGACTGTGAATTTACAACTGAAAATTTACTGAAAAGATTTTCAAGATGTTAGGACCAAATTATATACAGTAGAGGTCAAAAGATTGGAAACATTCCTATTTTTAAAGTTTTTGAAAGAGGTCTTTTATGCTCATCAAGCTTGCATTTATTTGATGAAAAATACAGAAAGAACAAAATCATAGTTTTCTATTTTAAAATATCATTTATTATTATTATCTAAAATATCATTTATTTCTGTGATGCAAAGCTGAATTTTCATCAGCAATAAGTTACTCCAGTCTATCACATGATCCTTCAGAAATCCTTCTAATATGCTAATTTATAGTCAATGTTGGAAACAGTTGTGCTGCTTAATTTATTTATTTTTTAGAACCTGTGATATGTTTTTCAGGATTTTTTGATAAAGAAAAGGTTCAAAAAGAACAGCTTTAATTTAAAATAGAAATCTTTTATAACAATATACACTTCCCTTCAAAAGTTTGTGGTCAGTCAGTCCAGGCTGATCTCATGAAGTAGCGTGTGTATGACACGCCAATTCGTATTTGCATTTTTGGCGTGTTATCAAGACGCATAATCGCTTTTCAGCGTGTTTATGAACGCCGTTGACTTAACGTTATATAAATATAGGACTTACCTCAACCCCGTCCCTAAACTTAACCGTCACTGGGGTTAATAGCATTTATGACTGTTCCCTTACCATCCTATTGAAAAAAAAGATATGACTTACCTCAACCCTGTCCCTAAACTTAACCATCACTGGGGTTAATGGCATTTATGACTGGACATTTGACGCGCGTGTTCTGACACGCGGGATGACGCGGACGTTAATGGCGTAGACATACACGCATACACGCGGATACACGCGAATAGCTCAAAATGCGTATAAATAATACGCCACTTGACTCGAAAGTGGCGTGTATGTTTACGCAAAAGTCATGATGTCATGTTGGTCAGTCAGTTTTTTCAAGAAATTAATACTTTTATCCAGCAAGGATGAGTTAAATTGATAAAAAGTGATAGTAAAGATTCATATTGTTAGAAAAGATTTCTAATTAATGGCAGAAGGCTTACGTATCGCAGCCCATAGAAACAGACACTAATGAAGCATCTATGGACCCTTTTCACAGACGTGGTGATGTGTTTTAACTGTTTTTAACGTAAATCCAGCAAATATTTATGTGAATGGGAATAGTTTTGACAACAGCGTCGTCTTTACGTAAAAAACGTAAAGGAAAAACGTTTCCATTTTTAGTACATCATTAGCCGAGTTTCCATTACCCTTCAAATTGCGCAAATTGAAATTGTGAATTGAAAATAGCTACGCACGATGGAAACATGTCAATTTCGCAAAAACTCCCATTTATGGCAAAAAAGTTTTTACTCTCGCATGAGGTGGTTTTTCAGGCATTTCAAAAAAGGAATATTTCGCAAAACTGCAATGAAAACAGTTTTTGCGCATTTTACAGTCACCTGACTTAGAAGGCGGTTAATGAAAACGCCATCATTTCGTAACAGTTTTTTAACGATATTAGGAGAAAAGAGAATCACAAAAGTGTAAGCGCAAATCTGTAATGGAAACGTACCTAGTGTTGTGTAAATGTACCCTGATTCTACAAACAAAAACGTGTACAAAACATGCAGTGGAAGTATGGTTAACATAACGCAAATTCAAAATTATTGTTGCTCTCCTTTCATTGTTTGATTTCTAAAAAAAAAAAAAAAATCATACATAAAAACTAATTCCTATCTTTTATCAAATGTGCAGACAACATGTTAATGACAAGCAATATGCAATTCAGAAGCATGTACACATGAACTGTCTATATATCAGCACTGAACCACAATGAGGCCTCATCTATCTCTATTATCAAAACTGAACTGTGGACTGGGTGGTTGCTATGGACACAGCCCATTGTAGGCTGCAGAGAGTATATGCATGAATCAGTGAAATATTGTTACATTGACACCCCCATGTGGTCAAGCTGCATCAGATTACCTGTATGCCAATTCCCTATAAAATTCCCTGTCAACTAAATTCAAACATAACCTGTATCATATTCATAACATAATCAGCATTCTTAGTTAGATCAAACTTTTATTTGGAATTCAATTAGTCTTACCTGGATGATGGAGAGGCTGTAGACCAAAGCTGTCTCAGGTACTTGCGGGTAAGTTTACTTGTCTAGAAAACAAAAACACAATACACACATCATTTATTGGAACCAGAAAATATTCATGCATCATGTCATTTCCCATTTGACCATCTATTTAAGTGATCCCTCCCTACATAATCTTACTCCATATTATCTGTGAATATATTGCTACAACAGAACAGATATAGTGCAATTAAAAAGTGAAATATAATAAGGAACAAAAAGGGTTTTTAAAGAAGCACATTCCAAACAACACATCAACACGTACCCACACAACCATAGCAAAAAACGTATTTAAAAAAGTAATATCATAATTCACACTTGTTATGAACTAAAAATTTTCAATTTGATTCAATAGAGGGCAGTGTCCTGATGCAAGGCCACTAATATACTTAATATAATACAGATTAGGTTAGAATTAGCAGAATTATTTCAATTTTAATCTGCTTTTAGTAGCTATGCGGAATTAATCTGCCCCACCACCGTCTGCAAGGTTTTGTTTTTATCTCTCTAATCATGACACAGAAACATGCTCAGACAGGCTTTACCTAAGCAAGTGTAAACATACTGTAAATTCTACCCTTATTTTCAAATGGGTTACTGACTCTGAACTGGTACACCTTGGTTTACACACTATCATTTTACACATAACCTTTACTTTATAATCCTCTTGCTCTTTGCAACTATTAAAGTGTGAATATCATTGACTTAAATTACATCACAATGGCATTATGACCATAAATAAATAAATCCTATTCCACTTTGAAAAAAAATATGTACTAGTCTAAGGGAAATTTGTAGTTAAACATTTCATAATAAATAAATCCTATGAATATACAATACTGCATTACAAAATAACCCAACATATTTATAGTCTAATTATAACTGGCCACACTTTCATCATACAGTTTCAAAGTTGTACATGAGATGGTGAAATAATGTGAGTTCAAGCTATAACCATTATTCATGTTGTCAAAACAAATATTTCCAACCAGGCAAACCAGAGTAGAAAGAGAGATGTGAAGCGGCAAAATCAAAACCTATGAATTATTAATCTCATCTCATTCAGTAGAGCTCTGAGTATGATCCAAGCCAAGCAAAACAAAGTGGCTGGACCAGTTGATAAACCTGCTGCATTTCACTAACCATCTGTTACTGTACACAGAAAATGTATCTACTGTCTGAAAGAAACGTGTGTATTAATTAGGATTCCAGTGGAATAAGTGAGCGAGTTCTGTAATTAGTGCACAGAAGCAGGTCCAGCTGTAATTATATTCATGTCCCTAGAAGACTTCATACTGGGAAAATACAGATCGCTTCAAGCCACCTGATTAGCTTGAGCTAATTGATTTTAAAGACACAGTGTTTGGTAATACAATCAATACACTAAACATTTTTTCTGATAATGTGTGTATGCTGTATATATATATATATATATATATATATATATAGAGAGAGAGAGAGAGAGAGAGAGAGAGAGAGAGAGAGAGAGAGAGAGAGAGAGAGAGAGAGATACATGTACAGTATAAAATAACCGTTCTTTTATAAAGTATGAGTTCCGAATGAAAACAAAACCAATACGGGCATGTGCCTTTATATTATTATGTTTTGTACATACAAAGGAGGGGGAGGTGATACTTGCACCTGCACTTAGACAATGTGACATATAACCGCCCTGAAATACATTTAGCATCTGTCAGGAGAGTATATCATTAGATGCATTGATAAGACATAGTGGACTTTGTAGTGAATCTAACCAGGCCAACTACATGGTGTACAAGCACACTGTGAATTCTGTGGCTCAGTATGGTAATATTACCAAAATGGTGATAATGGCTCACCATGAGGTCATTTTCTATAATAGGCAAACAGGAGTGACACATCAGCGAATGTAATACATTCCATTGCATTGACCAGAGCAAATCAAATACTTAATCTGTTAAATGATGAATCTACTTGCCCTTTGATTTGCGGGGAACATTTAAACCCACTCATTATAGGGGTCCCTAAAAAGGAGAACTGTGACAGCAAAATTAAAAGAAAAAAGTTTCTTGACACGCAGCACAAAATGAACATAAGACCAGTTGAGAAATGTTAAATATTTTTCATTCATTGTACAATACACTAAGTATCTTTAATAAAACAATAAAATTATATTGTTATTTTATTATTAGAGATGCTTCTCTGACTGCCTATAAATTATGCCTTACCTTTAAGTTATCTAAATGTGATTAAACATGACTAGTAATAACCATAACCACTATGTAACTAAATCATATTTGTCATATGCACATAATTGTAATCGACTTGACAGAGGAGGATGGGCTCCCCCAGTTGAGTCTGGTTCTTCTCAAGGTCCAGCCTCCCTGTTCACCTAAACATCTTATGGAGTTTTTTGTTCCCTTGCCACAGTGAGATGATATTCCGTACAGACACTATGAACGAGATGTTTGGTGAAAAGTGCTATAGAAAGCAAACTATTACATTATGCACAACCTTATAAGTAAACTAAAATAAGGAAAAGCAGGCCTGTGGAGCTGTTACTGGTGCTGCTCGGCTCTTCTGGGTTTTTATGTAATGTCCAGAACAGTATAACTGCATTCAGCCAATATTTTATCATGACATCGTTACATTAAATCAGCCCAAAACGATGCAGAAGTGCAGGCATATCTGCCATAACGCACAGCATTTTGCTCCAGAGCTCTGTTGCTGTTGGTAGGCCTTGCTCACACTGATGGAAAGACAATGCGGGCATTTTGACAAACGGTACACAATGTACGGCTTCTTGCCTATAGCTCTGAAGACTCCTTCAAACGTATGTACATGTATACAATGTACAAACCTATAATGACCCGACGCTGCAAATATCTTCCACAGAACTGGAGAATATGTAAGGCGTAAATGTGTTGACAGGAGGCGCAGGAAAGCTTCTTCTCGCCTGTTAGGCTTTAGTTTGAGCCAGAGCGCAAAGATTGATTCACGCAAGCACTCAATTGCCAATCTTGCCCTTGCGTTTTTAAAGCAGACATATAACATGCACAGTCCACTAAATAATATTGATGCGAAGCCCACTCCCCACCCCACCGGACAACGCTCAGAAAATTCAAGCGGTTTCGGATTCGTGACACCGGTGGAGTGGAGCGCCGCGCCGCGCGCCCTGCCTATAACGCAAACGCGTTGAAAAACACAGGCGTTTAGGTAAGCAAACGGATGCTCGATTACAAACCTGAAGTAAGGAAGCAAGCAAGAAAATAAGAGATTGTTGTATACTCACCGCGTCTACAGTGGTTGTGGAGGTAATTTAAAGGGCCAGGTTCGCGCAGATTGTTACCCCCCCTTCTAAACAAACACCACCCCCTCCGTGCACCAGTGTCCACCCAGTCAGTCCCCCCACCACCGGTGACAGCGTTCTCGCACACAAACTTGCTTTTCTCTCCTGGGAAAAACCTGAGTCGGTGCTGAGTCAAATAAGGCGGCTCTCCGTTAAAATCGAAAACCAATCAGTTTCGCCAGCTCTGCCCTCTCCACCCTCATCGGGTGCCTACGGGTTTGGTTGCGTCCGTCGGTGAACTGTTTCGCTCCTCAATTGTATTTTGGGGGGTTTTGAGCTGCCGAGCGGTTTAAGGAGTACACTTTACGCAGCAGTTCATCGACCCAGTCTTCATTAGCCTACACATTTGGGCGCACCGAACTCGTTACAGTCTTCCACCGCAGTATGCAGTAACGCCTACTGGCCCAAGAGGGCGCTAGTGTACAAACTCTGTTCACACATGAGAAGAACGACGATATTGGAGATTTCATTATTATATTATAATTTCAATATATTTCATTATTCCATTGTTTGTATTCAAAACTGTTTGAATGTGTATTAATTTCAATCACTGCATTTATTTTGTTTCTAATATTTATTCCACATTTACTTGATTAGTAGTAGCCTAGCTGTATTATATACGTATATCAGAAATGTTGCTATTGGAATAAGTAGCCTAGCCTACTAGTAGGCTAGCCTAGTTATCTTTGTAGTTAGGCCCTACTTATAAAATTGAAAATTATACTTTTAGATTTTAAGTTTAGGAACATAGATAGGCCTACTAAAAGAAATAGCACTTGGTGGCATAGTAATTCTTAAAGAGATAGTTTACCCAAAATTGTAAATTCTGTCTATTGTGAATTTCTTTCTTCTGTGGAATAAAAGAAGATATTTTGAAGAATGTTGGTAAACAAACCGTTTTAGTTCCCTGACGACCATTGTATGGACAAACACACTGACACGACATTTCGCAAAATATGTTATTTTTAATGTTCCACAGAAAAGTAAGTCATTCGGATTTGGAATGACGTGAGGCTGAATAAATGATGACAAAATATTCATTTTTGGTAAACTATGCGTTTAAAAATAACTCTCAGAGTTTCCTTGCAAATTGCTATTTCAGGTATTATTGTTGCGTATGTTACACAACTGCAAATACAGGCTTTAGTGGGATGTGTTTTGCTTTCTTGAATAAGCCCTATATGTGTTAGCTATAGGCTACTCTGGATCTGCACCTCCAGGCACATGTGGCATTTGGCAAATGATCAGAGTGAGCCAGCCTTAATAATAAAGCCTATACGGTTCCCATCCGAACTAGGTCTTTCAAAGCTTTTAAAATGCAGCCATGGCAGTTTATAAGACCCGACCCTGTGGCAGTTCAAAAGACATTATTAAAGTCAGCTAATCACATAATGGACCGTTAATCTAACATAATACCCTTTTAAGCACAGAATATTGAAATTGTGTCTTATGGGAGTTGTATTTACATTCACTGCCCAATAGGAAGCAGTTTTGAGTTTTTGGTTACCTGTTTACTAAGCCTTCTGAAATCTATTGTAGGCCTTTTTAAATTATGAAATACATAAAAACTGACCCATGTATACATCCACCTGAGATTTGTGCTCGTGAATGTTAAAGATGTTTACCTTTATCTGTTTGCTTTGAGACACTCTACTGTTTTATTCAAGGACTGTGCGGACGATTTGCCTTTTCTTTCTGCTTCACTTCACAGCCTCCCTTAGGATCCCCAAGATTCTCGTTGTGTCTTTGGATTCTCAAAGGTCCCAAATGACTTGTGCTAACATTTGACTTGGCACAGCATCGTTGCTGTATTTTTACAGTTGGATGTATTAATAGTAAATGGGGATGGAAGATAGTTTATTGCATTTTGTCCTCTGGAACATGAAATTTTGCTGATAGCAGTATATATATATTTTTTTCATTTTCTTATGCTTTGAAGTCATGCAGTTCTCTCTCCTCTCTCTCTCAGAAAGCAGCAGTTCATCTACCAGTCTGCATGGAAACTGCAATACTGCTGAGAAAGGAATGAGGTGGTGCAGTTGTTGGGAGGCGGGGGGGCAGAGAGAGAGAGAGAGAGAGAGAGAGAGAGAGAGAGAGAGAGAGAGGAGAATGAAGCAGTGCATCACAGTCAGTAGAGTTGATTCATGCAGGTTCCCTGACAGCCGTTGTTTTGTTCTGTGTGCAGCTGGTTTGATTCTCAAAATATCACAGTGAAGCTCTTGATTCTACTTGCCATGTTTTTCCTCTCACCCTCAGGTTGCCTGTGTGAGATGAGATACAAAGGCATGATCATTCAAATCTTTAGAATCGGAAAGAAATTTGGCAACTTTTTACATTTGACATTTACACAGTTTACATATGCACCCAATGCAATAAGATGGCTTGTCGCTTACGTGTTTTTCCCCTTCACATTGGATTGTCATGCCATATTAATTATTAAATTATAACATTTTAAAATTACTTTTCCCTTGAAACAGTAAAGTAAGGGATTACTCTTATTTTTATGTAATTTAATTTGTTACATCTGATGTAATTCCATTAAATACTGTTTAGGCTATATAATAACTCTATATAAAACAACAGTGGATTCATATATATATATATATATATATATATATATATATATATATATATATGATAACAATGATAATTGTAGTAATTAAATATCAACCTGAACCAGTTGAACAATAAGGATAGACATGAAACTGACCTTTGAATTCTATTAAATAGATAATATAAAATTATGTTTTTATAACAAAATGTATATATTATATACAATATATAGTTATTGAAAGCATTGGACTTTTAAAACCTATATTGATTGATTATAAGAATCATTTTAGTTTCCTCAAATTAGCCAACTTTTGCCTTATAGCATGCATTTCACGCCCTTTTGCAGCACTTTCAGATTTCAGCTTTACACTGACTATTCAGTCATCTTTGTCCCATAAAATTCTTGACTGCATGCAGCACAGTTGAGGCTTTACTGAATGTGCCTTTATGCATCACTGCTTTGTAAATTCCATCATTTGTGTATCTGAGCATCCACACCTGGGTCAGCTGTGATGTTGCCACGGAAACCAGGTTTATAGCACAGGGGGTTACAATCAGAAGGAAACAAGCTTTGCTTTAATTGTTTTTATTATGAAAATCAATTTGCAGATTTATTAGAGAATATTTGCAGGTATATATCTACACATTTATTAGTATACTATATGTACACAGTATTTTCCTTCTTTGGAATGCGTGAGCACAGCATACCATGGAAGACTATTGCTAGGACATTTCATAGTTGCTAATAGCTATAATCAAAAAGAACTTTTGTAAAATATTGTACAAAAAAAATTAAATAATAAAATGCAGAGGATTTAGGTTGATAAGTCACTTCACAGTTTTGTAGCTTGCCCTCATGCTGGCTAACATTAAGTGGGACCATGCATAGTCTGGATTATGAAATGGAGGTCAACATTTACATACGTTTCACAGTACATTCCATTACCCTTGGGCATTTAAAGTGCTCACTGTGTAAACCAGATTTAGGATAGCAACTATGCATCAATGAGAATCCAGATAGATGTACAGAAAGTCCCCTGGGATCCCAGCCAAACACAACAGTGATTGAAGAGCTTTAAAAGGAATTGTGTCCATGGCTCATATCTTTACATGTAGTGTTATATTCTTTACATAAAATTTACAAGAATTTACAATAAAAATGCGTTTCACAAACTGATTTTATACACAGAACTGGTATTGGCATTCCGGGGGGCAAATCCATGTTGTCAAGCCAACCAAGAGGATCACAGGTAGCTGACACTCTTCAGAGAGTGCAGACTTCTCGTGCATGTAAAACGCAAGATGCTCTGCAGTTTTCCTCTCGTGCAGCTTGCAGTGCCTCTAATGGTATCAGCAGTGTGACTCATGCACCAGCTGAGTGGGCTTTATAGAGATTGGACACACAGATTCGGTTACAATGGATCTGAATACAGTCTAAACTTCAAACACAAGATGGATGAGGCGTTGTCCCTAATTTAGAAAAATCAGCAAAACTCTGCAAAGTGATAAAGAGGGATTTATGACTCTATAAACCATGCAGAGCAGAACTACAGTCACCAGTAGAGAGGTGGTAAATTATAGCACCATTTTTTAGGGATGAATGTGTTGGTGGGCCATCCAGGGAACTAATATTAAAATATTAATCAAGCTGTTGTAATATTAGCTGACAGTAAACCGGAAACTATATATGAATTATGTTTTCAGTTCTATTGCAATGCATGTCACAGTATATCAGTAGATATCATTAAAATTTGAATTTAGTTAGGTGCATATAATGTTTGATATATACTTATTTTTAATAAGTTACTTTTTTTCATACATGGTTGTTGTTGTTATTATAATAGCAGGTGTCATTCAAAATGCTTTATTTACAGGATAGTTCAAACAAAATAAATATCTACACACTTCTGGTGAACCCTGTTCAAAAACGAGCTTTTTACACAGCTTAACATGGATAAAATAACGTTGTCTGCCTTTAACGCACAACCTGTTAAAGGGGCTCTTAGCGCATCATTTGTACAAGGCAATCAGCTGGTTAAATACAAATAAAATGCTATATAATCAAGGCCCTTTTTGAACTCGAAGGTTTCTTTTGTCAAAGGCTGATTTGCAGGGTGATTGCATTCTCTTACTGAAACTGTAACAGGTTGGCGGTATGACCGTGAAGGACACAAAAACTGAATTTGTTTCGAGCCAAAAACTCCTGTAATGTCTGAAACTGTGATGTGAATGGTTCATTCTGGAAAAAACAGTTGAGATGTTTGAACAAAAAATGCTTCTTTGACTCTCATAACACTCCATATTATATCTACACTTCAATGTTTACATAGTCTCTGATCAATTGGGTGAGAAGACTTGCTTGTGTTAGGAAAGCCACAATTTAGCTTTGCTGCCAAAACACACCTCCTCCAAATGCATTCATTTCCTGATTGATTTTAAGAGAGCTACATTTGTTATTGTCTCAATTATACTTGAAAATATGAGCAGTTCATCTTGAGAAAAATAAGAGGAGCTTACTCTGAACTAGTGGGGAACCATACGTGTCTACATTTTGAGCAGCTGAATGCCAGAGATGATGATAATGATGATGAAGATGATGATGTGTGCTTGCTGCTTTACATAAGCACGAGTGCATCTGCATGAAAAGTAAAGTGTCTTTATGCTTTCAGATTTACTACCTTGATGTCACTGAAGGTAATCATTTTATAAAGCATCAAACATTTGTCTGGCTCATGTTTAACAAAATGATTGTCTTGAATATTGATAGGTATTATTTAAGATATGAGGACATGTAAAAGTAATCATCAAAATGTTATGAGGATAACAAATAAAAGTGGATTCAACACAATCTGACACAAAGAATTAATGGGTGGTTTGACTATTATTTGTAAATACTGACCTTATTTCCTCAATGTGACGAGTTACACAAAGTCTTATGTTTGGAAAACATCCATATAATGTCTGTATCTGCTTTAGTGATGCAGCTGCAACCATTCAATAAAAAATATGTGCAACAGGAACTGAAAAGGGCTGTGCAGCAATCGATTGCTGTCTGAATATTTCTCAGATGTGAGAGATAGTGGTGATGCTCTGTAAAACAATAGAAACAGACAAGGCAATATGAATGAGATGGGGCTTGTTAAGGCCAAAGACTGATGGTGAAGGATGATATCTAGGAAGTCAGAGTGAAATCCTTGTTATCGGAAATGAGCATGAAATGTCAAACAACACCATCTCTATTCATTTTTCTCTCCTCTCTCAGTTCCTTTCCTTTGTCATTTTATCACTCTACCGCTCCGCTTTATCTTTATTCCGGTTCTGCCGCTAACAAGCGGTCTACATGATGCTGCATTTCCCTTTCAGCTTGTCAGCCCTGCTTTGCTTCCCAGAACGCTTGCCATCGATGTTTAAACTCATGTTCCTCTTCTTCTCCAAGTTGAGAAGCTCCTGGAACAGCTCAGTGACATTGTGGTTAGTCTTAGCCGAGGTCTCCATGAAAGCACACTTCCAGGTCTTGGACTGGGCCTCTCCATCCTCGGTATTGACTTCCCGTTGAGTCTCGTCACTCTTGTTCCCCACGAGCATGATTGGGATGGTCTCTACGTTGCCTTTGATAGCGAGAACCTGCTGGTATATGGGCTTTAATTCTTCCAGGGACTGCTTACTCGTGATGGAGTAGACTAGGATGAAGGCGTGACCCTTGGAGATGGACAGACGCTGCATGGCCGGGAACTGGTGGCTGCCAGTTGTGTCTGTGATCTGCAGGGTGCAGACGCTTTTGTCGCAGCTGATCACCTGCCGATACGTGTCCTCCACCGTCGGGATGTAGGTGTCCCGGAAAGTGCCTTTGACAAAACGAAGCACCAGTGAGCTCTTCCCCACACCCCCTGCTCCAAACACCACCACACGGTAGTCGTTGCTCTGCTCGGGCATCTTAAGCTTTCAATTGAGCCGCTCGCTTTTTAGACCTAATAGAGAAAAAAAAGAAACATTTAGATGATTGCGTATTGAATATAGCCTAGCATGCCAGACCTACATCAAGATGTTAGGTCTGGGAACTCATCATTGACAGGGCTCAATCCGAGGGACGGGATAAACGGTTGTCTTTCAAATTCTCTCTACACGCAATTGGATAGCGCTACAACCAATCAGAGCAACGAAGAAGGTGACGACTGAGTCCCATGCGTTTTCGAACCTGCGGAACAAGTTGATATATTAAACTTTTACTGTATCCAGTCGGCAAAACTCCGAACACATCTTTAAAAAAAAAAAAAAAAACAACAATGACTCAAGTGCTGTTCTTAGTTCTGTTTTCAAAGAAAAGCTTAAGTTCAAATCATCCAAATTAGCGGTCAAAGCCGAATCGAAAGACTCTTTGTTTTCAATTTTCAAGTACTAGTGAACCGTCGCAACTCTGTCGTCATTATGTTAAGCCCGCCCGCCAACTCTATACGATGTGATTGGCCTGACCAGAGTTTGTTTTTTTTCAGCTAAAACATCTATGGAGAGTTGCTAGACCACACTGGCTGTGAAATAATTTTTCCTGCCACTAGGATGCGTCTAGATTTCGTGGCTATATTGAATAGCCTACGTTCTCAAACTTTTTGATGCCGAGTAACCACCAAATATGATCCTCTTCCTAAAAAACAAACACCGCAATTTATTTAATATCTTAAGTGAATATGTTGATTTTGAAACTCTACAAACTAATTTTGGCATTTTTTTGGCTCCGGCCCCTAAAATCACGTTGTAACATACTATAGCCGCATCCAAAATCGCATTGACTTTCCTGCTATATAGTAGACGAAAACCAGTATTTGACATGTCCGAATTCACAGTACACAGTAAAAGAGTAAAAAGTGCCCAGGTGACCTTCTTCTGGGATATTTTCAAATCAAATATAATCTCTTGAACATACTTATTCTGAAGGAATTACTTCACAACGGCTAAAACAATACGTTCTATGAATGTGTGTAATATGAATGTAATCTGGACGTACTAGAAATGCAGTCCTGAAACTGATGTCTTTGGTATTGCAGGAAGGCCTTAGGCATGACACGCAGACAATTGTATTGACTAATCAAAGGCCAGGAACAGAAGGACAATAAATAAAAGCTAATTGTTCACAAATCACCCAACATTTTGTCAGCTGTTCATATTTCAGATGATGAGTAACCATTCCCGGTATGATACTGCACATCACATTTATTCTGATGTGAATGTACCACGTCACAGAGTGTTCAGTATACAGAATTATTGCTAGTGACTGGAAACAAATAATGCATATTTAGGACACACGATGGGTAGGCCTACTATTTAAATCTATTGTGCTTTAAACATTTAACATGATCATAATTTATTTACTGGGTATTTATCTTACCTTCAGCAAAGTTACAGGTATGACAAGCACATTTAGGGATGTTTTGCTTCTAGACAGGACTCAAGTGGCTTTTCTAAAGAAAGAGACATGAGCTTTGTCATCCATCACAATGCAACTCATCATAATGTATCTGTGTTCTGCCCTTAGACACTCTCTTGCTGTCACTGCAGTTTATAACAGTGCATTATTTATTGCCTTAGAGCCAAAACAATAATTCTGAACAGTTTTCTGCTCCTGAGCACACTATCATTCAGATGGTGGCACTATCTATCTGTCTGAGTGCAAAAAGGGTTTCAGATTTTTTTTTAAATTAGCTTTTATATGTGCAATTTACTGTAATGTTCTCATGAATAATTTACCCAAGACACAGACCATTTCCATCAGTGTCCAAGAACCACAAACATAGAACACACATTGAATCGTGTAAAGATTATGCAGAAGCAAGCAAGAACACAATTTCCAGGCTTCAAGTTCAGACCGATTTTATCCTCAGTAGTCAATACCTCAATTTCACACTAGCAGACGAGGGATACTGAGACAACTTCGATGAAGCTTCAACACTTTTACCAAGATTTCTGCTGGACTGCCATCAAAAAATACAGATTAACCTGGAATGTGCATCAGACATACTATTCACGTGAAACTGCATTCTCTTGTCTCTCAGTCTCTTGTCAATCTTGAGCTGATTATAACATCTGAGCTGGAGGGATTCTTGTCCATCTTGTCCATACAGTTTTTAACAAATATCAGTAACTAATATCACAACCTTGATGTGATTTTTCAAAGCTCCAAGCACAAACCAAATGTTGATGAAAACGCTTTTTTTTTTAAAGAAAACACTTTTTTTCAATTGCTTGAATAATTTGTTCATTGAACAAAGATGACCTGTTCAAATGACACGACATAACATCAAAATATTACCATTTCAAAATACAATACCTTTCAAAATCACACACTACATCTGAGATGACTTTATATTAATTATGAAGATCTAACTGTGAATTGATCAATATGATACCATTGCATTACTACTGTAATGCAGTTTAACACAAACTGAGAAACGATTTTCCACGTTTACATAATGAATGTTTCAGGATTTATTTATTCCAATTACCATATGAACCCATTGTAATATTTCCTCATGATTCTTTATCAGACACTTATGTACCACATTTCCACACAATATTTTCATTTTTGGCATTACTGTTGAACTCAAAACAGTTGAGAGTGCCATTCTTGCCACACGAGTAACGTCATGAAAGGAAAGGGAGACCAAGAAAAATGCTTAATAGTCTATCACAACGTTTTGAAACAAGACATGTAGGGATGCACATGTAGGGATGTGGAAATGCTTCTCAAAGCCGGCTGCCTATAGCCTACTCTTCATATTTTCATCCAGCATTATGACACCAGGCTACTTACAGTCAGGGCTTAAATGCAGCAAACATGCTTGGCAGGGTGCAGCAATCCCAACAGCAGTCAAGCTCTCATCTGAGAGAAGCCCTGCTTCTCCGACTCTCTCTAACACCCCGTGTGCTGTCAAATCAATGAGCAGAGGACACTGAGCCTTTGATCAATGCTAGTGTCTGCGGATTTCAGACCTCTGACAGGCTGGTGCCCCCCTCCCACCTCTCTTAAGGTGTCAGGCTTGTTTCTGCGCTGTGATTGATGTCAATCTCACTCGGAGTGCTGTGTTATCTATTCTAAGTCCTTCGCGGAAGGACCGGAGAGCGGCCGAGCTTATTAATGCTCTTACAGCGCCTTGGCTATTCAGCCAAACTCTATTATAAATTAAGTTTGGCACGAGAAGAGATTATAATGCATGTGCCTCATTCAAGGTATCCCAAGCACTCTCGCAGGAATGTGCTGATGCCACCGGATTTGGGAATGACCTTGCTTTTACTGAAGTGAATTGTGGAATATATCACTTAGACATTAGGATTCGAAAGGTAATGTTTGCTGAATAGCACACGGGCATCATGCCACATACTCTTAAACAATCACAGTAAATGAAAGTGTAGCCTCAGTATTCTGGCGACACAGTGATGTGCATAGAAAACGGAGTTGGAAACAGTAGCATACAGTCTAATTACTCTGTTTTTCTGATTTTATTGTGCATGTTATTCCAAAGAAACTAAAAGTTATTCACAGTCTTGAAGCAAAATGTATTACAGTAACTTGCTGTTCTTTTGAATGACTTTCCCTTTCTGCTGTTATCACATAGCCCTTAATTCAGTAAATAATGTAAACTACTGTAATAAACTCACATTTGGTCTGGGCAAGCAGGTAAACATTGCCTCATTACTGACACCATTATCTTACAGTAATTGATGACAGTTATGCGGACTGATAATGCCAGAATTGTAATTACTAAATTTGTAGCAAGCTGGAATTTTGAATCAAATTTCTAAAATTTTAAGACAAACTTACAGTAACTGAAATTTCAGTTTTTGAAATAGCAATCTTGCATTACTTCTTACTGTAAATTACAATCTTACCAATCATTCCCAGTAATATTATGAATATTATGAAACTGAATATTTACCAGTAAACAATTTAGAGAATTTTAAGAATGTTTCGAAAGATTAACCAAAATAATCTAGACAGACAGACAGACAGACAGGTAGATGGATGGATGGATGGATGGATGGATGGATGGATGGATGGATGGATGGTTGGTTGGTTGGTTGGATGGATGGATGGATGGATGGATGGATGGATGGATGGATGGATGGATGGATGGATGGATGGATGGATGGATGGATGGATGGATGGATGGATGGATGGATGGATGGATGGATGGATGGATGGATGGATGGATGGATGGATGGATGGATGGATGGATGGATGGATGGATGGATGGATGGATGGATGGATGGATGGATGGATGGATGGATGGATGGATGGATGGATGGATGGATGGATGGATGGATGGATGGATGGATGGATGGATGGATGGATGGATGGATGGATAGATAGATAGATAGATAGATAGATAGATAGATAGATAGATAGATAGATAGATAGATAGATAGATAGATAGATAGATAGATAGATAGATAGATAGATAGATAGGTAGGTAGGTAGGTAGGTAGGTAGGTAGGTAGGTAGGTAGGTAGGTAGGTAGGTAGGTAGGTAGGTAAGCTGAGTTCGTTAGCCAGATTTTGCTCTAATCTGTTCTATCTGTCTGAGCTACTCCACACAATCCCACACGAAACCTGAGGTCTGGTGATCAGAGACTTTCGTCTGTCCCCATATCACGGTTAAAGAATAGATGGGACAGAGCATTTGCGATGGCTGGCCCTAGGCTGTGGAACAGCCTTCCAGTTTATATCGAGCGGCTCAATCTCGAACTGTTTTTAAAATCCTCTCTTAAAACTTTTTTTTTTCATCAGCTTTTAATCCATTGTGATATTTTGTCATGAATGTGTGGTTTGTCCTTGTTATTTATGTTGTGTCTATTGTTCAGCACTGTTCGCTGTTTTTAAATGCTATATAAATAAATAACAATGCGTGTTTCTTTTGGTTGTTGCTCAGATATAGTATTCAGATGCATTGCAAAAAGAAATTCATTTAACTGAAGAAAAACAATTTTGTGATAAATCGCCCAAAAATCAACATTCTGTTATCATTCATTCACCCTCTTGTTACTTTTCATTCACCCAAACCTGTAAGACTTTCTTTCTTTCAGAATATCTATACCTTTGAGTTTCGCAGAATAAAGGCATACAGGTTTGAAACAAAATAGATTTTCACTTTTGATCTATCCCTTTAAAATCTATGGGTCTTTATGCCACATAAGTGTGTTTGTGTATTACATGGTGTTTACAGTATAGCAGCTAAAAATTCGGACTCTTTGGGGAAGCAGGGCTACAGCCTAAAAATACCCCATACACCATATGTCTTTTCTCTGCGCCAAATGTTGCTGGATTAACCCAGTCTCATTCATTCAGCTGTGCAGGCGCATGAGAAAATGCTTGATATAAAACAGTGTTGTAAATAAATCCTGGCCAGACTAAATAACACTCGCCTTGCAGAAATCAGTAGGGCCTATCGGATTATATTAAACAAATAAGAATATTCAATGCGAAACATTTCCAATTATGTCTAAATCATTGATGCATATCCTGAAAGCAAAATTAACTTAAATATATATATATATATATATATATATATATATATATATATTAATGACATGTGAGATTCCAAACAAGGGTTAGTGCACGTAAACATTAAAAATCTGTCATCATTTAAAAAAAATACAATAAAAGTCAATAGAGTTCAGAAGAAAAAAAGCCATACAGTTTGGGATGAAATGAGGATGATTAAATGAAATGATGACAGAAATAATAATTTTGGGTGAACTCTACCTTTAAATACATCCTTACAATAATAAAGGACATTAATGCAAAAAAAAAAGTGCTACACAAGACGGCAAAGAAAAAATGTACTTAAATAG
Organism: Cyprinella venusta; assembly: GCA_038021265.1. Taxonomy (NCBI): domain Eukaryota; kingdom Metazoa; phylum Chordata; class Actinopteri; order Cypriniformes; family Leuciscidae; genus Cyprinella; species Cyprinella venusta. Next base: position 19,975,874 of record CM075870.1, on the reverse strand, counting down.
AGTTAACAATATAGTCTAAATCCATATTCTAAAACTAACCTCATGAACTCAGAACACATGACTATAACTGCTTCGGCTGACTGGCTAATCACTCTGTAACATTTTACCTTACCATGAGTGTTCTGCAGTTTTTCTGTGTCTCTGCCAGCATTGCAAGAAACATCTCTCTTGCTCTTGTCGATCAGTCCGTCAAACAGATTGCTCCTCTGTGGACTGAGCTTAGAGGCTAATCATTGCGCTTTAGCTCGTCTGTCCTGCTGGATGTGCTTCCAGTGACCCAATTCAAAGGATTTAAAACTGCCAGCATGCATCCATGCCACAAAGCAAAGCTCCAGTGAGGCCACAGCTGAGCTAGGGACAGAGTGCATGAAGGTCTGATATATTAACTATGAGATCATGTAAGATCACTTTAAACTGCAGTTTATAGTGAGATAATAAGATGTGCTTTTGAGAAGCTTTGTGTTTCATCTCATAGCCTACGCACTTGCCAAACTTTTATCTTAAAACCTTAATACTGATGCTCAACTATTACAAGACCTTATATATAGGCTTAGGGTGAGGAGCTAAATCAAATGTATGGATTGTCCTCCACAAATAAACTTGATTGATTCATAGCTGCCCGAGAACTTGAACATGCATTTGGCCTATAAGGCTGGTCCAGGAGCTTAGTACCTTTTTCTCCATTAGTTGCTATGCCTCAAATTAAATGTTCATTTTTATCGGCTAAACTGGTGGGGTTACGTGGGTGGTAAACTGTATGCTTTTAGATTAATCGGTTCATCTCAAATGAGCATGCTTATTAAATTCATCATGAGCATTTCATTATTTTGAGGCATAATTGCAGCCTTTATGTGAAACAGTCACACGGCTTGTTCTCTTCCCTTTGAGCTACATCTGTGTTCCAGGTAAATTTGTAATATATTTAAAGAAAAAAAAAATATTTATAGATGGATGGATGGATGGATGGGTGGGTGGGTGGATGGATGGATGAGTGGATGGATAAATAGGGGTGTAGGGGTGGGGGTAATAGATTCTAATAGGGATGTAAATCAGGCGTTTCATCACGATATGATGTATCATAATAGAATATTTGCAGATACCTCAAAACAAACATGCCATACTATTACAATTTGATTCGATTCAGGAGCCGGTAATCAAAATATCGATATCTGTCTCTATAGATTTCTGAGAGAGAAGAACAACCCACTAGGATAACAACCAGGGATTGAACCCCCTCGATTCAGAAAGACTGTCTTTAATGTGCGCTAAATAAGGCTGTGTCCGAAATGACCCCCATATACTCTTAGTTGATATTGAGAGGACAGCCGTAATGGACAGTAAATTATCGAGTGCACCCATTCAATCCCAAAATGCACCTCAGTAAAGAGTGCACAGCCAAATATAATAAACAGCTAGCTGTTGAATAATACCCAAGCACTAGCCTTTGTGCCAAATGAATTCCTGCTTCTCACAGACTCACATCACTTCCGTTGAACTCCGTGTGTGAATTCACTCGCTTATTTTCATTCACTCATTCAGTGGACTAGTGAAATAATGTATGAAATCAATAAAGGTATAGGTCGTTTAACTCCACTTTTAGACATGCATTCGCAAACTTTCTTGAGCACTTCCCAACGCCATTTTGAAGTGCGCTCTGCGCTCAACTTCTACAAGTGGACGTTTATTTGGACAGACCATCGAGCCCTCGATTTTGACAGAGGGACACTTCAAAACATACACTTCAGACAGATCTATAGACCACAATGCACCATGTTTGTGACATCACAGCAGTTTGCGTTTAATTTACCCCCATGCACTCCATATTAAATCTAGTGTGTTATATTGGCGTTATTTTGAGATTTAACATTAAACGCTTGTTGTAGCTACCACTAAGGTGACTGTTTTTTAAAAGATATAGTTTAATGTAATGTTATTTTCATTTGTGTTTTTTTAATATATTTAATTGAAATATATTTATTTTTATTTTATTTATTTGTTTTAAGGATGGCCCCTTGAGATGAACCATCTTATAAGAAAAATGTAATATAAACAAATATTAAATATATGAAGAGTTCAGATGCAAAAGCCTCTAAATGCCATTTGAAATTTTCTTCTAAAATTACCATTTTTATCAAGCTTGTATATTTAAGTTCAGTAATTTCACTTAAATGACAATTAATAGGTAATCTTCAATGCAATTTAAGTGAAATTACTGAACTTAAATATACAAGCTTGATAAAAATGGTCATTTTAGAAGAAAATTTCAAATGGCACTTAGAGGCTTTTGCATCTGAACTCTTCATATATATTTAATATTTGTTTATATTACATTTTTTTAACAGCTTAAACATAGGCCTTCAGAATGGTGCATAAAACTAATTCATAAGGAAACAAACTGCAGCTCCATTGATTCCAAGTGAAAAGTAGTTTGGGACTTCAGAGTATCATCTATAATACATGTATGACATTTCTGCTGCTTTGCACCTTTTATTTTATTCTTTTTTTCATATATTTGTTTCATTCTACACATCCTTTCTCTGACTATGATCATAAATGCAGGCCTTTTATTTAGTTTATTTTAGTAATTTTGTCAATTGCATGACATGACTTGTCATGTGATGTCAACATCCACAAGGGGCGACCCCTTCTGTGTGGAACATAACAGCTTTTTCTAGAAATCAGATGTGGTTGAGTTATCTCATAATTACATATCTCAAATGTAGCTCATTTAGGCTAAGTATGTGCAAAACTTTTTAATAAGCAAAAAAATACTATGGTGCACCTTTAAATCCCATTAAACTATTAGCCATGGTGAAGAGGTCTCAAAAGGATTTTAACACTACTATTATAGGCTACTACTGTTACTTATAAAAGCATAGTGTTTCGACTTTTCTCGTTAAGCACGTTCAAGCATCCTATTGTTGCCTCTGGTGCAATAGCTTACTAAAAACTGATGCACTTCTGCAAATTAGTCTCCATATAAATTGCTGCATTAGATTCCATTATGAGCGCAGCCTACATCATGTTCCGCAACAAGACTGCCATAAGAGTCATGCATTGGCTCTATACGATGATATATTATTATACTAATGCATTATGCACCCAATATGACGTGAGCAGAGCGCGGGTCCTCTTTCTCAATGTCCATGTTGCACAACCAAATCTTTTTTCCCGTTTTGTCACTAAATTCTCCTTGTAATTCCATTAATAAAAGGCTTTTTAATGATGCAAAGTGACATGAATAGCTATACAACGAATATACAAAGGCTAGCTTATGTTAAATGGTTGACTGATCCTGTGCATGTGCTGGTTCACTGTTTGTCGCACACAAACCTACATTTATCAAATATTGAAAATGTATATGCTGCATATAAGCTCAAGCGCGTGTAAATGGAAATCTCCACGGTACAATAGGCTACGCATGTATATTTTATTTGTATAACCACGGTGCCTAATGTTGGACACAGGAGTAAACTAAGAGTTCAGCATCACCATATCATACGCAGCCCGTTTCATTCATAAGAAGATAGGCTACTCTCCATAGCACGCGTGGTGCGGTCATTCGCGTGTCTTCTTTGACGGATAGCTATATGGTGGCAAAACGCGTTTTTGTTCAGAAGCATATTTAATTCTTAACATTTTTCGTTTTAATTACTATTTGTTATCAAAGAAAAAGAAGCCAGAGTTGTCATTGCCGCTAACACATGATGCCCATTCAAAACAGAAAATGCTGCAAGTGTTCAGCAGTCAAAGTCTAACTGAAATCTCTACTGCTTGTCCGGGTTGCTTATGCTGTGCAATAAAGAAAAGAGGGGGAAAAAGACACAATATAGCCTATCAAAGGCGCTAAATAAATTAATTGATTTCATACGTCGGCGCGCGATTCGACTCACCTACCTGAACTTAACGTAGCCTATCCCGCGTGACCGATCTTTGACTGACAGCACAGATGAATGGCAGACTACGCTAATAAGGTACTAAAGCATTTTAGACTAATAATGAAGACGCGATAGAGTCCAATCTCAACGGCAGTCCTCTCTCTCCATCTCCCTCTCTCTCTATCGCACTCACTCATACACACACGCGCGCGCGCGCGCACGCACACACTCCTCCTCAGAATCACCATGGCTTCAGATAGAAGATTGGAGATTTTTATCATATTGCCTACAGGAGGTGGACAAATTTGCTCCTAGTATAATGCAGCCTCTCAATTTAGCGAGTTATGATGAATCCATTCAGCACAATAATAGGCCATTATGAAATTATTTTAAATGTAGGCTAAAGCACTGAAACTTAAAATGTCATTTAAATGTGAGTTTCATATTAAAAAGATACATTAACAAAATCCACTAATATAACAAAGTCAAAACACAAAAATATACAATACTATGTAAATAAATGTTAAATATAGCCTACATAAAATATATTTAAATAATTTGTGGGAAAACACATTTAAAAATAGCCTAGAATTAAAGAAAAAGTTTTTTAAAAATTATTTAAACAAATTAAACACAAGGAGGGTGCACAGATCACTATAAGATAAAAATAAAAAAAACATACTTGACAAAAGCATGGTGTTTCTTTGAAATTTTAAAGCTGCCTCAAATACTGTGTCAATGATTTCTCAAGTGCTTTTAAATGCATGCCTATAGGTTCTCCATGAGAGTTCAACCAGCATGGCAATCTGAGGAAATGGTGCCTCAGGCACTTTCTCATTGTTACAGTGTTTTGTGCACCATCTCACTAAGCCTGGAGGTGCTTTGGCTGTGCCTGTGGCTAACAAGGCAGATATAAAAGTGTAGAAGCGTCTTTGTCCCTGTGTTTGAATCTTTTTTTTTTTTTTTTTTTTTTTTTGTAGAATCCAGAAGCAATTCAGTTTTCTCCGTCTGGCAGCAAGGTCTAGGAAGGGTGGTCCATCTTAATCTCAGCTTTATATAATAACCCTTCACACTGACAGAATATCGTATACAAGTTTGTAAAACAGATATTGGTCAAACACCACAATTATCAAACAAAGGCATGGTATATGTCAAGAACATAAGAATTAAATGTGTAGCCTATATAAAAACATTAACCATTCATTAAACATGCTAACCTTTTTGTGTGGAGGGATGTAGACGGTAGACAACCAAATCCAAACACGAAAGACAGGCTGGGTTGTGCAGTTTGATGATAATAGCTTGCTGGAAGCAGGAGGCCAGGCCGCAAACCACGTGTGGAAATTAGTCACCTCATAACAATGCCTGTATATTCAATATTCTCCACTCCTTTTATTTCTTTCCCTTGCAAATAAAAAAAGAAATTAAATTGTAAAAATCCATGTCAAATACTAAGCAACAACCAAACTGAAAATTAGGTTAGGATGATTTAAGTGAGCTGTTTGTTTCTGAGACATTTACTTTCAATGACGTTTTTTGTCCGATGGGTAAAGATAATTTGATGTATTTGTGTTTCTCTCTCTACAAATGCAGTATAATGTTATTAAAGTGCCTGATTACTTGTTGGTTTGTTTTGTCGGATTACATCAGACATCACATTAAATCAGGGGTGCTGTTTGTCTCCCTCTACCTGTAAGAATCAGTACTACACGGTCAAAAAAAGCTCGATATTATATTCAAAAAGGGTAAAAGTAGAATTTATTGTCAACACTAATAAATATATTACCTTTCCATGTATTTCAGACCAAATGCATATAATATTGCGTGAATTTATTTACCAATTGCATCCAGGCAGTGCTTATTCTATTCATAAACTTTTTGGAGTCAAAATCAATTGGCCCGTTCTTAAGCCATTAAAAAAGAAAAGAAAATTGTTTAAGATAGACCCACTGTTCTCGCATGAGGACATCCTTTTATGCAAAACCTACTTCCTGTACAAACACCAATTTTTGTTATTATATTTACCTCAAATAGCAAGAACAATTATAAAATGCACACCAGGTAAACTCTCATGTCTCAGGAGGTTAAATGGAAACTGTCAGTATTAGTGCTTCAACAGAATGATCATAGGTTAATGCAGACACAAATCTCTGTGAACTCAGAGCTATAGTTTGCTTAGAGTAGGCCTACTCACAGGTGCACTGAGACCGCTTGTCTATACCATTCATAGTACTCTTGTAATACAAAGGTAACCTGAGAATGCTGTTCCGCTTTAACTCAGCTTTTAACATGAATAAACAATCAGGTAGGGATTCACACACCCTTGTTTACTTCTTTCAGAGTCCCCGTGGTATACTTGAATTCCCACTTGCACTACAACTGTTGCCTTCCCTGAACAAATATTACACATACTCATTGCCCAATTAAACAACATTGCACACACTCTGTTATGGCAAATACTTAACCTCAGTATTTGCACATTCTACACTTGCACCATTAATATGAAAGTGCACGTACTATTTGCATTTTTTATATATTAAATATAACATGTAAATAAATATATTGGCTATTAAATTTGTGTATACTTACTGTAGCTCATTTGTTTTCATTAATGCCAAGAAAACATTAAGATCTTCATGCTTATGCACTATTTCTTAAAAAAAATACTAGTAAAGGCAAAACAGACTCATTGTACAGTACGATATAATCGACATCTCAAGCTAAATAATGAATTTATGTAATTTGGTTATCACATACAGAATATACTATATACTTTCTTATGTAGCATGAGTAGTATGAAAGTACAGTATTTCAAGCACTGCAAATGTTACTATATTTTAAAGGGAATGGTGCAGACTAGAACATTTTAAATTACCAAAATACCCACTCAAATTAGACTTTAACAATATAGACATCAACACCAAAGTTTGTTTGGTGTCATTTGATCAGATACTTAAATTATTTCAAGATTGTAAACAATTAAGGCTTCACAAAATGACAAAGTAAATTCTTAGTGACAATAATTGACAACCCTGACAGTGCTGTTGTACTAAAAAGAACAAAAGTACATACAAATTATCTACTTCCATTATCTCCTGTTATAAAGAATGACTCATGAAACCTGGCCTGTTTTTGTTCACTGCCTACTTGCAGCTTGTGGAGGTATAATTAGTCTTCTCAAGTTCAGCATACTGAAAGGGTGTAAAATGGCTTCATATTTCTCTGGACACTATGGGAAAAAAAACGAATAATATAAAAGCTTTGTTGCATAACATCTTAATATCCATGTATAATGTTTTAATGCCCTATAACTCTAAAACAGTGTTATTTTTGGGGTAAATCTGGAGATACTGTGTCTCTAAACAGCCGTACTGGTTTATGATGTTAATTTTTTAGGTCTCATTTTCTGATCTCAAACCCACAATACTACAAGTATGAATTAGCAGCAGTCTACAGAAATCAACCCTGGACCCCTGTAGTTACGTCTCAAACTCTCATGACATCTTGGATTCGTCACCCTCAATCTGAATGATGAACCAAACCAGGGCTGCAACCGAAATCGCATGGTTCCCTACCATTTAGTAGCCGAAAAGCAGTATGTCACAAAAGTTGTATGTCTGAATTCACATTAAGAGTAGGCAAAAAACACGAATGACCTACTTCTTCCGGCGAGATGCTGAAGTGTGCATAGTATAATGTCCCAACGAGGCCACTAGAGGATTTGTGAATGACAGTAAAGCGACGCAGCTGAGTTTGGTAGGTCACATAAGGGCAACATGGCGAATGTAGTATGTCCAGATTACATTAAAACTATATAGAACATACTTTAGCAGTCAAAAAGTAATTACTTATTCGAAATAAGTACATCAAGAGACCATGCGATTTCAGACGTAGCCAAGGTGAGCTGAGCCGTAGGAAGTAGGGGACCCAGGGTGACAAATACATCAATGAAACCATAAATGGGCCACCTCGACTCCTACACAAAACTGACCCCACAAGCCACAACTTCAAAACTCTAAAGCTCAAGGTCACAATTTAAAACACCTGCATCTCAGCATCAACCTAGAAGCACATACATACAATGACCTTGATCTTACAGAAAGGGAAATGTGATGCATGATATTTGACAAATTTAGTTATCCATGTGACCCCCAGAGCTAGACAACATAGCAAATACACCATCATATATCAACATATGTTGGTCACGCCTGAAACTAACACACTGAAAAAGACAAACTTATGAAGACAAGCCTATTTAACTTTTCCTGAGGCAAAACAGAAGCAACTTAAAAGTTCAACTTTAATATTTGGTGAAAAAAATAAAATAAAAAATGAAAACTACTAATATACATTTGGAGGACATGATTTCTATTTAGGCATAGCTCATTCCAGTTTTATTTATTAAAAGACAGTGACTTAAACATTTTCTTACAAAGTGCTAAAATAACATAGGATGAACAAAAAATAGTATCTCAAGAACGTTTGTAGACCATTTGTGAAATTTAAGAACATTTAAGGGCCATCTTGGGATGATTGCGCTGCCTGGCTCAGATGCAGTAAAGATCAATCTTTTCAGTGAGTTTTAGTGACATAATAAATTAAACAAATGTAAACACAGGGATCCTGGTAAAATGATTCTCCATATCCCCACCTTCAAATCACTTATTCTTATCACTGTTCAGCAATGTCAAGCCTGTTGGAAAAAGGCAGAGGAAAACAAACCTATTGGACCATACAGATTGCTGACAAAGCCCAAATATTGATTAGCTCACACCAAGTGAATGAATTACATAATATACAAGCACTAATTTAATAACACTGAATATGGATTTCTGAGGACAGTGTTATTGTTTACCTTCCTTTGCCACACTCTCTGCTGCACTCTTGGCCTTGCCACTCAAATCACTGACAACGTTGTCAAATGCTGCTTCATGCTTGAGGAAGAAAGGTCTCACCACACGTGTGTATATGATCTGAGAGCCATTCCATGAGAACGGAGCCATGCACCACAGCAGAAACAGGCACTGAAATATGAAAAACAATGCAATCCTTTTATTTACAGCTGTGCCTGTGACAGTAAAGACATTTATAATGTTCATAAATATTTCAAATGCTGTCCTTTTGAACATTTCTCAAAAGAAATATGTTACTCAAGTACCAAATCAGTATATTAGAATGATTTCGGAAGGACACTGAAGACTGCAATACGAAAATTCAGCTTTGCCATCACAGGAATAAATTACATTTTAAAATAGAAAACAATTACTGTAAATTGTAATATTTCATATCACTATTTTGCAGTATTTAACTACAATAAGGGACTTCTAAGGGAAATCTTACCAACCCCAAACTACAATGCTCTAAAATGTGGTAACATTTGAATTCAAAATTGAGTTATAAAGTAAGAATTGAACGTTCCTTGTGGTTTACATCAACACAGCTGGTTATTGACAATTTAACCCTTGGTCTTGACAAAACTCAGCAATCTCAAACTAATCCATACATTGATTTAAAATCTAACCAGTAATGCTTTAAACTAAGCTTGTTTTGTTAACATTACTTTATGCATGGACTGAATTTATTCATCTTTGTTAACGTTAGTTAATAAAAATGTCAATTTTCATTTTAGTTCATAAATACTAACAGATACAGCTTTTTATCTTAAAAATGTATTAGTAAATGCTGCAGAAGTATTGTTGATTGTTACTTCATGTTAACAAATGAAACCTTACTATTACTCTTAAAGCGTTACCCATCTTACCACATCCATATCAAACTATCCAAATTCATTAGACAGGTCATGCCATAGTGCACATCTCATTAAAAGTTATTTATCCATATCATGAGTTGTTATCCATATCATGTAAAACCACATTTTAACTTAGTCAGCTGCTATTCATTTGTATAAATTGGCTATAAAGCACTCAGTCAAATTTAGAACAAGGATCAAAATTGAAATGAGGCTGTTGGTCAAATTGGCAGATAATCAGGCGTGCTAAATATACACTATGCAAAACCTCTCAGCATGACCTACATACCATTACATTTACAGTTCTCCTACAGAAACCTAAGATACAACAAGGTGGATGGTTTCGGAAAACAGATCTCCAACAGACAAATACAATCAAAGCATAAATTAAATATATATTGATACTGAAAGACCATACCTTCCCAGCATAGTAAAAGGGAAACCAGAAGAGGAAGATATCAGAGAAAAATTCAGCCACGCTAAAGAGTCCATAAACCACCCAGTATGTTAGCCATTTGGTGTCGTCCTCTTTATTGTTACTCTCTATGGCTTTGATGCTGCATGAGGAACAAAAAGAAAAGAGGCTAATTCAATGTGGGTTCCTCTCATGGTGCTGTGAAAACAAGTGTGTGCATGTAAAATCTAAAATCTTCACCACTAACCCTACTGCATTTGTGAATTTTTATGCTACGTATACTTACGAGACATATGCAGGGTACACAAAACCAATTAGGTTGCAGAGGAGAGAGGCACCATATCCAAATATCAAATAAAGTCCCACAATACACACTGCACCTGCAGAACAAACAGAGACACGTGATCACTGCCATAATTCAAATGAAGAACAGCCTTTAGGAGCACTGATGACTTTGCATTCGGTCTCATTGTTGACACCTAACAGACAGGATAGAACAAGAACAAACAAGCACATATTGTTTATATGTGAATGTAAGAGATATTGTCCCCAATCAGGCTATATGTAGTCTAGCCACAGCAGCTAATTCAGCAGTGACACTTGAAGACTTGTTTAAAAATAACCCTAGGGAGTGGAAGAAGAAATTAGACCCAGAGATGTCTTAAAAGAAACAGCCACATTACACATGATTAGAAGGACATTTCAGGTAACCAGTCAATGCATTTGAACCACTGGACCCATTAACGGATCTGAAAATTGCACTTTATGGATCATCTGTTTGAGGTTTCGCAGTCAGTCAAAACAAAGACAATTAACTGATAAACTGATGTGAATGCACCAGGGAAAAAAAAGATAGTCTATCCCTCAGGGAAAGCTGTGCGTGCAGCATGTTTTTGCCACACACACACACACACACTTGTACATCTATCTTTGTGAGGACAATCATTGACAATGCAATCTCTAGCCCTAACCCCATAACAAAGTGCATAAGCCAAACCCTTACCCTAAACCTGGCTTAACCTAACCTTGGCCTAAACCAAGTCCTGACCCTCAAACAGCCCTTTAAAAGGATCTCAGAATGTGAGGACGGACCAAAATGTCCATACTTTACTTTTGTCCTAGCTTCGCAGGTCTAAAACTCAAACCGGACCTCACAAAGATACAAGTGTGGGCCTATAAAAACAGGGCGTCAAAGATATTGTACAAGTGCGCCCCACACCACCACACCCACTTTGATTCGTGAATGAATCATTCTCTTGATTAGAATTTAATTGGTTCAACCGATTCTCAAATCAACTATTATTTCACGAAATGGAATCGGTTCAATCGAGTCAACTACTGTTCATTGATAATAAATAAATGAATAATTAAATTGAAAATTAATATAAAACGGCAAAAAACGGTAGTGTGTGTGTGTGGAACCAGAACCGACACTTTAAGAAACGCTTGAAATAGGACTTAGTTCAGACAGTTATCGGAAGACAATACATGACTACCAAAGCCCTTGCACTCTTTTGCAACATTCAATAAACACTTGACATATGGATCACAGTAACTTTCCTTGTTAAAACAATGAACATGTTTTTCTAAAGAAAATCAATTTTCGACGACGACAATGGGCAAGGACTTTAAACTCACGGAAGTCTGTCTAAAGTCTGACAGCTGGCCAAAGCTTGAAAACATAATAGGCTAGGCTTAGGCTACTATCAATGACTAAATAATTAAAGCTACTTCCAAACGAATGATTACAACCATTCACGTACCTGTTGCAATGTACTGTTTCTGAACTCCAGTTTTTTTCTCTAAAACAGATAGAAAATCCGTTACCACGTTATTCTGCTTAAAAAAAGCTTCGTAACGTTCTGTAATAGTGTTAATCATTTTGTCCCTCCTAGGCTGTACAGCACACCGTGAACAGGACCCGAATTGTAAACAGTTTTCCAAGCCAAGCCAAGCAAACTAACTTGGGCAAAGTTTGTCCCTCGAGTCTCAACAGCTGCACGCGACTTAACCGACAGGCACTGCGTACAACTATGACAACCAATCGAATCTAATAAAAATATATGATTCCACCTCCCTCACAGCTGAAACGATTCTTCTGAATCTGAAATGCTTGCTGACTATCTGCGCCTTTGACTGAGAGGACGGTACATTGAAAAGAGGCGTGTTAATTAAAGTATGGCTTTGTTTCAGGAGAATAAAATGTTCTCCCTTACCATTTTCCTCACCATCGTCATTTTACCCCCTAAAAGCAGCATTATTTGTAGGCCTAAGCAATTAGTTGGCCTGTAATGCAAAGTTTCTAAATTTAAATTTGTTTAATGAGTTTTTAGGCTACAGGTTCCCTCAGACATAGTCGTCATCACCTATCAACTATAATAATATTAATAATAAAACACTCAAAAAATAAAAAAAAATAAAAAAATAAAATAAATAAAACACTCACAGAAAACGCACACACAGGTTCTTAAATTTTTACGTTTGAGTTTGTTTGTTTGTTTGTATGAAATATTAGCCTAGCTATATTGATTTTACTCATACATTTCAAAACTCAAGGAATTTCAACCCATATATGCATGCCTCTGATATGCGGAACAGCTGGACTAGCTAGATCCTACTGTCAATAAAAAAGTCAATAATATTTATTAATCTTCATTGTTAAATTACCTACTGATGGGATTTATAAAATGACCTAGCATACACTGGTCTTCAGCTATTTATTTCAAACATCTGACTGGCATTTTTTTAAAAATGTACCAGAGGAGGGCACTGTTCTCTTCGGTAGGCTCTCGCCATTCGACAACACCGCATAGACAGTATAGTCAACACAGTGTGCTGGTCTCATTTTATGTCCCTAACGAAATGTTTGCTCTTTTAAATGTTTGAAAGTTTAACTTGGATATTTTATAATCTTTTAACTTTTACTTTGCCTCTGTCCCAACTTGCAGTGTTATGTAGCCATCAAAATTAAAATTTGTTTATCTTTACAAAATACAATTAATTTGCCCAGTGAAAACATTGAACATTTTCTGGAATTTGGGTTGTAGCCATTCATTGCATAAACAATTTAACTGATTGATTTTTGTTTTTTTGGTCCTGCAGTTATTCTTAATAAACTTTTCCATACACAGTAAACACTGTTTCCTCATGGTGATTTTTATTTTATTTAACTGTTACACATTTATCATGGTCAAATCAGCATTAATCAATTTAACCCATTCAATATTGCAGGCCATTATTAAAACACCCCTGGTACACGCATGCACTCCTGCAATTAGGTGAGTTGGGTGTCTTAGTTAAATGTGTGTATCATGTGTCTGCAAACAGTGTCACTAAATGGGACAGGTAGGCCTATGTGTACTCTAACTCTTAAAAAGTCACAAAACCAAATTGGAATGGATAACAATGCCATGGTGTGCCGTCAGAGGATGTGCTAATTGTCCAGAGGACTTAATCCTCTTTTCACAGAATTGCGGAAGACTTTACCTTATCATTAGCACAGCCATTGGTCATACTGTGTGAGAAACTGTCATGAAATGACATCCTGTTTAATATATCTCTCTATTATTAAAAAATTATGTGTATATATGTTTGGTCAGGACAGAATTTACATATGTTTGACTGACATATGCATGTTATAGTGTATTATTATTAGACATTTTGTATATATTTGCAGAATATATGAATGGCCTCTGTGGTTTCAGGCTGTGATTTACACTTTATGTCTCACTTTAGCTGAACTTGCCATGACTCTGCACCTGTATAATGATGTAAGCTCTTCTTTTGGCCTTCAAGATGGGTAACAAAGCCTGGACAATTACACTGTTGGTCTCATCCTGAACTTCCACCTGCATAATAGTAAATCCTTCTTAGGCCTTCAACATAAGATAAACAGGCCATGCCACTGTTAGGAAGAAGCTAAAAGGTTTGATAAAACAGTAGATGTAGATAATTAAAAGAGCTGGAAAGTACTCAACTGTATGTTTTTGAGCATACTGTTTGAAGATGAAAAAAAGTGACAGTGACCATTCACCCTGCAAAATGTTTTTTGTTTTAGATATTCTAGTTATATTTTTAATACAGACATGGCCTGGTTGGTCTCAACAAACTCTTATGTGCAGTTGTTTTGACCCCCTGCACTGGACTATAAAGTATAAGGCATGGACAGTCCCAGACAAATTAAAAATAAATAAATAAATAAATAAAAATTCTGTAAAAATAAATAAATAAAATAATGTACACTATAAACATTGTTGGTTGCTTTTAAAAATAATACATAACCACATTGCATTACTCCCTATTAGTCCCAACTTGCATAGTTAATTTGTATGCAAAATAATGGGTTAGGTTACTTTTACGTTACTTTTTCTCACCTGGGCTGGACCTGCATGCTTTTTAATGACTATATATATAAATTAACTGACAGCTATATTTATTGTATTGACTGACAGCTCTCTTGTCCCCATATATATATATATATATATATATAAATACATGGGGACAAGAGAGCTGTCAGTCAATAAATTGGAAGACAAGGAAATTTACTGAGGCAAAAATCGTAGTTGTCATGAAACGTAGTTGTCATGCTAGGTGATGATCAGTAAAGTACTCTGTTGACTGGGAATGAGTGGGTGGAGTGTACGAGAGGTCTGGTGCTGTCGATGTTGTTGACTCTGTGACAGTAGTTAATAGTTAGAATTACACCCTAAACTAAAAGTGTGACCAATAATTTCAAGAAAATAAAAACAAAAACATTTAAAAAATAAAATTTGAAGAAAAAAAAATAATAATTTATTCATCTGCTCAAAATATTCATCTGCTCAAAATGATCAGCTAATCACCCATCTCGTGTTTCATGCACCCGTGTCTGATGCTGACGTCTGCGTATAAGGCAAATTGTAAGGCAAAGTGTTCTATGTTTTTGTTTCATAAGTCTTTTAGAACATTTGTATCTAGCCTTTTTAAATTGACTAAAGAAATCACCTTAGAATTACTATTTACTTTGTTCTGAGTTTGCATTTCAGATCTTGTTTTCCGTTAGGCCTAAGCTCTTTTACCTTTCAGAACCAAAACACACCTCCATTTCCTGGATTGGAGTCCTTCCAATGCCGTCTGGTCATTAAATCAATACCTGCTGGACACGCCGGTGTCGGAAATGCCTGCAAAGAGCACCCGCAGAAATCCCATTAAGGCATGACGTTCAAACTAATGTCCTTCATCTCCGAATAGCCTACACGCATGTGTTCTTAGTCAAAGCAGTGCAGCCATAAAAAGCTGTCAAACTGAGAGATCATCCCTTTTCCATGTGAGCTAGGAGTGTTATAGGAAAAGAATAAATTGGTAATTCAATACATTTTAACTCATTCCTCTGAATTCTTCTTACTGCATTTGGTTTACACATTTATCGTTTTGTTTTATCTTGAAGAGTATCTCATATATTCTGAATTCTGAGACACTAAAATAAATTCAAGCACACTCAGAAATAATATAATTTGAATGGTTCTGTAGTTTATCTAGATAGACCTGCGTGTTACATCCTACTAATTTTGTCAACTTAAAAAAAAAACATTTTGTTGACAAATCAATTACATAAAACTATGTTTTGTTTGTTTATCCTCATTTTGTACCACAGGATTTTCTTCCCAAAATGCTAGTTAATGTTATCACATTCCACTAAAATGTACTCGGTTACCTAATGTAACCTCGGTTCTCTCTAGAAGAGGGAACGAGTATTGCGTAAGTTGCTTACGCTATGGGTAAAGTAATTTTTTCTTGAGATCTGAAGCCAAAAAATGATCCTTAATCCGCACCGTTCCGAGTTCCTCCTCTGATTGTGCTAGAATCAGCCAATCATCCAAATAGTTCAAAATTCGCATGCCCTGACTTCTCAGGTCCGAACAGCAGGTCGGTGTACTGATATACCTGACTGTCAAAGGCGAATGTCAAGAATGGCCTGTGATTGGGTATTATCTGAATCTGAAAGTATGTGTCTTTCAGGTCGGGGGAAATAAACAGGTCCCCGGGGCAAATTTGCGCAAGGATCTGTGTGGTCATGAGTATTTTAAATATTTTGCATATTGAATCTTCTCATAAGAGCTTTGTTCAAATATCTCAAATCTAAAACTGTTCTGAGGGCTCCGTCCTTCTTGGGTAAGAGGAAGTTATGGCTGACTTGCTCAAAAAAAGGAGGTACTGGTTCTCTGGACCCCTTGCACAGAAGTTTCGCTACTTTGGCACGGAGTAGGTGTGCTACTTCCCCAGTCACTCTGTATAGCCATGCTTTACTGTCCTCAGCACCCATTTTGACACGCCCAGAAGAACTTCCCATGCTTTTGCATGCAGGGCTAGGGGCAGAATGGCCTCTGGGATCTGATCTTCCGGTACTGCAGGCTCGAGAACCTGATTCGGAGGTGTGGGTGCAGCGTGCGTCCACTCGGTGCTGGAATATGGCGGTTCGCCAACAGCGATGGCTAGCCGTTTTATACACAATGTCCCCATGGCTTTGGACAGGGAGAATATTGTGCGAGGAAAACAGCTGGCGAGCATCAGCCAGAGGTGCCTTTCTGTGACAGCCAGAGAGGACATGCTCCTTCCAAGGGGCTGGGCAGCAGATTTAGTAGCGCGAAGGGAGAGATCCGTCGTGCTGCGCAAATCCATGACGGAGGAAGGATCCGAGCTCTTCTCATGCAGCTCATGGAGGAGATCGGCTTGGAGAATCTGTAGGACTGCCATGGAGTGCAAGGCTGAGGCAGCTTGTCCAGTGGCAGCAAAAGCACGGCCGACAAGTGCTGATGTAGTCCTGCAGGCTTTGGACGGGAGGGCAGCCTTTGAACGCTAAGCAAAGGGTGCACTGCTACCGCTTCTTCCACTTGGAATTATACCCTTTCCCACAGCGCCTTCAACCTGGAAGAGCATTGAGGAGACATGAGAATGCACTCATGTGGAGAAAGGAGCGTTCCACGATTTAGATCAGGAAGGGTGCAGACCTAGATGTGGGTGTTTGGCAGAGGCGATGGAGAAAATAGCCGTGGAGTCTGTTCGGTGCGGGCTCTTTAGGCGTTGACCACTCGAGGCCAAGTTGGTCGACGGCCTTGATGAGGAGCCGCAGGAGCTCCGCATCCACGCCGGCCCGAGTACGGCCGGCCTCCTGGACTGACGAGTGGTGTGAACCCGGACGATTCCTCGCTATCAGAAGCCAAGATGGAGCAGCAGTTAGCGGCGACATTCATTTTTTTTATTAAAAGAAGCAAACTGCGGGGAAAGAGAAAAGCGTGAAGGAAAGGTTCCGGTGAACTTCTGGCCACCACATCGGTCACCAGTGTCCTCTGGAAGCGGGGATTTATATGTGTGTGTGACGCAGCGCTGAACACACACAGCAGAGAGGAAAAAGAATACTCATTGTCGCCGGATAGCGTAACAGGCACGGATGGCTGAAGGCGGCAAAGTTGGCCGGCTTCTCCAGACGCTTCCTAAGCTTACTGGTCGCTTGCTTCGACGGCAGCAGCTTCTCAAGATCCGGTGATGCAAAGAGTTTTGCTGGAGAGATGAAAATCGGAGCTCAGCACCCTCATTGTATTGATAATGTTTTGGTTTCAGATCTTGAGAAAAGATTACTTTACCCTTAGCGTAAGCAATTTACGCAATACGAGATAACCTCTTGTAAGAGAAGTTATGACTTTGCTCGCACAAGGCAACATTTTTTTGTGTGTGTGTATGTGTTCCACTTGTGATGTTCCTGGTCAAAAATGAAACCGGCCTACATCTCCGTTATGCTGTTATTGCCCAATATTTGATATTAAAATATTCTTTTTCTTAACTTGTTTTCTGTGAGTTAGTCCAGGTTTTCTCTGTCTGTTTGGAACTTTTTGGTCTTAGGCCTCATTGATCTTATGCACTTCTTTTTCTGAGGTGAATAAGCTTGAGTTAAGTTTTTTTTACTCAGATCAATGAGGCCTATACAATCAATCAGATCCAAACACAAAATCTGTGCTAATTTAAAGAAAGCAAGTTGACAAAAAAAGCAAAAAAAGAATAATGAGAGATTTACAAACAATTTACAAGGCTAGTCATTTTTGACAGAGAACACCAAATTAGGTAAAGGATTTTCAAAATGGCACAAGGGTTATTATCTTTTTTTAACACAAAAAATATTATTTATTGGAAGTGCATAGGTTCCAGCAAGGGGCCAGTTGTTCAAAAGTAATCTGATCAGTTTTCGACTATTGGGTTGGATCAAATCTTGAAAATGGGTTGTTCAAAAACAAAAAAAGTAACAAAAGTAAAATGGATTACTTGATCCTGGATAGCAAAACATGGTATTTCCAAATTCAGATCATTCTCACCCAGATTAAACTTTTTAAACAACTGGCCCCTGATGTTCAGCTGCTCATCATGTAGGTTTCAGCCTGTGACAAATTCCCAAGTCATTCTCCCTCAGAATGACATATTCATTGCGTTTCCAAAAACGGTTATAAAAATGTAACCTTTTTTTTTTTTGAAAAAATAAATCTTTTTAATCTAAAATCGTTTTGAAATTGACCACACTGACCTTGGACTCTTCTAGGATTAGTGCTTCACCACTGTCCACATTTCCATCTTTCCACAGTCAATGGCCTCCAGACTTGGCTAGGTTATTTTAATACCCTTAATCGCCTCTGACTTTGCTGCCGCGGAGGCAGTGGTTTGGATACTTAATTGCGTAATCTATTAGAAAAGATATACGCCGAAAGGCTCTCTCTCGCAGCACTTCCTGCCCACACAGGTCTAAGCATGGAAGAGAACCAGAGTCGGCCTAGCTCAAGGCGGGCATCTTCACAGTGCCATTCCCCTCCCGTAGGTCCCTGGAGGAACATGGTGGAATATTTCAAGAAACTTATCAAGAACTCAATATCTGCAAAGTTGCGACAATGGGTAAAGGACTACTGCAAAAGGAACGGCTTGCTCACCTTATCAGTGCTAGCGGTAATGTCAGGCTGTGCGGTGGGATTCACATTGAGAAGTTTGAACTTGTCAACACAGGTAACTTGGCACCTAAAGCTTCAATTTTGTTTTTGCCTTTATTAAACAAAAAAGAGGACAAAGTGACAGTTGACTAATTCAATTGTCTGTGCCTTATCAGAATTAGTGTTCAAACGAGAAAAGCTTATAGTAACTAAGTTATATAAAGGAAAAATTATTTGCTCAACAAGTATAAAGCTCTATTTGAATGTTATGTATTAAACTACATTTTTCGTTTTCTACAAACCGAGGGATGACTCAAAATTATTGTCTGAAAGTGATATACATCAATAGAGCTTATAGAAGTTGGAACATTCCTTTAACTCAAAAATGTTGTTGATGACTTTTCTTCTTAAAGAAGTTACCTATTTCCCAGCCTTATTATACATATGTTATACTTAAATCCTGGTGGTCCTCCTGCTAAGGATGTGAACATCTGGGTTTTATGATCTGAAAAAACACTTAACTTGGAAACACGCTTTACTTAGAATATTCAACTGACACAATTCTTCAGGGATTTTACTGAAATAATAGGATTAGGAAATGAATTGAACTATTTACTAGCAAAGTCACTCAAAGTTCTGTTATCCCTTTTACCTCAGGCAAAAATCTACTTTTCTTTTCCTGGAGAACTTCTAATGAGAATGCTGAAAATGTTGATTCTTCCTCTCATCACATCCAGGTAACTCACCATGTCAGTTTTGTTGCACTTTCATTCAAGAACTCAGCATTTCTGAGGCCAAACATACAGACTGCATATGATATTTTTGAGAAACCAGCAAAATATACAACAGGAAAAAAAAAATGTTCCATCATAAGAAATGCTTTACTTCTGAGGTTCATCTGTTTTTAAAACCCTTTCAGTGAAAATAGTGGGATAGCTGATTGTTGTAAAGACTATGCCTATATATATTTTGAGTATAACATTTAAATATACTTAAAAAAAAAACACTAGACACTTCTATAAATTATAGAGGAAAAGGAACTTGTCTGCCTACATGGATGAGACTGTTAATAACATAGTATGTTTGACTTGTCAAACCTATTGATTGAAACTCCAACACTTTCTTTACAGTTTAATGTCTGGCTTGTCTGCTATGGACACCAAGGCCAGTGGACGCCTGGGCCTTCTCACCATCACATATTACCTGTGGACTACCTTCATTGCTGTTATTGTGGGGATTATTCTGGTGCTGATAATTCATCCCGGAACTGGCACTGAAAAAGAGGGACATAAAGCTGCAGGAGGGCCAGTTATGACGTCTGCCGACGCCCTGCTGGATTTGATCAGGTAACTTTACAGTAATATCAGATCTTAACTCTGGGTTTTATACATTTTAGAATTTGCTCTTAACATGGTGGCTGTAGGAAAGGAAGTTCCACCCTTTAATTAAATGAGCCAATCGGCTTATTAAAAGCTGATTGTCTTTGTTTTATTGGTACAGAATGTGAATACACATTAGTCAGAGAAACCTGAAAGCTATTATTTCAGCATTTTCTGTCAGATTTGATTGGTTATTTCAAATATGTTATAGATTTTAGGTTGTCCATTCAAGCAGACAAGACCTGTGTGTGCTTCTTTCATTGACAAAAAAAATATATGACCTAGATCATTGCCAAGACGGCCGTCGAGTGGACTGACTTACCTTGAAAGGGACAAATGTAGACAAACAAGCTTTATTTCTTTGTCATCATCAATGGCTTTCAAGTCAATATGAAATCAAAACGGACTACATTTATGTTCTTAATTCCGTCCTTAATATTTCTTTCTTGGTCCTATTGTAATTCATCAGTGTTTGTATTCATTTTGTTAAATCAAAATGTAACAACTTGTTCATTGTTTACCTTTTCCACCTCACTTAGGTAGAAATATAGTGAATAGCCTATAGTGTTAACCAGTTGCCTTGGTAAAACTAGTAGTCCACTGGCGGGGACACCAAAATAGTAGAATTTGAATTTGAACTATAAACTGTAAACAAGTTTTACTGGTCAGTCTAAGAAACACATTGAGAAACATGTTGAACTTACATAACTGTTTTCAAGTCTACAAGGCTTAAGCTTCCCTTTTGTGCTATCCCGTCACTGGACTGAAGGATTGGAATTAGGTATATTTAGACAGCCTCTAAAGAGGATGTAAAATGACAGCTTTCCTCAAGTGCGAAAGATGCTCCTGAGCTCCTGACCAGATTTAATTGGATTTTAGTCAGGAACACCGCAGTAGAATTGGTACTTTATAAATAAATCATTCACCAATAGCCTCTGCCCTACAAGTCCTTAAGGCTGAGCTACAGCAAATCTGCTTTTTGTTTCTTTACCGTTTAGCTAGCTGGCCGTGCCACAGCCTTGTACAATAATCAAATCCAGTGATTCTGAAAACAAACGATGAGACATTTTTGCACTATGTTGGCCTCAAAAAACAGGCTAATAGCATATACTCGTGAAAATGAGCTATTTTGCTGAAATATCAATGATTGTATATAGTTTTAAATATATGCCCTTGCTTATGGTTTTGTTTCCCCAACAGGAACATGATTCCATCCAATCTGATTGAAGCCACATTTCAGCAGGTGAGAGAAACACATGAAGATCAGAGGAATTAATCCTCTACTGTTTTTGTACCTAATCCTTGTCCATCTGTGCTCTTCTGTTTCAGTATAAGACAGAACTTGTGCCTAATTTTAAAAACAGTGCAAAATCATCACAAGCCAACTTTGTGTACATTATGCCAGACTATGAAAACCCCAAGATGGGTCACCCAGTGTTTCTGGAACTCACCCCTCCTCCAGAAATCCACTATAAGATTGTACCAGGGAGAAGCAATGGGATGAATGTGCTAGGAATTGTCATTTTCTCTGCCACTATGGGTGTGTATGGACTGGACTGTTATATCACCATTCAACCCTGCTGAAAAGATCAGCATAGACCAGATTGAGCTTGTAAGTTTCGGTTTGATGCTGGCAAAAGAGTTCTCCAGTAAAGCTAGCTGGATAAACTAGTTTAAAAGTCTAGTGGGGACGCCAGCATTGCACGTGGGAGACTAATGTCCAAAATACATATAATAAACATATAATGGTGACCATCAATGTTGATCTTTTCAGCAGGGAAGCAAAGATTTATTGTACAATTTGGAGCATTTAAGTCAACATGAAAGTTGTGGCAGGCAGCCTATTTACTGAACAAGATATTTAATGAGAAAACATGCAGAGCGGGACTTATTGCATTGATTTGAAAAGTTGCCTTTAAAGGCTGGTGAAACATAGAAGGGCTTTGTGATGTCTATTATAAGAAATATATACTCAAAAGTTTGGTGTTGGTGAGATTTTTATTTATTTATTTTGGGTTAAAGAAGTCTCTTATGCTCAACCGGGCTGCATTAGATAAAAATAAACATTAAAAACATTAACATTATTGCAACTTAAAAATACTAGACTAGAAAACATTTATTTGATATTAGAAAACTTTTATAACATTATTAACATGTTTACTGACAATTTTGATAAAAATCTTTTTTTGTTGTTGTTCCCCAGGTCTTCTACTTGGTAGAATGGGATCCAGAGGTACACCCCTGGTGAATGTGTGTCTTTGTGTCAATGAATGTGTCATGAAGATCATCAATGCTGCTATGTGGTGAGTAGATGTGGATCAGATTGCCCTAAATTACCTAACTGGGACTAGAAACTTTATTACATCACTTCTAGGACAGTCCTCATGTTTTGTCATGCAAACATGTGAAAGAAGCATGTGACTGTCAAATAAAGCAGCATCTCTGACCAAAACAAGTGGACAGCCAACTAAGCAATCTCTTTAATACGCTCTCTACAATACATTAGGGTAATAGTTTAAAAGCAGCTTTACGCTTCCTTATTCTATTAAATGTTAGCAGTGGAAATGTGCTTAAGAGTCAGGTGAAATGAAAAGCTGATTTGGTCAATTGGTAATGAAATTAAATCTTAGTTAAGTGAATGCACCTTCTATATAATTATATATTCACTGCTGTTTGGGATCGGTAAGATTTTTTAAAGTTTTTGAAAGAAGTCACTTATGCTCACCAATGCTGCATTTATTTGATCAAAAAACAAAACAAAAAAGTAATGTGAAATATTACAATAAAAAAACTGTTTTCTTTTTAAATATAATTTAAAAAGTAATTTAGTGCTGTGATGCAAAGTTGAAATTTCAGTATCATTTGTCCAGTCTTCAATGTCACATGATCCTTCAAAATCATGTGAAATCATTTTAATTATTATTATCAATGTTGAAAACAGTTGTGTACATTTTTCCCCCAGGATTTTTTGATGAATAGAAAGTTCAAAAGAACAGCATTTATCTAAATAGAAAGTGTTTAAACATTTCATTTTAAAATGTTCAAATAGAAAACATTTATTTAAATAAATGTTATAATATTTCACAATATTCATTTTTTATATTTAAATCAATTAAGTGCAGCATTAGTGAGCATTAGCATTCTTTCAAAAACAAAAAACTCACAGATCCCAAATTTTGTATGTGTATATATATATATATATATATATATATATATATATATATATATATAAATGTGCAGTATTATATATATTGTTTTAATACCCCAGTCTCTTTGTACAGGTACTTCCCATTTGGAATTGTATTTCTGGTTGCTGGGAAAATCCTGGACATGCATGATCCTGCAGTCCTCGCAGAGAAACTGGGAATGTACTTCATCACTGTACTGGCGGGACTGTTCGTGCATGGTGTGATTTTGCTGCCAATGTTCTTCTTCATGTTCACCAGGAAAAACCCCTTTAGCTATATCCGTGGCCTCCTGCAGGCTCTGGTTATCGCATTGGCAACTTCATCCAGGTAAGGAAGCCATTTTGAACAGGCTTTTAGCTCACTGCAACATAAACTAGAGTTAATCCACGATTTATTTCAGAGAATAGTTCAGATTAATCATATTAAATAGAATAATATTTTTATATGATATAAATAATATGATATTTGAAATATACAACTAATGGTTTTATTCCTTATTCATCTTTCTCCAGTTCAGCTACTCTTCCCATTACAATGAAATGCTTACTGGAAAACTGCCATGTGGATCGTAAAATCGCTCGATTTGTACTTCCTGTGGGTGCCACTATCAATATGGATGGCACAGCACTATATGAGGCAGTGGCAGCCATCTTCATTGCTCAAGTCAATGAGTACGAGCTTGACTTTGGACAACTTGTTACTATTAGGTAAAGTATTTTGGCAACATTCAGAATGATTTACTCTACTAGTCAAACGTTTGGAATAATTAAGATGTGTAATGCTTTTAAAAGAATTCTCTTATGCTCACCAAGGCTGCATTCACTTGAAAGAACTTTTCTAATTGAATTTTCAAATAATTTATTCCTGTGATGTAAAGCTGAATTTTCAGCATCATTACCCCAGTCTTCAGTGTCACATGATCCTTCAGAAATCATTCTAATAAGATTTGGTGCTCATATAAAACATTTAGAATTATAAATGTAAACAGGTTTTGCTGCTTAATATGTGGAAACCATGATATATTACTATTCAAAAGTCTGAGATAAGATTTTTTTTAAATGAAAGAAATCAATACTTTTTTATTCAGCATGGATACATTTGATCATAATTGATCAAAGTGACTGTTAAGACGTATGTTACAAATCGTTACAAAAGATGTCTATTTCAAACAAATACTGTACTTTCTATACATCAAAATCCAGAAAAATGTAACAGTAATGGTAAATGTAACTATTCACAAAAGAGAGCAAAAGAACGGTTTTCAACATTGATAGTTGAACTATTTGAGCACCAAATCAGCATATTAGAGTGATTTCTGAAAGGATAGTGTGACTCAGAAGACTGGAAAATGAGCGATCGTTTCGCTTGATAAGACCCTTATTCATCATCTGGAATCGTTTAAAGCCCTTTGAACAGTTTGCACTGAAACTGTCTTTTGGACCTTGAACCAGTATTATGGTTTAGTATATAGGTTTAGTTTAGTAGTTTGGTTACCAGTAAAATGCATTATATGGAGAAAAATCCTGGAATGAAAATTAAATGCAGCCTTAAGCATCTTTCAAAAACCTGAATTATTCCACTCTTTTCTCAGTATCACAGCTACAGCAGCAAGCATTGGAGCTGCTGGAATCCCTCAGGCTGGTCTTGTTACCATGGTTATTGTGCTTACCTCAGTGGGTTTGCCTCCAGATGACATCTCACTCATTGTCGCTATCGACTGGATCCTGTAAGTACAACATACTGCATGAGTGCTACTACTTTAAACCACAATAGAAAGTCAATGTCACGTGTCTTTTTTTTTTAATAGGGACCGATTTCGAACAATGATCAATGTGCTTGGAGACGCCTTAGCCGCAGGAATCATGGCTCACGTGTGCAAAAAGGACTTTCAGAAAAACGTCCCATCCACAAACACCTCAGAGAGAGTAAGATATATCCACTATGTGCTCAACCATATTTTTAACTTGAAAATATGCAAATAAGCAAGTATCGTGCAGTAGATGTCCTTCAAAACTGACATGTTTGACAACTGAGTAATGGCTGTATATTGTCTTGCAGAGAGATACTTTGATATCGTTTGGAAACCAAAGCGTGCAAAGTTTTCCCACATCTGAAACTCCACTACTGGGTAATAGGGACTACATCTTAGAGGTTATGGGCGATCAGGTGATCGAGAAGCCGACATGTTACAACCTCTGCCAAGTCTAACTTTGACAGATGATACCAAGGAGGAACAAAAGCTGCCTTGACTTCACAAAAACCTTCCCTCTTTACCTCCCCTTTGTTATATATACATATATATTTGTGCCATTCTGTCTTTTTACGTCACAGATGTTACGTCAACATTCGCCTTTGGTGAACTTGAAAATTGAGGACATTTGAGTGCTTTTGACACCTTAACTTGGAGGTTACTAATTTTTGTAAATTACAAAAACATGTTTTTTTTAATGTTCATCTTTTAGAATTGCCTTAATGCAGTAGTTAATGACAGTAAAACTAAAACTAGACCACAATAATAAAACCATGTACAAACAGGAACTTTACACAGCTAGTAAATCAACTAGGGCTCCAATTATGGATCATCAGTTGCCTTGTCATACAGTGTATGGTGACAACAAACTGATTTTTTTTTAATCACTGCAAGAACAGCGATTGTGTGTCTCTATTACTACTGTTCAGAGCACACAATCACTGTTCATTTCAAGTAGGATGGAATATAGATTGATTATGTTTGTTTATTTTCTTAATAAAATTGTTAATCTTGTTATTGGTCTTCATTATTCTTATTGTAAAAGAAAAACTATAATGCTTAATTTATACTTTTTAAAATTTACCAAAACAAAAAAAAAACCCACAAACCAAAAAATGTAAATACTCCTAGATCTACTTCACTAACAGTTCACTAATACCAAGACACACATTTTCTGATTTTGCAATGATGCCTGATATTTTATTTCACAACTACATGTTAGACAGTAGCTCATTACAGATGTTCAATGTAGAATCAAAAAGTACTTAAAAAAAATTAAGACACTCAATATCAACACATAAAACCATACACAAGCTATATAAATAATTCCACCATTCAATAAACTTCCAGTATATTCTACATAAATTAAGGCTTAAAATGAGCAACCGTCCAGTAAATCCTATTTGATATTTCTTACAACTGGTATCTCAGTCGACTCAAACATTGGGCAATATTATTTTTTTTAAACATCAGGATATCAAAAAGATGAAAAGGGAAATGGTTGCTATAATAATTACTACTATTCATTATGAATCACTTTTCAATATTGCACATAAGCCAAAACGTGCACAAAAAGAGAATGCCAAGTGTTTTATATAAATGACATGTAACCAACAGTGGCTGTAAAGCTGCTAATAGGTTCACATGAACCATAAAGTAACAGATGATGCAAGTATAGTAAACTGCTTATTACAAACCTGACCAAAAACAGCGAGTCACTGTACAAAAACATTTAGGATTAGGATTAATGTCAGTCACCAATAATATAAATATATGCACGCACACACAATACCAACCTTAAGTCATGTAGCAGAGGGAGCCTAAGAACTGTCTGTGCTGAAAATGATCAATTTACACGGGGCATCTTGGAAAATTCATGGGTTTGTCCAACAACAGAGGAACCTATGTGGGGCTTTACATACTAATATTTGGAAGACCTCAAAAGGAGCCAAAGCTGAGGAACATGACTGTACAACTGTTAGATTGAGCTTCTATCCGTTTCTATCCTCCCCACTGGTCATTAATGTGAACTACAGCTGAAAACCTCTGGAAAAAGTTGAATATGAACCACTGAGAAAGGCAAAATAAACTGCACTCCATTGGCCAAATCAAAAAAGTCAAACGTTTTTCAGATTGCATATTTATGATTTGGTCTGATGCCTGAAAAATAAATAAGATCTCATACTCAAAATTAAAACTATGAAAAGTGGTACTTTAGTGTTTGTCATGAGGTCTCGGGGGCTAAAGACCCATTCGCACCAAGGGCGATAACCATCAACAAAGATAGATCTAAAAAAACAATCCTTCTAAATAAATATTAGCATGGTACAAACCACAACTAGAACGGCACAGAGAAACAATATCGTTGAATTACTTTCGGAACGATTTTGAGCTAAGACATAAAATCAGAATCCACCTGATTTTAAAAGGATAGTTCACCCAAAAATTAAAATGTCATTTTACTCACCCTCATGTTGTTCCAAACCTGTATGACTTTCTTTTTTCTGCTGAACAATATATTTTTAAGAATGTTGCTAACAATACAGTTGATGGGCCCCATTGACTTCCATGGTATTTTTTTCCTACTATGAAGTCAATGGGCACCATAAACTGTCTGGTTACCACCATTCTTCAAAATATATCGTTTCAGCAGAAGAAAGACGGGTTTGGGACAATTTGAGGGTTAGTAATGAAAAAAATAGGGATAGCTTGGGGTTAACGCTTGGTTGAAGCTTGAGCGTTTAAAGTGGCAGACAAAAAAACCCCAGCATACTCAGATTTAATAAAACGTTCTTTACCACTGGTGTCTATGCTAATATAGTTATGATTGTTAATTCTTGGTGTGAAAGGGCCTTAAACTCAGCCATCTGCATCAGTAAATATGGAAATAGTCTTGAGTTGACTTACACTGCATTGTACCTATAAATAGAGAAAATTAAAGAACTAATTAAAAGATAAAATAAAGAAACAAAACAAAAAGTTGAGCAAAACAAAATAAAATTTAATGATTGTAAATGCCATGTGAAACAAAATGAAAGGTTTCCAAAGGAAAAACAAAAGCAAAAAAAAGAAAAAACACAAATATCACAAGGCAGTCTTAAAAAGCATTTGCATTAGTACTGGATATCCATTTTCAAATAAACAAACTAAACTTAATGTATTAGCCTAGAGAAACAAAAACAAAAGAAAACGCAAACCAGAAACAGAAGATGCTGATGCTCAAATGTGATTACATTTTACATAAATACTCAGTACCTAGTATTCAATGTCCAAATATTTTTGGAATATTCTTAGGGATGTGCAACATGCACCTCTGCCGGTGAAACTAAACCTTCCATTCATGTCTTTGGTCCTTCTTAGTTCAGTCTTTTCAGAGGGTCCCTTACAAAAGATTAACAAGTTCGTTAAAGATTTTCCCCTCACTAAAACAGGCATTTTCTTTGCCGTTACCTCTTTTCTAAGGAGCACTCAGCATGCAGGATTTAAGACTCAGATTTTAACAAATGAACTGTTGTGAGATGGGAAATGAGATTCCTGCCAAACCAAAAAGTGCTACATTATTGAGGGCAGAGTGGAAAAATGACATCAAATTAAGGCATCATAAATACTGAAGAGCTATATAGGATGGACATACTGACAAAAGAAAGAAAATAAAATCCGAGTTTTAAATCCAGCATCTGGTGAATGAGGTGTCCGACCACATATGGCACATAGCAACAACACCAGGCTAACATCAGAGACAAATTTGAATGAAACGAAAAATTGGTCGTATATTTTGGGATAAACCAGAACGCCTAAAACACTTGCATTTGAAGCATCCAACAGCTTGAATCTTAAAAGAAACTGTCTAAACAAGACTGCGAAACTTGAACATTTGCGAAGACTTGATTACACTAAAAATAATAATTTTCTTTTTCAAAACGTCGCCAACTTCTCTGGCTTCGCAGAAAACCCCCTTCTTCATTTTCCTGGCAACCCTGCTTTCTACTTGTGCGACTTGCTCGTTTTGAACGATACTTGTAAAATCTTGTCCCCGAGGCGGTAGCCGTTGAGGCTGGCGATAGCCATGGCAGCCTCTTCATAGTTTGTCATGGTAACAAACCCAAATCCCTTGCACTTGTTGGTGTTGAAATCACGGATCACTTTGACATTTGTGACAGCACCGAAGGGCCCGAACATCTGCCACAAAATGCCCTCATCTGCATCCTGGCCCAGGTTGTAAATAAAAATACACCAGCCTGACGAGGAGTTTCCAGGCATGTTAACGCCAGACATGCCGCTCATGTGGTCTACACTCATAGGAGAGAACCTGAAGACAGGAAATAGCATCATTTAGGTCAAGTTCATCAGATATGCATACATTTTTGAAAGAATTTATTTTTGGACAAGATATCCCTCTAAAGTCACCATAGAATATATTTTATTTGAATATAAAGGGGTTTCTCTGTGCACTTCATTACTTTTTAAAATTCATTTGCCCTCAAACTTTAATCCAAATAACTTCCCCTCCCACTTGCAGCGACATCTTTTCTCCTCTCTGATGACATGTTTTTCGGAGTGAGGGCGGGACAAACTGTCACTCACATGAAATCACAGCAATAGCCACAACGAAATGAAGTCCTGCCCTAATTTTTTCTTGTTTCAGAAGCCACTTCACTCAGGATATATACACACACATCACAATAGGGAAGAAAAGACAAATCGCAACTTTCCTTTCACACCAACTTTAAGCGCGATATGCTATGGGGAGTGCCTGGAGAACTTGTCCTA
This sequence comes from Cyprinella venusta, assembly GCA_038021265.1. Lineage (NCBI taxonomy): Eukaryota > Metazoa > Chordata > Actinopteri > Cypriniformes > Leuciscidae > Cyprinella > Cyprinella venusta. Next base: position 19,945,803 of record CM075870.1, on the reverse strand, counting down.
CACGCTGCCTAAATGTAAAATAACATTATCTGTTCACTGTAGAATTTAAATATAGGTTCATCTTTGTTAAAGCTGTATTTTTAATTTTTTTTATTAACATTAATGACACAGACAACAGTAGGAATATTAGGCTGCTGTCACTGAATACTTGCATCCGATTTCTTTATATAAATATATATATAAACAATTAATCGACCCTCTTTCTCTAACGACAATATTGTGCGAGTCCCGATTTTAAACTTAGCAAATAATCTCCAAAACACGTGTGCTGGAAAAAGGGGGCCTGGTCCGTATGGATCACGGATCAACGGCAATTCATTGCACCCCTAATAATTAATGAACACACACTTATGATTTTGCCATCTTACCAGTGAAGGAAAAAAAATCCTACTCTACTAAGTAAACACGTTCTTGTCCCCAAAAATGTTGGCACTCAAGTGCTTCCCTCCATGTTTTCTGCTGTACATCATTTATTTTTTTTACCATGCATCCGCAGCATTGCACACCCCTGGATATGTCAGACAAGCAAATTAGGAAATACAATATTGGACTTCATTCACCTGAATCTCTGAGCCTGGTGGTGGACGGGCCCCCCAAAGCGGCGAGGCTGTGTGTGGTAAACCTGGGAAATAATTTGCGAGTTCTTCACTTGGTTGGGACTGGCAGCAAACTTGACAGTGATGGGCTCTGCAGCGCCTGGTGGCTTCTGTCCATTCAAGTCCTTAATTGCATCCTCTGCCTCCGACCTCTTGTCAAATCGAATGAAAGCCACACCACGAGAGAGTCCTGCAATGAGGATAAAAAGGTGAACGCTTTAAAAGGACACTTCACCTATTTGCATTTTGCTTTGTACCATTAGAAACCCAGTCATATTTTTGAATGGTCGTGCATTATTCCCTCTCATTCTGAGGCGAGAGAAATAAGGATATCAGTGTTGCAGTTCCTGCTTAGAATGATGTAAAAATTGACATTTTGCATCATTCTATCAATACACTAACACTAATCCAAACAAATTATGATTTTTTTTAACAAAACTGAATTTAAGGAATAATCCATGTTTTAATTTTAACAGTAAAGCTCATTTTGCAGCATGTTAATTTACAAAAAGCTTATGATAAATAATCAAATTGGTGTTTTATGGCTTCATTTTATTACCAGCAAAAACACAACACAGAATTAGTGTGAATTAGTGTGGAAAAGACAATGATTTCAATTATCTATGCTTTTTGATTGCTAAAAAATGACATGCCCGCTCCACACCACTAGCAGGTTACCACGGGTGAAATGTTCCTTTAATACACATTAGCTTACAGGACATTCCAGGAGTCAAAAACAACTTTGCTCATCTACCAACCTGATGCTTGATCGACGAGGACACGGGAGTTGATTATTCTGCCATAACGCGTAAACATTTCTTCTACGTCCTTCTGCGTCATTGTTTTAGGTAGCCCACTGATGTAAAGGTTGGCATCCTTTATGGTGTCAGAGCTTGGCCTGGCATATGACACCTGTCAGAAAGAGCAAAGTTAAAAGATCAGATCCTGAAGAAAAACCTCCCCTGGAGATTACTAGGAAATCTCTTAAACTATGGCTAAATAAAAAAAGGGGGTGCAAACTTAGATTCTCCATTTATTTTTAAACTGATATTAATTTCTTTGAATTATTTTCAAATAGGGAACACCCACCCAACAAATAGTTTCCATGGGTCCTTTACAAATATTTAATTGTACAGAAATGCAAAAAGTATTTCATGGAATTCAAACATTAAAGGAACATGTTTGCAACCTGCAAACCATAGATAAAACAAATGTTTAAATGAATCTAAATATTGAAAAGCCTGATAAAAAGGCCACAACCAAGATTCCATCAGGTCTGAGCAATTCTACTCCAACAACTTTACTTTGTTCTCGCTGCCTTGTTCTCACAACCGGTGTTCTGAAGCAATGACACAATTTAACTTTACACAGGAGCACCTTTTGTCACATTACCTTGATAGTTTTAGACTGTAGTCTCAGTCCATTGAGAGTACTGATTGCTCTTTCTGCATCATTAGGGTTAAGATAGTTAACAAATCCGTACCCTAAACTGTGGCCTAGAGAAAAAAAAAGGAAAACAATAAAACAAACAAAACAAAAAAAAGTTGAAACGTTCCAAATACAAAGGAAAAAAACATCCTAGTATCAAATGTTAAACTTCTGGGGGAAAAAACTGAAGCCAACAAATAAATCCACGTTGACTTGGGACAGGCCTGAGAAAGGAAACTAAAAATATATATAGGCTAGTTTTTTTTTTCTGTCAACACTGTAAGACTACACAATTGTGAAGAAACCCTTCCAGTGCTTCAAAAGTTTGTCTAAAAGCGCATTTTTTTTAAATAAATTCATTTTGTTTTTAAATTGACATCATGGCTACATGCAAACCCTGCGAAATAAAGACACTACATCCCTAAACCAACAAAAACAGACAATATTTTCTCTCAACGATAATTTGTGTCTGCTTTGTGCCAAGTGCTGGTAAATACTTGCCTGCTACTTTATCACGAATAAGTTTAGCAGACTCCACCTCCCCAATGCTGCTGAAGAGACTCCGCAGCTCATCTTGGCTCATATTCTGAGGCAAGTAGTTGACGATGAGGTTTGTTTTGGCATCTTTAGGCTCATCGGCCATGTGATCTTCGTAACCGTTCGACATGTCATAGACCTCCTAGAAATAATCAAAACAAGTTTCTGTGAGAGGCGGGTTATATATTTTTGCCAATAGAAATTTAATTAGACAATATTAAATATTACTGCAAACTCATAATGCACTGTTGATACCTGACTGTACCTGCACAGGTACAGAGCCTCAAAATTAGGCCTAGATCTTTCTGAATTTCTCAATTACAGCTGGCAAGCAAGCCAGTAATAGAATGACAAACAAGCAATTAAAGAGAATTAGAATAAAATAAAATCATTTTACATCAAATTAAAAATAAATAAATGAGATGATTACATTATGCTTACACTTAGGCACTTAAAGGCTAAATTTCATTGGCTTTTTTTCATTGATAAAATGGAGCACTTAAATTTTAAAAACAGAAAAGCATCGAATTTGTGAATTAAGGGATTTATATTCTTGCCTAGGGAATAAATAATGCAACAACAAGCATCTGCACGACAGTTATTCTGACTTCAATATGCCTCAATTACAAATCCCCACTGAAATCATTTTGGTTGCATTCTACTCTACATTACACAAACGTGAAAAAAGAGAAAGAGAGGGAGAAAAACAACAACAAAAAAACCCCCATTACATATCGTTAACAAGGAACTGGAACAGTACAACAAAGAAATACAACATTCCCCTTCAGAGCATATATTTTACCTTATTAATCATATATTTTAGTCTTATTAAGTATTTAATCAGAATATAGTTTTAGTTTAAGAGTATAGTATAGTTTAAGTATATTTTAGTCTTATTAGAGCATATATTTTAGTCTTATTAATATGCAAGTTTCAAAATGTTACCTAACCTAAACCACAGTGTTTGTTAATCACCAAACATGAAAGTTCAATAAACCACAAAAATGAATATGTATCAAGCTAAAATAGTAAAAAAAAAAAAAATGTGAGCAAAAGGACAGATGTAACTACCAAAGGGACTCACTGTACTGGATTTCTTTTATGATCAGCACTGCCTCCAAATGAGTCTCAGTCATTGCACATGACCACAATTCATTCAACACAAAACCAATAAAATACGGTAGTGAACTAATGGTATTAAAAGGGGCTCTTGGAGTCTATGTCTAACCCCTTCAAGACATTTTAGGTGAAGGAGGAACTGATCACTGTGTCCAGGTCACCGTGATTATTCTAATCATGGACAGTGCGTCCCATTCATGTTAGAAGAGAGGTCTTATTGTGTATTCAACATGGGTAGCCAGTCAACCTTCAAGGCTGAAACAAACAGGCATTATTACAGTCCCTCCCACACAACCCATCATTGAAGGTTTTTATAAAGTGGTCTGAATCACTCATGAACAATTCTGGTCAGTCTCTATCCGACTACTTCCATAGCAAACTGGTCCCTATAAACATGGTTAAATTTTGCTGCATTTGCCAGGCCAGATACCTTCAGATGACATTATGCAACACCTAATAATAACAGGTCTACTGCATTCAGTGAAAACTCAAGTCTACCTCAGATGACAGCATTAAACCTCAAGTATTACTCGCTTCACACAGGCTACAGCACTATATGGACGAAAACAGCCTACAAGCACTAAACACTACTAACTCCAGCTTACAGGTTCAGTTTATTTTTAAAATCCACATTCAGTCCCTGATGGACGCAAATTCTACTCACTTTTAAGTATCTAACGTGTCCCCTTCTGACTGCCATGAAGAGCCGTCACAGATCCCAACTCTGAAGATACCAAAAACAAAATAAGGTAATAAAAATACACGCTGACGAAAAGGGGTGGTAGGGAAGGCAAAGGTGGGTTTGGGGGGTTCAGAGTAAAATAAATAAACTAAAATAAAAGGAGGGCAAACAGATAAGATGAGCCACCTTCTGATATAACCTGTGGAAAAAGAATAACATAACAACCATTGGCCATTAAGACTGGTGTAATTTCAGCGTGTATTTTTAGCACCTCACTTTGAGTCTGTACTGCCTGCACAACATCTCAATGTTGACATTATGTGCTTGTTACACACAAATATATATATATATATATATATATATATATATATATATATATATATATATATATATATATCATCTGTAGGTTTTATAAATGAAAAAGCAATACTATATATGTATTTAAGAATTTAAAGGCAAAACATATTTCATCACTTGTTTTTTTTTTCCCTTTAAATAAATCTACATGACATAAAAATATAGGCTAATTCTGCGAATCTATTAATAATATTAATGGGTTAAATAAACATTTTAAAACACAACATGGCAAACTACGTCCACCTTGTAAAATGCTGTCACATTTTAATAACTAATTGATGGTCTAAACTTTGGAGTATTCCGAGGACTATTCAGTTTCATTTTGAACATTTCATATTTTTCATTCTCTTAGGACAAATATTTGCATTTATACGACATTTACACGGGCGGTTGAGCTTTTTAAACTTATCAGAACAAAAATGTAATACAAAAATTACAACACTGTTTTGGACTTCGTAAGCGAATAAGAACACGGGGAAAACGACATTTGCAAATCTGTCTGGTCGTGGGGGCGTGGAATTTACAACTAACGTTAACGTTGTTGCCCCGCAGCAGGACATCACTCATGCTAGCCATTGTTACGGTATCGTAGCTAAAGAACAACAACCTTGCGGCATTACACAGCATGTTTGTGAAGAATCGGAGATTCAAATAGGTCTAACATTAAAATACCACACAACACGAGGCCTCGTTCCCCACACACCGTCCCCTTATTTTCGCGATGACTCGCTCGGTAAATCCCATGCAACTCTCGAGCTCAAACTCGAGCAGGCTGCGCTAAGGGGCCTAACTCAAATAAAGTCAGGCCTTAAACACCGATCACATTTATAACCGTTACTAGATCTAAATAAACCAATTTAATTGCATCATGAAAAGGAAAAATAACAAGTTTAAAATTATATACATGTCGCCTTACCAATTTAAAAGTTTATCCGATTGTGCAGTAGACTGGATGCACGCGGAGCTTTAGCAGAACGTGGCTTTTTGGCGCTGCGCTCTCGTGACACAAAAAAAACACGCCACAATGGAACTGTGCCGAGGAAGCGGAAGTCTAAACCCCTCCCACTTCCATAATCCATTCAGATACAGATCAACAGTCACTAATAATAAAACCAGTCATTTAATTCAATATTTACAGATTTATTGTGCAAAATAAAACGCCCTTGCTGTGCGTGCATATAAAATATTCTCAGAACAGGTATTGTGAGACATCAGTTCTACTTTAGATTAATGTGGAAATTTAGGAAAACGTTAACTGGATCATATCATAGGGGTGATATTATCAGAATGATTCGAATTTCGTAACAGTGAAATATAAAATATATACATATACAGTACCGGTCAAAAGTTTGGATTACCATTTTTAATGTTTTTGAAAGAGTTATGCTCAAAACAGTAATATTGTGAATGATTTTCTATTTGAATGTACTTTAAAATATAATTTATTTCTGTGATACACAACTGATTTTTTTTTATCAGACATTAGTGTCACGTGATCCTCCAGAAATCATTCTAATATGCTGATTTATTATCAATGTTGGAAAAAGTTATATATTTTTTATAACCTCTGATACTTTTCTCAGGAATCTTTGATGAATAAAAGTTTTTTTAAAAGAACAGCATTTATTTAAAATATAAATCTTTTGTAACAATATAAACTAACCATTCAAAAGTTTGGGATTAGTCTTTTTTTTTTCTTTTTTTCTTTAAAGTTATAAATACTTTTTTCAGCAAGTATGTGTTAAATTGAAAAAGTGATAGTAAATATTTATAATATTGTTAGAAAAGATTTATATTTTGAATAAATAATTATTTTACTTAATTTATCAATGAATCCTGAAAAAAAGTATCACAGGTTCCAAAAAATATTATGCAGCACAACTGTTTCTAACATTGATAATCAAATCATATTAGAATGATTTCTGAAGGATCATGTGACACTGAAGAATGGAGTAATGGCAGATGGAAATTTAGTTTTGCATCACAGGAATAACTTTAAAGTATATTAAAATAAAAAACTATTATTTTAAATTGTAATAATTTTTCACAATATTACTGTTTTTCTGTATTTTTGATAAAAAAAATGCAGGCTTAATGAGCATGAGACTTTTTTTCAAAAACATTAAAAATAGTAATGTTTCCAAACTTCTGACCGGTATGTATATATATTCATTGTTTACACATTCATGAGAAAAGTCGGTAGATATCATTTCCAACAGTGACATTTATTCTTTGTCCAGGATTCGATACTCTTGTGGGGGTTGATGTCTCATTAGCTGTGCCACTGTAATCCAAGACATTACCTGATGAGGGAAGGGTCAGAGATGACATTATAAATATTGTAAAAGATCAGGGAATAAATTAATTATAATTCAAGTCACAGAGCTCACCAGTACAAAGAAAACCACTAAAGAAGTCCCCATGATGATGTCAAACACAAGTAGTAACTTCTCCTCAAGTTTATTTTGACAGCCCTGAATAGAAAGAAAACAATATTGAATCGTATAATGCTCCTAATTTACAGTCATTCCAAATAAAGCCTAATTTGTTCATTTTTATACCTTTTTATAGAAATATTTCAGGTAAAATACAAGTTAAGGGGTCATGACATGACAAATCAAATTTTCCATGATCTTTTGTCGTATAAGAGGTCTGTGCACCAAAACATCCTGTAAGTTTCATAGCTTAAAATCTAATCCTCATTGTAAACAAAGCATTTATCAAGTTTTTCATCATAATCAAGCTCCAAAGATGGCTAATTTTGATATTGCGGGATCTGTGTCTTCACATGACTACATCCACAGCATGACATCGACGAATAGATATACATTGTCGCATTACAGGCCCCGCCCACTGTGTTCAGAAGCTTCGGCCATGTGTCCACCAAAGTGTTTTTTTATGTATTTTTCCAATAGTTTTCAATGGGAGCGCCACATTTTTCAAACGGAAGGAGTGTGACGAGCCACTAAGCGTCTATTTCACGTTGAGCACTAAGCACACTTGTGTTGTTTACTAGTCTCTTTTGTCCATATTGTGACGTACATCTGAGTGTACAGGCTCGTACACACCAAGAACGATAAGTGTAATGACATAGTTCTAAATATAAAAGAATAGCAGAGTCCACAACTATAATGATTACAGCACATAGGAACAATGTCTTTGGAATCACTTTCAGAACTATTTTCAGCTGGTGAATGATAAAAACATTGACAGCCAATCAGAATCCATCCTGCTTTAAAGAACTTGAGCATTTAAATCGGCAGACGACACAAAACTGCAGCACACACTAAGCATAAACAGAACGATATCGTGCGTTGGTGTGAATGCTGATATAGTTATTGTTTTAGTTATCTTTAAAGTTATCTTTCTTGGTGTGAACAGGCCTTAAAAATGACAAAATATAGGGTGGGGGCTTCGTTCTATGTATGATTCATCGGTTGTGGATTGGACCGGAAGGTCCAGTTGTGACAACAACAAAAAAAGAAAAAAAAAAAAAAGACATACATGGATGAATCACAACAAGATATTTAACATGCATTTAGAAAAAGCATTTTTGAATGCCAACTTTAACATAATGATAGAGCCTCAGCTGTAAGTCTAGCAGGAAAATATTAAAAAACATTAAAAATATTATACATAGGGTAGCTCAAATGTAATTAGTGTTTGTACCTCATTATAGAGAAGCAGGGGTGAGCCTAAAGTCCCATTGCAGTCGTGAAAAGTTTTGTTGCAGCAGCTTAGAGGAACTTCATATTTCCTACTGTGATTAAACCAGGGTGTTTCTAACCAGTCTGTGTAGTTGTAAACACCACAACACTGCAACTGTAACAAAAAAAGTGTTACAATCTAATTTTACCAAACACATAGAAATCCTACATTTCTGAGCAAATACCTCACACTGAAGGGCATTTACTGCTTTGGTGTCAGGATCTTGGCTAATACCACTGTAGTTCTGAAACACATCTTTAAGGGGAGCCAAGTCCACATCAAGCTAAAAAATATTAAATTTAATATTAAAAACATTTCAGTGAAATACACATTTGTATAGCCTTTTGTATAACTTAAAACTCCATTTACCTTCTTTTTATGAGTGTATGCCAATGCTACAGTAGTAACCACAACGCAAAACACGATAATGAGAAAATACACAAACTGAAAGACAAGAAATATACAAATATGAAATCGACACCTCAATCTTATGAGTAAATTATTATTATTCAGTCCCGTTTTTACTTCATAAAAATACAAGTTTTTTTCCCATCTCACCAATCCGTGTAGACATGAAGGTTTTTTGTTGGACACCAGACAGCCAATGCTTCCACTGATAAGGAGGATGGCTCCTCCGACAACAGCCAGTAGTGCAGGGAGAATTATATAAAAGCTGCTAAAGAAAATACTGTAATCTCTGTATTTATGCAGCAAGAATGAACCACCCAGACCTGTAATTCCAGCAAGCTAGACAAAGTAAAGAACAAAGGAATTTAGAGGAAACAAAACAGCAGAAGTATTTCATAAAAGCCATTTCTTGTCATGTGCTGTACATGTGAGCAGCCATGTCACTGTTTATAAAAACATATCTTTTTCTATTTTTTTCTTTTCACTGTAGTAACACTCATACAAATAATCCTATACTTTTGTTGCCAATATTACACAAGGTGTAGGTCAAACTATATAAGGCTAGCTGTTACACTTTAATATTTCCCAGGCTATTTAAGTTAACACAGTTCCGCATTTCAAAAATCATTTTAAACATACCCCCATTGTTGACCCTTGCCTGTACAAAAATATGATGCTATTAAAATTTAGTTTGGATTATAGAATTCTCAAAAAGGCCATTCATAAAATTTGTGTTTTAAACCAACACATTAAGCCACTTCTTGAGAAAACATGCAATTATATTTAAGTAGTTATGGCAAATGCATTAGTATTATGATGACAAATTGTCATGTCTTGTGCTTGTCATTGACAAACGAAACAAACAAGTGCATGATGCTGCCTAAACTCACCGATAAAAGAAGAGAATCAATTATAAGAAAAATTCCGAAAGCTCTTCTCCTTAGAGCCATGGCTCTGCTTTAATCGATATTTGCAGTTCTATCAAGGTCTCTCGGTCCAGTTCAACCTCAACAGTGACGAACACTGATATGACTTGATGGATTTATAAATCGAAACCAGATAAAATTGCGGAAGTCACGGAACATAGTAAACAAGTAGGGGGCACTGTACAAGAGAAATAAAGTAGTACTCGAATTCTAAATCCATATAATATAAGAATAATCCTGAAATATAAAATAATAATAATAATAATAATAATAATAATAATAATAATAATAATAATAGTCTATATGATATTAATTGGTGGTGTTTTATAAATAGGCTAACCTGCATTTTTTTAAAGTCTACTTTTTGTGTATTTATACTTTAAATGTATTTATATGTATTATTATTTTTAAGTAGAACACATTTATTAAGAATTAGGAATAATAAAAACGCATGAAATAGTCATAATTATTATTGAACGCGAACACAATTGTTATATTCAAATGTTGACCCGATAAATCTGATATATTCACACACACACACACACAAAAAAAAAAAATAAAAAAAAAATAAGATTTTTTATTGGACGTCATTATTTTGCGACAAATTTCTGGTCTTGTCATTGAGAAGCAAGATGGCGTCTGCATCAGAACATCAGGGTGCTGCAGACAGCGAACTGGACGAATTATTAGACAGTAAGTTTTTGAGGAAGACTTCAACATAAAATAACGACAGTTAAAATGTGCGAATGTTTGAGCCCTTTTGTAATGTTACTTTTTAGTGAACTAGCGTTTTTAGAAGGCGGTTGTCACAGTGCAGTTGCTGCTCCGCTACTATGTTTTCATGCTTGTTTCACTGATTGTACTTTTTTTAGGCATGTGAGTGAAAGCATTACACTGTTCGTCGTTGAATTAATTAGAGATCATCATTATATCTCATTTATGGTCCCATTACAAACTCGTAAATTATATAAAAAACGGGTTTAGAAGTTAAACGGCGCTTTAGGAGCTGCATGTTTAGCCAACTTTGCTATTCATGCCGTGTAATGAGATCAGACACGTGATTATATATATAATCAAAAGAGATGCACGTATACCTCTGGTACACCAGTGTTTGTGTTTCATCAACTACAGGTGCTCTTGATGATTTCGACAAGACTAGTGTTCCCCCTGAGGCCCCCTCTGCCCCTGATGCAGGAACGAGTGAAGGGAAGGTAATAAGTACATATTTAAATTTTTGTAGCAATTCAAGTATTAACCCTTGCAATTCTACAGTAAGTTTGTTTCATGGTTGTTGCTGTTCATTTTTCTTTTTTTCACTGTTCATTTCATCCTCAGCCCCCTCTGCTGGAGGACAGTAAGTTCTTTGAGACTCTCTTTGATGGCGAGATGGCCAATCAAGCACGCGAGGAGTGGGAGAAAGCCATGGCTGAGCTAGCGCAAGAAGAACCTGACCTTCTGCAACATTTTCATAAGCTGTCTGAGGCAGCAGGTAAAGTAGGTGAGTAATCTGAAATGGAGCACTGTTGGATGAAGATATAAAAGCTTTATCCTATATTCCAATTGTTTTGTAGCCTGGGTTTCCCCATAATGCCTTGCCGTAGCGTGATTTTAATCACGCTGTAAGGCAGTCTGGAAACCATGGTCCTGATTTTCGCCTCATCTACTGTACGGAACGATGATGACGTCAATGCGACACACCAAAGCAGTTTGTTACCTTTGGATCCAACATGGCAGCAAACGTGAAGTTACCTTTCAATGCAGCCATACGGCTGTTTCACACAGGTTTCACACCGCAAGCATGAGCGGCACTTGAGCAGCGCGTCAGAGTAACTACATCGTCACGGCAGCTGCAGACGCGCGAGAGTATTCACACTGGAAGGCTTTGTACAGTGTCACAGCAGCAGCTCCAAACCTACAGAAGTGAGCAATTGTTTTTAGAAGTTGGTCATTTATAACATTGATGGTCTTAAAAGTTTGTTATGGGGAGGTGTACAACATTCGCATGTAAATGTTAGACAACAAAACAACCCAGAAAATGGCTCCAATCTATTAGTTTCAGTCTTACTTTCGATATGTTTACAAGACTGCAACTCTGGATAAAAAACAAACCACACACTCGGGTTTGATTTGGGTTGTCCTAGCCTATGTAGCTGTCTGTGTTACATAAACTAAAATAATGTTTATAATATTTTCTGGCTAGTTTACTTTAGTTTTTTTTTTTTATATAATTACCCAAACTGAATAATTAAAAACATTTGCCTCCTCAAGTTCTTGTTAAAACTAACTAGACATGCTTATTCTGTGCATTTTGGGCACTTTTTGTGTGAAATCATATTTATTTTTATCCATCAAAAGTGTGCTTTCACTTTAATTGAGCGTGAGCAGCACAGCAAAATGGATTCAACGTCGTAACCCCCGCTTCACTGCTGCTCACTCGACGAAAAAAATATGTGCCACTCACGCATGCAGTGTGAAATGGCTGTTAGATACACGCCTTCGTGTACACATAAATCTTTTACTCATCGTCTTCTTCCTCGTCTAATTTCTGTCGCTCTACATACGTCATCTGGTATAATTGAAACGATTGGCTATGAGCTACGTACAGGCGCATTTGATAGACATTCTTAGCACCCAATAAATGGCTCTGGGCATTCGTAAACCACGCCTCAAATACGAGAAAATGAACGTGGTTCCCAGACCCAAGTTTCAATGAGACGTTAGCCAGGCTAATTGTTTTGACAAATTATTATTTTTTTTATTTAGGCACAGATGTAGCTTCACAGCAAGAATTCACCTCCTGTCTTAAAGAGACCCTTAGTGGTTTGGCTCAAAATGCGGACAACCTGCAGGTAAACCCACTTTGAGTTTCTAATATTGCAGTGTAAATTAATTCAAGGAAATGATGTGACGTGGTTTTAATGTTTGGTATGGGTAATGTTTTGGTACAAAAGTTTGGGACCAGTACGATATTTTTTTCTGTGTTTGTAAGAAGTCTCCAATGATCGCCAAGGATGCATTTATTTGATTTAAAATACTGTTAATGTATTATCTCTTTTTTTATGGAATTTATTCTTGTAATGGCTTTCAGCTTCAGAATGTTCTCTTTTGGCTTGTGCGCACTCTTCATACAGATTAGCGTGTCAGTCTATCACTTAATGCTGTTGTCCCTGTTCCCTGCTCTTGATGTTCAATCATTGAAGAATATCTTGATTTTAATGAGTAAATTAAAACTATATTAGGATTTGAGTATGAAAGTACTTGATATTATGTAATACATATTTGCTGAATAAAAGTTTACATTTTTTTTAAGTATTAATATTAACTAAAAATATCTTACTGATCCTAAACTTGAAATGTAATGTATGTCAGAAAAAAGTGTAAGGAAATGTGATGAACAAAAGTCATCCTTTTAACAAGAACCTACTCACTGTAGAGCCATGGGTGGAGCGTGATGTTCAGCTCCCCCTTTCTGGACATAATACGTGGAGCTAGATGGTCCAACCAAATCACATAACTCTATCCCTCCACCCCTTAGTTCTACAGAGGTAGATTGGGACTTGGTCAAGCTCATCCCATGACATCCAGAGAGGGGGATCTAGATGTCATTTGGCTCTGCAGTGAGCACCACTTGCTTTTACCTTTAAATGCAGAGTGCAGGGCTGGCTGGAGATGATCTGGTAAAGACCTTGGAGAACCTGGGATTGAATGAAAATGGGGAGGGAGGAGGAGAAGATGGCAATATTCTCCCAATTATGCAGTCCATCATGCAGAACCTTTTGTCTAAAGAAGTTCTCTACCCTTCTCTCAAAGAGATAACAGAGAAGGTGAGTTGTCTTACTGATTGTCCAAACTTTTTCTGGTACCAGTGTATATGCCTATCATCAATTCAATATTTTATTTTCATAAAATCTTGGGACACATTCCATTTAATGTTTTTTTTGTTGTTTTTACTAATATCACACACTTTGCATTTAGTACCCTGAATGGTTGGAGAGCAACAGGCAGTCCCTCCCCCCAGACCAGTTCATGCAGTATGAGCAACAGTACAAGATCATGGCAGAGATATGCAGCCAGTTTGAAAAAGATGGAGACAAAGACAGCACATTTGAAAATATTCTAGAACTCATGCAAAAGGTAAAAAAAAAATATTAGTTTTAAAATTGAGTAATGCATTTATTTGTATAATGATTTAGAGTCATCTTTTAAGGTTTGTTTGTATGTATGAATGATTTAATATTTTTCTTGTACCTTTTTTTTTACTTAAAAATATAACAATATAACGTAATATAACATTTCAGTAATGGCAATTTTAATATTTTTGTTAATAATATCTTACCCCTTAGCTCCAAGACTTGGGTCAACCTCCAAAAGAGCTTGCTGGAGAGGCAGTGAGTATTTACATTTATTATATTATTATTTACTATAGATATGTAATTTACATAATACAAATGTTTGTTCTCTTATATTTGCAGCCTCCTGGCTTGAATTTTGACCCAGAATCTCTGCACCTTCCTGGAGCACAAGGGCTTCCTGGAGCAGAGCAGTGCTCAGTCATGTGATCTCAATGAGGTCAAATTTATGTATGTTTAAAAACTATACGATTTGAAGCTAATTATCTGAACTGGACACAGTGGATCATGCTCCGCTTTTAAAGGAGTTTGTTTTGTGTCTGCACTGAAACTGTGAACTTCACTACATTAATTTGACCTTGTAGTTTTTGTCCACAGAGGTTCTTTTCATATTCATCCCTAATCCATTTACTGTTGTCACTGTAGAGCAGCTCTTAATGTTTTGAGTGAAGCTTGATATCTCAAGTATGCCGACAGCTTTTTAAGAAAGAATCAACTTACTTCAAGCTCATTTGACAACTTGTGCGGGGAAATTAGTAGACACAAATTCATTGGGTGACAGGAAAGGTATTTCCAGTTTAATTTTACTTTTAAAATCTCAGAAGAATGGTCAGAGGCTACAAATAGCTTTCATCAGATTGATGAAATCATTTTATTATAAACTGTTATATATATTATATCCTCATACCATATCATTAGTTTTATTTCTGTGATTTGATAACTAATTAGTGACAAATTAATCTCTCAGATTAAGATTCATAAAAAAAAACTATCTGCAGGCACTTCAGATCCAGGTTCAATATATATATTCTTAATATAATTGTGTCAAACATAGGCTGCATTTCTGTTTGAGTGGAATCTAATGGTTATTGTATCTGTCTGCATATAGTTCAGTTCGGAGTAGTGTATTGCTATGTAGATCTAAATCATTGCAGTCATTCCTGTGGTGGTGCCTCTGTGATCATAATAATAGTCCTAATTTGCCTTGATTAAAAGAATCGGAATACTTGTTCTTAACATTCAAAGAACATCACCTTAAATCCCAGGATATCTGAAAAAGGTTACATTTTGTAGTCATATGCTTTTGAGGGGATGTTTACAGGTTTCTTTTGCAAA
This sequence comes from Cyprinella venusta, assembly GCA_038021265.1. Lineage (NCBI taxonomy): Eukaryota > Metazoa > Chordata > Actinopteri > Cypriniformes > Leuciscidae > Cyprinella > Cyprinella venusta. The sequence goes on along the minus strand of CM075870.1, from coordinate 19,930,577 downwards.
CAGTTTTGAATGCCTGGAAATGGGATCCTTTCACAGGATCGAGTATGGAACTGATAGTTGTCTTGCTTTCCTGACATGTTATTGGTTATATGTAGTATGGTATTATCTGGCCAAAAGGAGAAGGTATGATGAATGGGTCAAAAATATCCAATGGTTATGACACTCAGGGGTTGCTCAAACACCCAAGCACTTAAATCAGCTCATCAATATTCATTATCATGTTAAATATTCCCTTAAATATACAGTTCATTGGTCTTTTAACTTAAAAGATCGATTTACTACATGAAAGTCTAATAAATGTTATGAACTTACATTATTCTTTGCCTGCTTGTTTTTATTCCAGTTACATATCAAATGAAACTAAGACCACTGCCTACACGCAATTGTCTATGGTTGTTATATTCTAAACATTTTACAATTTTTGTGCCTTTAACACTTAAAAAATAATAATAACCATCAAGGAGGTAACATTGTGGTTTGTTTATGGCCCTGTTATATGAGAATGTGTGTACATATGTGTTTGTATCTATGTGGGTAAATACCATAGACTGTAAAAAAATACTTAGATCTGCTGTGAATGATTACGTCATTATGATTGTTACGTTTGTTCACCTTATCATTACGTTACGCACCAACCAATTTATCATAAACAAAATTTGTCTTTAATGAGTTTGTGTGTTGTTTTTTTTTTTTCAGAAATCCTTCTAATATTTTGATTCAATGAAACAAATAGTGGAGCAGCATTCGAATGTTGGATTTTTTCCAAAGTTCCAGAAGAAATGTGTAAAAATTACTGCGACACTAGCGACCGTCTTGTTTTATCTAGAACAATGTGAATTTATTTTAAGTTATAATAATAAATTATGGGTTACTAGGGAAACTAATATGCCAAAACATGGAAACAACCACCATGAAACGACTAAAATCGAAACAAATAACAATGCAATATACTATTGGTAACTTATACTCGCACTGTTACTGATTATTATTTCCGTTTATTGACAGTGGTCTGTCACAAAAATGCGTTTTTCATAGTTTTAAAATGCAGATGACGAAGGATCCATGACGTGGACTTTGTGATGTTGGCATTTGAATCATCAAACTTTATTTGTTCGCGCAGGGGAACACGGCACGGCCCGGGTTGTGTGCTGTGGATTGAGTAGACGTGTCAGCTACGGAAGTGGAGCCGCAGAATCATACACGCATAATCCCTTCCTAACGGGGGATGGTTTTGGGGATTAAATTAACGTAAACTGATCTACATATATATACATAACGCATTCTTCGGTTATTATTGTCAGTGGAAATGTTGACAAAATTCGAGACAAAGTCGGCCCGAGTGAAAGGTAAGATATCTGCTCTGGCTAACTCCCCTTGACTGCCTTTTAATGTAATGATTATGTTTCTCTTTATGTACGTTTGTCTGATTTGCTTCTATTCTTAATCATTGTTGAATACAATCCACTGTCTTTTCCAGCAAGCATTAAATTAAAATCGTGCTGATTCTGAATACTGTAATTTATGTCATTCGGCGTTAGCACAACGCTAGTATTTGTTGTTAACTTGCATGTTAGCCATTCAGACGTTGCTGTAAATATTCTCTTCTATATTTTTGTTTGGTTGAGAACGCGCTGATGACATTATCTAGACCAGATAAATGTTACAAAGTAATAATAATCTGATTAAATTAATGTCAATATGATGTTTTCATAACACCTTCTTGTTGACACCTTCTTTAACGTAATATTAATACATAGCTGAATTGATTGTTTTGTCTTTTTCTGTAGGGCTGAGTTTCCACCCGAAACGGCCCTGGATCCTCGCTAGTCTGCACAACGGCGTCATCCAGCTGTGGGACTATCGCATGTGCACTCTTATCGACAAGTTTGACGAGCATGATGGTATGAAAACAGCCAATCAACTATTTCAATAACTGCTGTCATTTATCCTGCGGTCTAATGATGATGTGGATTCATTTAGGTCCAGTCAGAGGTATTGACTTCCATAAGCAGCAGCCACTGTTTGTGTCGGGAGGAGATGACTACAAGATCAAGGTTTGCTTGCTTCATTCTCAATACTGTTGTTTAAGAAATTTGTCACCTGGACACTGCTACTATATTTGGAGTAGGTTCGAGTTTCCATTTGTTACTACTAGCAATAAAGAACAGTTCTAAAGCATTTGAATTTAATTCTTGATTTTATTAAACATCACTCAAAAATGAAAATTATACCATAATTTACTCACCCTCAAGCCAAACTCAATCGGAGTTATATATATATAAAAATTCTGCTGCTTCCCAGCTATATAATGATAGTGAATGTGAATTGTTACTGAAAGACAGTCATACAGTTATATATATATATATATATAACGTTATATATATATTATATATATGTATATACTGTATATATATGCAATGACCTCGAATGGGCAGGAAATATAGAGACCAGACCTCCTCTTGTAAAGTGTTACTGGGTTTTTCTCACATCTTTTGATGTACTGACAGTTATTTGACTGATTATTAGGTCTGGAACTACAAGCTGCGGCGGTGTCTTTTCACTCTTCTTGGACATCTCGATTACATTCGTACCACATTCTTCCATCATGTGAGCCTTACTCTCATCCAACTTTATGAATAATTATTTTAATAATGTTTATTTAATTAATGCCACAATAGACTAACTTCTAGCTATATTTTTCAGGAGTATCCCTGGATCCTGAGTGCTTCAGATGATCAGACCATTCGCATTTGGAACTGGCAGTCCAGAACATGTGTCTGGTGAGTCTAAATGACCTGAAAATGCTCAACCCTTTTAAAAACAAATTGTTTGACCTGAGCGACACTATTATTACCTTTAGCTTAGTGAAACTGAGTTGTTCATTTTATCTGTGCTGTCTTTTCTCTGTAGTGTGCTGACGGGGCATAATCACTATGTGATGTGTGCTCAGTTTCATCCCTCTGAGGACCTGGTGGTGTCGGCCAGCCTGGATCAGACTGTGCGCGTGTGGGATATTTCCGGTGAGGAGGCTTGGGACAGGATTGAGTGTTTTGGGAAGGCTGGGGAGGTGGGAATGGAGAGAGAGGATGGAGGAAGATAGAGGCTGCCTAATGGCGTTCTCTTCCTCGTGTCCGCTCTCTTACAGTGTGTACAGAACAAAACTCTGTGGGCTTGAAGCAAAAACACCTCTCACACTCACGCAGCAAGCATTTGTCTAGTGATTTAATACTAGGGTTGGGCGATGTCCCCTAAATTGGTAGTTGACGATGTTTATTGTAAAACATTGCGATGGTCATTGATATCGACAATGAGCAAGATTTACTGAGACACTACAATAGTCTACTACTAATTAATTAATACAGGCTGTTTTCTTGTACAAAATTAAATATTTTAAGTTAAATGTGCAGTGTAAGACATGTAAAAAAGATGAGGCTAACAATGCCAAGATCGATATTTGTGTAGCCTGACACGGTATTTCACGCTGCATGTCCGGCGATCCGTTCCAGGAGTGGTCCGTATACAGCAGTGCAGAGATCGTTTACACACCGAGTCTATTTGTGCTTTGCTGTATGCACAGCTTATGAAACCCCAAATTCAAATTAGAATATTGTAAAAAGGTTTTCATAAGTAAGCCATACTCATCAAAATTATTACAAATAAAGGCTTGAAATAGCTAATTTTGCATGTAATGAGTGTATATATATATATATATATATATATATATATATATATATATATATATATATATATATATATATATATATATATATTAGTTTCGTTTTATCTTAAGTTGAATTCCTGAAATAAATTAACTTTTGGGCTATATTCTAATTTTTCGAGTTTCACCTGTACACGGAACAAACAATTCATGAAACGCTTAAAATAATAAAGGGAAGTTGAATGTTAGAGGTGTTTTTTGAGATTCTGCATGTTTTAATGATGTTGTCAATGTCCTGTCCTTTGCTTTCATTGTTCTGAACCTCTTTCTTGCTCATTAACCTTTAACACCACTGCTGTCTGCACTGACTGAGAACAAACACTCATCCCTTAACACTATACACAAGTTTGAAGCCTTAACAGAAGTTCTTTCTCTGCTTATTTTCCCTTCACATAAAATATCAAATGAATATGTTACTGCATGGATAATACAAATACATGCATTTTATTTGTATTAGGTATTTAAAACTAAATTCTTCTTGAATGTTCTTGAATTTAACAGTGGTTCTCAGCATTTTTTACCCCAAGGTCCCAAAGTCAATCTTTGATTTTAAAAAAATAGTTTTTAATTATTTTATTTTACCCAATAAAAAAATGTAAAGCATAAAATAAATATAAAATGTGTGTATATATATATATATATATATATATATATATATATATATATATATATATATATATATATATATATATATATATATATAAAATCAACTTTTCACATGTACAGGACCCTACTTCATATCTTGCTTGATGGCCTTTGTCATCCATATATGATGTTAATGTTAAAGACCTCCAAGTGGATGCATCTACTCCAATGCAACTTTTAGATCGATAACATGAACATAGATCTGTCATTTAATCATTAAATTGACTCTTAACACAACATGAATGCATGATTCATGAAGTCATGCTTACTGCATTAAAATATGCAATAACAAATGCATGACTTAACTCGAGTCTTTCTCCCTCCTCTAACATCCAACGCCCCTCCAGAGAACATTTGAACACGCTCCATCAATCCACCAGTCAGTTCCATCCCTGCTCTCTTCCTGTACAGCTCCTATGCCCCTCTGGAAACATCCACATCTGTACATTGGTTTCTGGAGCACCTTTTGTCGGGCTTTTATTCATTTAGCTGACATTTGGAGTGCTGAGATATTAGACGCACATTCTGCTCTCCTCTCCTTTTCTCTGCGTCCTGACCTGAGTTTAGCCAATCACCGTCCTGTCATTGATTTACATGCATCAAACCCAATCTGAAGTTATTTTCAGCTCTGTGATCACTTTTAAACTATTCTGTTTTGATTGATTGTTGTCTTTGCTGTATGTCTGGTGGTGAAGTTTACTGTACTTCCTTTTACTCAGGTTTAGACGTAATGGAGGACATATGTTGCGTTTGTGTTCTTGAGCACCTGCAAATGTTTAGCAGCCCAACAAAACGTTTGTGTGTTTGCTGTCTCGCATATCATGTGTCTTTGAGTAGCAGTTTTAATGTTGTTCCTCTGTTTTCCCTCCCTGGTATGTGGGTGTTCCCGTGTAATTTTCAAATGGGTCCCCTGTGCGTGTCGGACTGTAAATGTTGCTTCCAGGTCTGAGAAAGAAGAACTTGTCTCCGGGTGCTGTAGACACAGAGGTGCGTGGCATCTCTGGTGTTGATCTGTTCGGGGCCTCTGATGCTGTTGTGAAACATGTTCTGGAGGTAAGAATAATGGTTGTAGTGGTCTTGGTGCTGTAAAGTGTTTAAATGAATTTTTTCGTTTGCTAGAATGAAAGTTTGTTTTCTCTTGCTCTGGTCTCAGGGTCATGATCGAGGCGTAAACTGGGCAGCCTTTCATCCGAGCATGCCTCTCATTGTGTCAGGAGCCGATGATCGGCAGGTCAAAATCTGGAGGATGAACGGTACGTGTAACTCTGCAAAATAACTGTTTTCTCAACTAAAGCTTTACATGTAAAACAGTGGGCAGAATAAAATTAGTCACTTAAGCTATTTGATTTTAAATAACATGCCTAAACGGCAAACAATTCCAGCATCCAGGGGTATCGCTTAATTGCTGTGGTTGAAATGCTTTGAAAAGCTTTGGCTTTCTGCACAAAATTTAACTGGTGTAGTTTACTGGTCCTTTGCCAATTAACTCCAGGTTTTCTTTCAAAGTTAATCTTGAAAATGGCGTGGATAATGTCCTCTTTATCAATGGTGCTTGCGGTTTCCTTCCTCCAGCATTTTATTTTCCCTGATCGAGTTCATTACAGCGGACGATGTGTGTCATAAGCCTTGTAATTACAAACCCCATCCATTTAGGGGGACGATATGATTGGTAAATTTTTCTGTCGTTTTAAATTAGTCTCTTGTTGACTGTAATTTCACAGCTGGACCACCAGTCACAGAGCTGAAAGCATTAGAAGAAGAATCCTAATATGGAAAAAATAGACGTCTCTTCGAGGGTCTAGATTTCCCTGATGGATATAATGAATCAAATATGGAAAATTAGTTTTTATTTAAATTATTTTGCTTACTAAATTATCCCTTCTTTTAGAGTCTAAAGCGTGGGAGTTAGATACCTGTCGGGGGCACTACAACAATGTGTCCTGTGCGGTGTTTCACCCTCGTCAGGAGCTCATCCTGTCCAACTCTGAGGACAAGAGCATCCGCGTGTGGGACATGTCCAAGAGGACCGGCGTCCAGACCTTTCGCAGAGATCACGACCGTTTCTGGGTTCTGGGGGCTCACCCCAACCTCAATCTGTTTGCTGCTGGTAGGTTACCATTAATAACAGACAAATGGTTTTTGCGATGACATGAAATGCATTAACGTGTTATTCTGTAACTTCACAGGCCATGACAGTGGGATGCTGGTGTTTAAACTGGAAAGAGAACGTCCAGCTTATGCAGTTTATGGAAATATGTTGTACTATGTGAAAGATCGCTTTCTGCGTCAGCTCGACTTCAACAGCAGCAAGGATACAGCTGTCATGCAGCTACGCAGGTTTGTGAATTTCACTGTCTCTTCTACTTTGAGTTTGAAGACCCTAAATGTGCACCTACAACAGGTTTGAACTTTTCAGTTGAACTGTTTCTTTTATATTCACAGTGGATCCAAATTCCCAGTGTTCAGCATGTCCTACAACCCCGCTGAAAATGCTGTGCTGTTGTGCACTGTGAGTGTTGTAGAATCTTTTTAGTCTGCTCAGTTAAATCAAGGTGCATTTTTGTAAATGATGGTAAGTGACATTTTGTACTTTTACATTTCTCCTCTTTCCCCTGCAGAGAGCTACTAACCTAGAAAACAGCACATATGATCTATACTCCATTCCCAGAGAGAGCGACTCCCAGAATCCTGATGGTAACATTTGATCTTTTCTTTTCAGAAGTCCTTAATCTAATGTGCAAAAGGAAATGTTCAATTTTTCGGCCTGTTTTCAGCTCCTGAGGGAAAGCGCTCCTCTGGCCTGACCGCAGTTTGGGTGGCCAGGAACCGGTTTGCTGTTCTTGACCGCATGCACTCAGTAAGTGAAATAAATCTAAATTTATGTGAGAGAAAAGAGTATTGCAGTATTGACTTATTTTTGTAGGCCATCCACCCATCCCAGAATTTAGTGACTTCCTGGATCCCTTGACAAAACATAATAGGATTTTTCCATTGGTTTTTGGATTATTGTTGAAAATAAATTCTTTGAAAAGTTTGATTCTTGCACATTTTGCATATTAATCACAAATGAACAACTTTTGAAACATAAATGCAACTGCCAGAAGTAAAAAACTAAACGTAGGCTATAAACAAACCTCACCACGGTTGCATGACTTCAACACCATTAAGCTTCTGACTCTCTCAGACATTGATTAAAAACATTTTAATTTAAGTTCGAATAGTGTGCAAGTATAAAGTCAATGAGGCTGTAAAAGCGGACTAGTGAGTAGATTAATTTTTGACGTATGACATTTAATGTTCCTAACAACCTCGTAGTCCCGTTTTGCAAGTTGTTAACTCTTTTTCAAAAGAAGTGAAAGCTTTAGAAAACCACAAGGGGGTAAAATATCTTGAGCTTGTGCAAAAATGTGTCAACCTTGCAGCTGTAAATAAAGGAGTTATGACTATGTACTCAAATTTTCTTTGTCTCACCGCAGCTCCTGATAAAGAACCTGAAGAATGAGATTGTGAAGAAGGTCCAGGTACCAAGCTGTGAGGAGATCTTTTATGCTGGAACTGGGTCACTGCTGCTGCGTGATGCTGACGGAGTCACACTGTTTGATGTGCAGCAGAAGCGCTCCCTTGCCACGGTTAAAATTGCTAAAGTCAAATACGTGGTGTGGAGCTCAGATGCCAACCATGTAGCCCTGCTGGCCAAACACGGTACTGCAAACTCAATAATTGGTTGTATAGGCTTCAGCATATCAAAAATCTCCACCCTTAAGGGTTGTTCAAGCATTTTTGCCTTGTAACAAACAAAATAATCCCACATCATATCATGCACATCTGACCCTCTGCTCTTGCTTGTTCAGCCATCATGATCTGCAACAAGAAGTTAGAGAGCCTATGTAACATCCATGAGAACATCAGAGTGAAGAGTGGCGCCTGGGCCGAAAATGAAGTCTTCATCTACACCACCTCCAACCATATCAAATATGCCCTCACCTCCGGGTAAAGCTCCAATAGCATGACACGCAACTCTTCCCATTAAGAGAACCATACTGTTTTTGCCTAACCTGATTATGGTATGTTATTCATATTTCTTTTTTTTCTCACAGTGATCATGGAATAATCCGTACATTGGATCTACCCATCTATGTGACAAGAGTCAGGGGCAACAGTGTGTATTGCCTGGATCGTGAGTGCAGACCGCGAGTGCTAAATATTGACCCCACTGAGTACCGTTTTAAACTGGCTCTGGTCAATCGCAAATATGAGGAGGTTAGTGTGTATTTTCAGCCATGAGACTTGTTTTATTTATTTTGTTTTATTTCAATTTTTTTCTAATTTTATTACATTTTTAATTTTCCATTTTAACTTTAACTTGTGTGTGTGTGTGTATATATATATATAGTCCAAAACTCTGCCTGCCAGTCATTTTGCACATTCAGATTTGCCTTTTTATTACCTTTTTTCTACCCGACACCCTCAGGTTCTTCATATGGTGCGTAATGCTAAACTGGTTGGTCAGTCCATCATTGCTTACCTACAGAAGAAAGGTTACCCCGAGGTTGCGCTGCACTTCGTGAAAGATGAGAAGACCCGTTTCAGCCTGGCACTGGAGTGTGGAAACATTGAGGTATACATTAGTGATATTTATGGAGGTTGAAGGCTTCAACACATTTACCTTGAACAGGTGTTTATTTTTGATTTGTTTGTTCCTGCAGGTGGCGCTGGAGGCTGCAAAAGCTCTGGATGAACGAAGCTGCTGGGAGCGTCTCGGCGAGGCTGCGCTTCTACAGGGCCATCACCAGGTTGTGGAGATGTGCTACCAGAGAACCAAGAACTTTGACAAGCTCACCTTCCTGTACCTCATCACTGGAAACCTGGCCAAGCTCAGGAAGATGATGAAGATAGGTGAGTGATAAATGCACAACAAAAATGACAGCAGTGCAGTGGGAAAACTGCTATTAAGAAGGCTGTATAAACTGCTTTTAAACATGATGTGGATGTTTGCACAAGCTCTGCAATTCAGCACTTCAGTCAACTTAAGTCATGTTTATTTAAATAGCAAGTGGAGTGCATCTTCCTATAATGTAATCGCCTTGGACCAATACTAGTTCGAAGGCGTTTACCAGCCGAAGCAAACTTTTCAAACTCCCGGAATGAATTCCAAACGAACTTCGTTTTGGCCTGATTTTGTTCAAAAAGATGTCACACCAGTTCATTCTTCGATTATGCTTGAAGAATATCGGGGCCTTAATATTTTTTTAAGGATTATTTTTTTAAACAAAAAGTTCAAAGAACAGAGTTTATTTGAAATAATTATACATGTCTTTAACTTTAAATCAGTTTTAAGCATCCTTGCTGTATAAACGTATTAACTTGTTCAAAAAAAAAAAAAAAATCTTAGTGACTCCAGACTTTTGAATAAGACTGAGAATTAATTCCTGTGGATTGTTTGAATGATGTTAATGGTTTGTTACAGCTGAGATCAGGAAGGATATGAGTGGACACTATCAAGGTGCTCTTTACCTGGGTGACGTCAGCGAGCGTGTGCGGATCCTGAAGAACTGTGGACAGAGTGAGTACCATCACATTTTCATTCACATGATTGTTTTGATGCGATTCATTTGATGAAAACGTATCACATTCATTCTCAGAGTCTTTGGCTTACCTGACTGCTGCCACTCATGGGATGGATGAGGAAGCTGAAGCCCTGAAGGAGACCTTTGACCTAGAAAAAGAAATGGTATGATCTGTTCTCATTACTAACAGAGATGCACATATTGGTAGATGAATGATTGAACGGTGGTTCTTGTACAGGTGCCAGAGGTGGACCCCAATGCTCAACTGTTGCAGCCGCCACCTCCCATCAACCCCTTAGACACTAACTGGCCTCTGCTAACCGTCTCCAAGGGCTTCTTCGAGGGAGCAATTGCTGCCAAAGGTGACATATTGTTTTTTGAGATGTTCATACTCGTTTACAGTGTTACCTGGATTTATACATTTGGATCTAATTTCTGACATGAATTGTTTTGTATCTTTGAAAAGGACGAGCAGGGCAGATGGTTGCTGACCTGGACATGGATGCTCCTGGAGATGAAGGCTGGGGAGAAGATGCAGAGCTTCATCTGGATGAAGGTATTTGCTGTAGTATTTTATAGTTAAAACCTGTTATGCAAGGACCAAACCATGCTTAATGGCTATTCATATCAAGGATGATAACTATAACTATAAAATTTTAATAATCCACCTAGAACACTTTAACACTTTAGAACACTTTAGCAAGTAGCAACACCCTGGCGACCAGTTACACTCACTGTCTTACAATCTAAACCCTCATTTATCTCGCTCTCCTCAGATGGATTCATGGATGCTCAAGAGGGACTGGGAGATGAGGGAGCTATTGGAAAAGATGAGGGAGGAGGATGGGAGGTTGAAGAAGATCTGGATCTCCCACCAGAACTGGTAAGTTTTATGTAAAACTGCAGTTAAAATCAGTTCTGTCTGTAAATGAAACTAGATCTTAAGTAACCATCTTGTTTTCTTTTCTTTAACCAATAGGATGTACCTTCTGTTGGAGGAGGTGGTGCAGAGGGCGATGGTTTCTTTGTGCCGCCTACCAAGGGCACAAGCCCCACCCAGATGTGGTGCAACAACTCTCAGCTGGCTGTGGATCACATGTTGGCTGGATCTTTTGAGACTGCTATGAGGGTAAAAGGATCTCACAAAACCAATTATAAATCTTTACTATCACTTTTTATCAATTTAACACATCCTTGCTGATCAAGTATTAATTCTTCAAAAAGAAAGAGAGAAAAAATTACCCCAAACTTTTGAACGGCAAAATATTATGTTACAGAAGATTTCTATTTTATATAAATGCTGTTAATTTTTTAACCTTTCATACATTGATAATAAATCAGCATATAAGAATTATTTCTAAAGGATCATGTGGCACTGGAGTAATGACTGATAAATTCATATTTGCATCACATAAATAAATGTATTAAAGTATATTAAAATGGAAAACCATTATTATAAATAGTTATAACATTTCATAGTATTACTGTTATTTCCGTAATTTTTATCAAATAGGCTTGGTGAGCATAAGAGACTTCTTTCAAAAACATTATATATATATATATGCAAGTAATTTTAAATAAATAAAAATGTAAATAAAATATTAAACAAAATATTAGTATTGTAATATTGACCAAATTGTTTAAGAAAATGTGATTTTGTACATCAGTAATTATATTACTAATATTTATGTAATAATATATAATACATTTTCAAATGTTAAACCATCAAGTTTCTATTCCGTCTGTAAACTACAGGGACTTTTTATAATGTAACATTTTTAACAGGCCTCTTTACAAGTTTGGTAAAATGGTTAGGGCTTGTTACATTCTCATATGCACAATATAAGCAACACAAACTCACAGAACTTACAGAGATACAAAACACTGAAAACAAAATGGACACAGTGCCACGCTGTAACACGCTCTGCATGTATTTGTTAGTAAATGTCAGAAAATCTGAAACATTTCTGGAAAGTTAAAGGGTTTTGAGGCAGAAAGTACAAAACTGAAATGTGCCATATGTTTTTTCTGCTGTCTCTAATTCATCTCATTCTCTTTTCCACAGTTACTGCATGACCAAGTTGGTGTGGTTCAGTTTGGACCCTATAAGCAGCTTTTTATGCAAACTCTGTCTCGTGGCCGCACCTGTTACCTGGGCCTGCCGTCTCTGCCCTCCTTGCACAGTTACCCCCATAGGAACTGGAAGGACAGCGGGGCTAAAGGGGGTCTGCCAGCGGTGGGCCTGCGTCTCGCTGATCTCATTTCACGCCTGCAGCAATGCTATCAGCTGACCACAGCAGGACGCTTTGAAGATGCGGTCGATCGTTTCAGAGCCATTCTTCTCTCCGTACCACTGCTTGTGGTTGACAACAAACAAGAGATCACAGAGGTGTGTTGTGATTCAACATGAGTATTTTTATCAGGGTTTTTTGTAGGGTCTGAGTACTAAACATTCTCTTTACTTTCACTTAGGCACAGCAGCTAATCACTATCTGTAGGGAGTATATTGTTGGCCTCACAATGGAAACAGAGAGGAAGAAACTTCCTAAAGACACTCTTGAACAACAAAAGAGACTTTGTGAGGTAGGTGCATTTCTTTTCCAACATTAAAATATATAGATTTAAGATTGTAGTAATGTATGTTAATGACTTTTTTTGTGTTTCAGATGGCAGCATATTTCACACACTGCAGTCTGCAACCTGTCCACATGGTTTTGGTGTTGAGAACAGCTCTCAATCTTTTCTTCAAACTGCGTAACTTCAAAACAGCAGCGGGTTTTGCTCGCCGTCTGCTTGAGCTGGGCCCCAAACCAGAAGTGGCACAACAGGTAAACAAATAATGCTTGCTTTGTCTTTTTCAATTATTACAAAATATTACCATTTAAAGGGTTAGTTCACCCAAAAAATGTATTCATATCATTTAATGACTCGCCCTCATGTCGTTCCAAGCCCATAAGACTGGAACTTCATAACGCAGTTTAAAGGGATAGTTCACCCAAAAATGAAAATTCTTTCATCATTTACTCACCCTCAAGTTGTTTCAAACCTCTTTGTGTTTATTTGTTCTGCTGAACACAAAGGAATATATTTGGAAGAATGTTTTAATCAAACAGATCTCAATCCCCATTGACTTCCATAGTAGGATACAGTCAGAAACAATATTTTTGACAACACAATCCCAATGTGTACATTATCTGTTATTCATAACCACTTCTTTATTTACTCAGACACGAAAGATTCTTGCAGCATGTGAGAAGAGCCTGACCGATGCTCACCAACTGAACTACGACCCCCACAATCCCTTTGACATCTGCGCCGCCTCCTACACTCCCCTGTACCGTGGGCGGCCAGTAGAGAAGTGTCCCCTGTCTGGAGCCTGCTACTGCCCCAAATACAAAGGAGAGGTCTGCAGGGTCACACAGGTTAGTTCGAAGCCTTTGTAATGTCAGTGTTTTTTAACTGTTGGTTTATTGAAGGGAGAAAGTCTTATGTTGTCAATAAGTGAGAAAGCAACTTTACTTTTCCCCTTGTTCAATGGTTTACCTCATCGTGCGGTGCTATAAAGAGAAGAATCCATTTCATTGGCGGTCTCTCTCCTGTTTTTTTTTTTTAGGTAACCGAGATTGGTAAGGATGTGATTGGATTGCGTGTCAGCCCGCTGCAGTTCCGTTGAACATGCATTGCGTAAGCATGGATGAAATAAATACGCTCTCTGTTTTCTCTCACATGTACTTTTCCTTTATAAGATGAAGTAACTACTTTGAGATCAGAAAATACCTTATGTGACTAATCTCTCTGTGACTGTCATTTCTTATATATCCAAGGTCTCTACAGTCTGTATTCTTGCTTTTCATTAATCTAAGTAACTAATTGTACATCTGTGACCCCGTCAATCAGTGAGAAAAGTTTCAAATATTGAAATAAAATTCTTGTGATCAAATGTTTGACCACTTATTTTTTTTCTCGATGTATTGTTAACTAAAACTATTAAAAAATTTCTTGAAATAAAATTTATATTAAAAAAAAAACATTTTGGAAAAGGCTCGGGAAATTCTAATTTTTAAGTTAAAGGACTAAAATAGCTAAAACTATGTAGACGTTTTTGTTGTTATTTAATAATAAAAATGTCTAAAACTTTAAAACTAATTCAAAATTTTAACAGAAACCATAATATATCAATGCTTCTAAAATTTCAAACAATGGCGTAATAGTTTTCTTGTTTACAAATGGTACTAAGGAGTGAATGAAAGTTACTTGATTATTTCATAGATATAAATTATTATTATTTATTTATTTTCTTTGTGACCACAAGGAGGTGCAAAATGTCACTGAGAATCAAGACAAGCAAGTTCACATGGTTTTGGTTAGTGCTCTAATTTATTTTGATTAACTGGAAACTTGTGTTTTCAATTCAGTACAAAATAAATGGATTACATTTCTGGTTCGCAGAAACTTAAGAAAAGTAATAAATCCAAGACTTTGTTAAATTAAACACTTTCATAATAAGCAGAGTTTAAAAGGAATAGTATACTACTTTTGTTGTTCAACACAAAAACATCACAAAATTGAAAACTGGATTTTCCAGTCTAAGACAGTAATTTAAAGGTATTTGTCACATCCCTGCTGTCTGCTTAAGATCATCCTGCTCACATCGATGTTGTTATTGCTAAAAACCTCTTTTCCATGGGCGATGGTGACAGCAGGCAGGGATCGGGTGCGGCCCAGAATCCAAGCAAAGTCTACATGAAACAGTCTCAAGACATCAGTGCATGAATATACCAGTGCTGAATTCTCATAGTCAGTGGACAAAATCCAGTATGGAGTGTAGGGCAAAACTGTCAATTCAAGTAGAGAAGCAAAATATGAAATATGATTCGAAATGAATGAAAAATATACATGGAAATGGCAGAGTATTTGATCTAGCAAATGCTCAAAAAAAGAAAATCAGCTTCGTACCATAAGAAAAACTGATTCCAAGCTTTGCAGGATTTTTCTTGTCTTCCACCACAGCTGTCCCGTCAATTGTTCTTAGCTCTCCTTTTCTAATTGGATAAAGTTTTGTTTTAACTTGGTGTATTATGTATTATACAATCGTGTAATTCAATATAATTGAATGAAATTATAACAAAGTGACCATTTTAAATACTGCTTGACTTGTTGGTACTCACAGAATTTCTGAGCTCACTACGTGAGCCGATCCATCCAGCTTAAGAGTAAAGTTAGTCTCAATGCATCTCCCTCGCTCAAACTGTGCTGGAAGTTTAGCTATCTCAAACCACCTGCCCATAAACTATATTAGGATCCAGACAAGCAAACTATTAAAAAATTTAAGAGCAGAATAGAAGACCTGATCATTGCATATGTTGAGGTGTAATACGCTACCTTCTTTAGGTTAAAGGCAGGTTGAGTAGTAGGTTCTGGGCACGGCCCCCAATGAGGCACCTGGGCATTTATGATGGGCAGAAAAAAGGTCAAAACTACCAGAAAGGCCTTCATTTTACTTGCAATGCCCATTGCAAAAAAAAAAAAAGAGAGAGAGAGAGAAAGTGAAAAAAAGAATATCAACAGCTGACACAAATAATTGAAAAAAAATTTCTACTTCAAAGTCAATTTAAGGCTTCTAAGATACATTTAAATTCAAAAGGTTGGATTGTAAGATTTATTTTTATTAATTATTTTAAAGACGTCTCTTATGCTGACTAAAGCTGAATTTATTTGATCAAAATGCAGTAAAAACTAGTATTGTGAAATATTATTACAGTTTGAAATAAATATTTTCTATTTGAATATATAGTTTAAACGTATTTTATTCCTGTGATGGCAAAGCTGAATTTTCAGCATCATACTCCAGTCTTCAGTGTCACATGATCATGCAGAAATCATTTGAAATCAAATCATAAACTTACACCTTTTTACGATTCTTTAATGAATAAAAAGAATAGCATATATTAGTAAAATTACAAATATCTGCAATGTCGTTTTTGATGACCCCAAACTCTTGAACAGTACTGTAGCTACATATTCAATTTCTTGGTGAACAACCATTGTAAATAAAACAGTTCAAATCAAACAAATTCAAATCCTTACCTCTTAAAGATGTGCTGAATACTAGATGGCGTGTGGAGCTCTGAGTATTTTATTTGAATCATTCTCTCTCTGGGATCATGTGACTGCAGAAAAGACATGTCATGAAGGAGCCTTTGTGATGCCACAGTTTATTCCCAACATGAAGTAAGTGATTAGGCAAATTGAAGTCATGAGAGGATGTTCCATTAATGGATATCTAAACTACACTGTTTCTTTGTCTAAATTGTCTTTTTTCTTCATAAGAATTCTATTTGTTTCATTTGTGTTTTTGAAGTTCAGGTTTGGGGCACACATGGGGAAAAGTAACAGTAAGTTATGATGATCTGTGACAATGAACCTTTGCTTCCAAAATTGAACAGCAGGCTGAATGTAATGGTGATGCTGTCAGATAGAGGGGGCTATGTAGCTGTTACGTGATGCTCTTCTGATCTGTCTGACTCTGATGATCACAAACACTTCTTCGCTGACAAAAACAAGTGGTGACACTTCGTCATAGCTTTTATTCATATATCTGAATCAACTCTCAATTTTTGTGGGATATGAGCATTGATTAAACTGAGGAACGTTATTGTCCTTATTCTCGTGGCCCATTGGGAGCGAGGGAAGAGGGAGGCACACCTCATGAACTCTTTTTCTTAAATGATATAAAAACTTCCACGTGTATTCCCTCAGAACATTTATACCATAAACATGTGTCTTTACATAAGGACCATATCCTGCTCACGTGTTGTGGGTTTTGTATGTTGCAGGTGTTTGTGATAACTCTAACAACAGTGATAAGAACATAGTGAATAATTCACATGTGCTTCAAGCTGTTAGTCAACTTTCATAAAAGAATGAATGGAAAAACATTAAATAACATCTTTTATGTCATGAGAAGAAATAGAAAAATATCTAAAATGTGATGTAGGTGTGTTAATTATTTATTATTTATTCATTTATTTGTTTTTTGTAGCCTATATCATGGGTAACAAACAAAACATACAATTCAAATGTATGTAGTAATGAAAATAAAGCTATCAGACTAGAAAGCCAAGTGCTTTGTCAAACCAACATAAGATCTATTGAATGCTGGAACGATAAAGCTTATTGGATTCAGGCAGTTTCTTGAGAAAAACAAATTGGCACAGTTGTTCAGACATGATGACTATAGGATTCAATTGCAGTAAGAAAGTGTCAGGATTCTGCCCTAGCAGCTTTGTCTGTGTTGTCTTTGTTTCATGTCTATATGTTTGTGTTGCACTTGAACATATGGCTCTGTCTTTGTTTGTGTTGGCCATGAGCTCCTCTGTTCCTACCTCCTTCTTTCCCAGTAACACTCTCTCTTGTTGTCACCTATTCCTCATGTTCTCTGCTCCCTTGTTGAGTCCTTGTTTTCCTGAGTGTGTTCACCTGTTCCTTGTCTGAATGTGGTCACTTGTTCCTCTTCTTCTCTTGCCCTCATGTTTTGCCAGTTTGTTGTCATTGAGTGTGTTGTGCTATAGGCCTACTTATTGTTCATGGTTCCAGTTGTGGAAAGTGCCTGGATATCTTGTGTATGTTGTGTTCCCTGTTTGTTCCAGCCCTCCAAGATTCTGTCGTGGTGCTCATGACGCCTGGAGACACTAGCATGGTAGTCATGACGATTGGGGACTCAGCGTTGGCGTGATAGGTAGATCATAAATTGTGTGTTTATCCAGCACGACACCCACAGTTAAAGCAGACCCACTCCACTGCAATGCTTGGTTAACATAAAACAGAAATAAAACAGCTGAATAAAATGAAACAGCTGAATATAATCACAACAATCATGAGCACAGGCAATGGACACTGGGAAATGAGGTTCACAATGACAGAGCACAGTGCCCACTAGTTGATCAAAGGCTCTGCAACTGGTGGGTGTAACTACAATGATTGAGAGTTGGTGCTGGAGAAAAAGAAATTGCTATCATCTTTATCAGTATTTTGATTGTTTTTAGCTAAAAATGCATTTCTTACAGCTAGAATGTTGCTTATGTGGCAGATATGGGACTTAGATTATTACATTCACACAAATTAAAGCTTTTATGTGTCTGCTAAATGACTAAATGTAAATGTGTTGTGCTCGGTCACAAAATTGCTGATTTTATTGTTTCTTAAGTAAAATGTGCAATCATGTAAAATAAGCTAAATAATTGGACATTAAAAAACTGATGGCACATAATCCATGTGCCGTCAGTATTTTAATGTCCAATTATTTTCCTTAAAATACTGATGGCACATGGATTCTTGGGACACCATTTGAGTTTTATTTTAAAGCTAGTTTCAAAGATGTGGAAAGCTATACCCGTGACTCGTTGATCACCTTCTTCTGTGAAGTTCAACTCAAGGCGTGTTTACTTAACCTTCAACATCTGTTTGAGCAGATGCCCAGGTTCCCCAAACATATTCTAATGAGGTTTTATTTAAGTTGAAGGGGGTGGAGTTAGTGATATAACCAAAAGATGTAACGGTCTATATATACTCAACTTTGTCACTGTTCTTTACCTTCCACTCTTGAGTCCAAACAGGTAAGGTGATTGCTTTGAGTCTACAACTGTCCAACCTTCAATTAACATTTCTTGTTATCCTCATTAAGTATGTGTTTTTGTTTTTTCAGGTTCAAGCTGAAAGAATGCAGGCTCTTCAGGTTCTGTCTCTGACTTTTCTGTCCGTGCTAGCGGTCAGTGCTCAGACCATCAGCTCTGGAAAATGTCCCGAACCTCCTGTTCAGCAAAACTTTGATCCTGCCAGGGTAAACTTTTGCTTATACACTGTCAAAAAATCCACCTAAATACTTAAGGTCAGCTGCTGGCTATTAACTTAGTTGTACAAGTAATTTGAGCTTAAATTAAATTATACAGACATTTAAAAAAAATAGTTGAATCTCATAACTTACAAAAAAGTTAAAGTAAAGATATCATGACTTATTGATCATATAATTTATTTTTATTATTTGTAAATGTTTCTTAATCTGTATATTTACTTTTTTAGTATCAGGAAAAATAATTATACTCCAATAATTATGACCACTTTGCCGTACTAAAGCCAAGAGGAACACAAAATAAATCGCATATTAATAACAAAAATTATAGCAGAAATAATAGAATTTTAGTATTTGTTCCTATGAAACTTAATTTTCAGCTACAAAATTACCTGTATGATCAAAGGAAAAGATCCTGTTGCATAACTTCTTATATTTTTTGTTATTTTATAGTACATGGGCAGATGGTATGAGATCATGAAGATTCCAGGCCCGTTCCAGTTGGGCGAGTGCTGCCAGGCCACTTACACTCTGAGTGACGGCATTGTCCTGGTTCGAAATGATGAGCTACTGTAAGTATTGATGAGAAAATAGTACAATATAAATAAAATATCATTTGTTAATATTCAGAATATAACTAGCTATATAAAATAACAAATAAAATAAAATGGATTCTGATCTAATGAAAAAAATGGAGTGATAATCCATAGATTTCATTTATTTTCTCTGAACATCCTCACAGTTCTAATGGCACTATCAGCTTCATTGAGGGAACTGCCAAGATTGTAGATGCATCAGAGCCTGCCAAACTTGAAGTCAGCTTCTTTGAAGGTAAGTCAAAACAAATCATTCTTTTCAGCTGGTTTATTTGATTCTATTTACAAATCTTTGATTTGATATATCCATGATGTTCTCTTTCAGATGCTCCTCCTGGCCCTTACTGGGTGCTGGCTACTGATTATGATGAGTATGTACTGGTTTACTCATGCTCTGATTTCGCCGGTCTCTTTCACTCTGAGTTTTCCTGGATCATGAGCAGAAAACGCACACTTCCCAAGGAGACCGTCTCTGAGCTGTTAGACATCCTCAAATCCCACGGCATCAATACTGATGTTTTTACTGAGACCGACCAGACACCGGAACTGTGCAGCGGGATGCCTTAATACAGCCTTTAATAATGAGCAACTGTGAGATGTGTTGTGGTCTACTTTTCAGTTGACATTATAAAGTTAAACAATATTCAACTAGCAATTGAATAATTTCTCTTGCAAGAAATGCATCCTTTCTAAAATTTTGCCAAAAGTTAACTATTTTAATGACATGCAAATGACATTAATGCATCATCATTTGAAAAAGAAGTGTTACCTAAGATACAATGAAATGCTCTCAAAGGTAAATTTAACCTTCACCCAAAATTATTCTGTTTGTTAACATAATTGCAAATCAAACCAAAAACTATTTGTTTGTAGTGTAATCCTTTCAAATTAGAGAGAAAGTTTTCAGTCAGTCATATTTATTTATAGAGCACATTTAAAAACAACAGCTGTTGGCAAAAGTGCTGTACAAAGTATCCATAAAACATAAAACCACAAATAAACAATGCAATATCTCTACAGCCGCTTACGACCATAAGCAGCAGTAAAAAAGTGAGTTTTAAGAAACAATTTAAAATCAATGTATGAAGGTGCAGTCTTTATGTAAGATGGCAGATTATTCCAATTGCTGGGAAGCAGCCACAGAAAAGGCACAATCTCCTTTTAATTTTAGACGTGTCCTCGGAACTGTCAGCTGTTACTACTGGTTGACCTGAAATTTCTAAAAACAGTGGGCTGAAAAGAGATCAGAGATGTATGGGGGACCAGTCCATGCAATCCCTTATAAACAAACTACAGTGTATAGAACTCAATACGATGTTTAACTGGAAGCCTATGGAGAGAGAACAATACTGGTGAAATATGTTCTCTTTTCCTTGTTCCTGTCAGCAATCTACCAACATAGAAAGACACAATCTCCCTTTTCCAACATAGAAAGACACTAAATGGAACTTTTCTTGGAGTGGCCTGTGGGATCATTTGCTACATTCTATGGTCTGCATTCCACGAATACTCTAAATTGAGCTCAAACACAGCTCTGATCAAATAATTTATATTTCTTTGTGATATGTGTCTGATTTGTGTAGCAGTGAAATTGATAAGCTAACGATGGATGCTTTGTAGTCCTTTGTCTCATGGGCTATAACAACTATGTTGTGGAACAAGTGCTGAAGTGATAAACTGGGGCCAAGAAGAGAAGCCCACTTCATGACTGCCAAGTTTACACAACGCTTTACAAGAAACATATTTTTATAAAGTATATAATAGCATATCATTAAAATGTCCAACAGGCCCTTGAGAAAGAAGCCTCACTGCTTTCTTTACAGAAGTTTTTTATCCATTGGTATCAATATTTGACATCGTTTGTGACTGATCACACAAAGTTTACAAGTTGCATTTGAAAAATAGCTAAATACGTTGGTAACACTTTACAATACGGGTGCACTAATATGCATTAATTCATGCTTAACTAATGCACAAGATAATCATGAGTTAATGTATAACTCATGAAGAACTAAACCATTAATTAACGATTACTGCATCAGCAACTAATAACGAGTCTAAATGATTAATAGATTAAGTAATACATGAATTGCTATTAATTCAATGTGTCATTGTGTATTAATTCCTTAATAACATATTTTATTAACTAATAGTGTAAATTTGTTAATTTCCAAAATTAGTCAAAGCTATGCACTTCAACTTCCAGTTGTCTGCTTTAATTAATCATTAGCTAATGATTTGCAAAGGTATCATTATGTTATGACTTCACTTGTTGAGGCACATCATTATTAACTAGTCATTTAGTAATTGTAATAATTTGCACATGAATTTGCACTAACAATGAAGTAATTAATCATGTATTAATGCATATTGGTGTACCTGTCATTTTACCTGGAAGCTGAAATACAAGGCTTTGGTTCATAATTAACATATTAATGAACACTATTAGTTAAAAAATGAGTTATTATGGAATTAATCCACAATTACATATTTAATTAATAACAATTAATGGATGAACTAATACATTAACCTTACAGACTCTTAATTAGTTCCTAATGTGGTAATCATTAATGAGTAGCTTAGGTAATCATTAGTTATACATTAATTCAGTATTATCTGTGCATTAGTTAAGCATGAATTAATGCTTATTAGTGCACCCGTATTATAAAGTGTTACCAACACGGTCTAAATAATAGCCACATGACATCACAATACGGGCATTTGCCGACCCGGCACCATTGCTGAGGGCAGAACATTAGAAGAAGCAATACGAGTTAAATGAAGTGAAATGATTTCCGTGCTAAAAAGTGAAAATGGTCATCTCCTGCTGGGTCAGTGGATGTTAAAATCCTGCCGGAGGTTCAGTTAAATTGGGATTTGTCTACGTGTTCCCTCGCTCTAAAGCCTATGGGATTTTTGAATGGGTTTTTGCTAAATCACCTGAAATAAGGTCTGTGGTGAACAAAACCTCTAAATATTTGCATGTTTTGATCTATGACATAGAACACACAGTTATAACCTGCTTGTGTTTTTTTTTTGTTTAAACTTTATTGTGTCTTTTTGTGTTTTTTACAAACATTATAAGCTTCAAAATGTGTAAATTTTGGATTAACTTGTAAAGATCATCTTGATAGACAAAACGTGTAAGGGTCACAACTCTTTGTTAAACACAGATCTTATTTTGCGATTTTCCAAAAGTCTATGGGGAAAATGCATAACTTTTCGATCGAGGGAACCCATGCGCCGCTAGCTTTCGAGTTGTCCTACAAAGTGACGTTAATGCTTCTAGCTCCTCTGAGGAAGCGGATGACTAGCTCGTTTTTACCCAGCGACTGGCCGTGCAGGGGTTTGGCGAATGCCCCGATGGCTGCCGCGTAAACTTTAAGTGTGGATGGGGACCTCCCCTTATCCAGCAGCTCTTGTAAAAACACAAGCAGTGATGACACCCCGCATGTTCGTGGGTCCAGATCTGAGGATGGGGATGCCAGATCGTGCCACGAGCTTGAGAGAGGAGATCTGCACTGACTGGAATGGGCCACGGGGCTGTCTGTGACAGCTGCGTCAGCTCCGGGAACCAAGTCTGATTCTCCTAGTGCGGGGCTATGAGGAGCACCGAGTGGCGCGTTACCCTGATCCTCTGTATTACCTGTGGCAATAGCGAGACGGGAGGGAAGGCGTAAAGCGGGCGGTTGGGCCAGTCCTCGGCCAGTGCGTCCTCGCTTTTTGAGAAAAATACTGGGCAGTGAGAGTTTTCCTCTGAGGCAAAGACGTCTATCTCTGCTCTGCCGAATATGCACCATAACTTCTAGACTGTTTGAGCGTGCAGGGACCATTCCCCTGGGGGAATGTTGTCTCTGGACAGTCTGTCTGGGCCGTCGTTCAGGTGGCCTGGCACAAGCGTCGCCCTCAGCGAGTGCAGATGGCACTGGGACCAACTCAGTATACGTTCTGTCAGATGGAAGAGGTTCCTTGATCTGACTCTGCCCTGACGGTTTAAATGGGATACCACAGATCCGTTGTCCGAGCGGACCAGGACGTGGTGACCCTGAATGATCGGGAGGAAGCACGTGAGAGCGTACTCGACCGCTATCATTTCCAGACAATTTATGTGATGGAGCTTTTGCTGAACTGACCAAAGGCCAAAAGCCGGTGAGCCCTCGCAGATCGCGCCCCAACCCGTGTTGGACGCGTCTGTCGAGATTACTTTTCGGCGAGATACAGCTCCCATAGTCACTCCCCGCTGAAACCATTTGGCCACTGTCGGATTGATTCGAAGCCTCGCCCTCGACACATTATGGCACATTTGGTTTGGTTAAAAAACTGTTTCATTGTTGAGGTTGTTGAGGAAGCATGTTGAGGAACATTGGTGTATCAAATGAGTAGGTCTCAAAGCTTCTTCTTCTTCTTCTTCTTCTGGCTTTCCGGCAGACTAGATGCCTTAAGGCATATTGCTGCCTCTCACAGTTCAGTCTCGGTATCGTTTTATGGCACCACCATTCTCAGAGGGCTAATCCTGTTGCAGTTATAAAGTCCATGACTGCTTCCACTATCCTCGATTGGTTCTCATGGGGATTCAAAAAGGTCTCCAAGCTGATTGGATAGACATGTTATTAACTGATTGTCGACAGCTGGAATAATGTGCTAATTGGATCAATTATTTGAACATGCTGCTTCAAAACTTTGTTAATAATAGGCTACATTTCTTATGGCTAAAATGTGATTACGTGACAGAAATGGGACATAGATTATCGCATTCACAAAAATTAAATCTTTTATGTGTTGTGTTCTCTCACAAAATTAATGATTTTATTAATTCTATATAAAATGTACAATCATGTAAAATAAGGAAAATAATAGGACATTAAAATACTGACGGATTGACACATCGATTATCAGGACACCCTTTGAGTTTTTATTTTAAAGAATTAAGTTTCAAAGATGTGGAAAGCTACCTTGACTCGTTGATCACCTTCTTCTGTGAAGTTCAACTCAAGGCGTGTTTACTTAACCTTCAACATCTGTTTGAGCAGATGCCCAGGTTCCCCAAACATATTCTAATGAGGTTTTATTTAAGTTGAAGGGGGTGGAGTTAGTGATATAACCAAAAGATGTAACAGTCTATATATACTCAACTTTGTCACTGTTCTTTACCTATACTCTTGAGTCCAAACAGGTAAGGTGATTGCTTTGCCAACCTTTAATTAACATTTTCTTGTTATCCTCATTAAGTATGTGTTTTTGTTTTTTTCAGGTTCAAGCTGAAAGAATGCAGGCTCTTCAGGTTCTGTCTCTGACTTTTCTGTCCGTGCTAGCGGTCAGTGCTCAGACCATCAGCTCTGGAAAATGTCCCGAACCTCCTGTTCAGCAAAACTTTGATCCTGCCAGGGTAAACTTTTGCTTATACACTGTCAAAAAATCCACCTAAATAATTAAAGGGTAGCTCACTTTGAAATTATTTTTTGATATGTTTTAGCTCGGAAGAATGAGTGATGTACACACGCAAGCCGTCAGAAAAAATTCCTGTTGCATAACTTATTTTTTATTTTATAGTACATGGGCAGATGGTATGAGATCATGAAGATTCCAGCCCGGTTCCAGTTGGGCGAGTGCTCCCAGGCTGCTTACACTCTGAGTGACGGCATTGTCCTGGTTCGAAATGAACAGCTACTGTAAGTATTGATGAGAAAATAGTGCAATATAAATAAAATATCATACATTTGTTAATATTCTGAATATATGTATGTTTGTTTACAAATAAAACAAATAGTAAATAACATGGATTCTGATATTCAGAATATTCAGAGTTTTGCACTCTCTTCTGAAATTGCTTAAATGAACCTAATCTATTTTCTCTGAACATCCTCACAGTGATGATGGCACTTACAGCTTCATTGAGGGAACTGCCAAGATTGTAGATGCATCAGAGCCTGCCAAACTTGAAGTCAGCTTCTTTGAAGGTACATCTAAACAAATCAGTCTTTTTAGCTGGTTTATTTGATATTATATCCAGTTATCCATGATGTTCTCTTTCAGATGCTCCTCCTGGCCCTTACTGGGTGCTGGCTACTGATTATGATGAGTACGCACTGGTTTACTCGTGCTCCGATTTAGATGGTCTCTTTCACTCTGAGTTTTCCTGGATCTTGAGCAGAAAACGCACACTTCCCAAGGAGACCGTCTCTGAGCTGTTAGACATCCTCAAATCCCAAGGCATCAATACTGATGTTTTTACTGAGACCGACCAGACACCGGAACTGTGCAGTGTGATGCCTCAATAGACTTGAATAAAGAGCAACTGTGAGACATTAAAGTTAACCTATATTCAACAAGCTATTGAATCATTTTTGTAGGCTATAGGTACTCTTGCAAGAAATGCATCCTTTGCCAAAAGTTAAACAGGTATCCATAAAACCATAAATAAACAATGCACAAAACAATGCAATACCATTACAGCAGCTTATGACCATAAGCAGCAGAATAAGTGGGTTTTAAGCAACGATTTAAAATCAATGTATGAAGGTGCAGTCTTTATGTACAGTAAGATGGCAGATTGTATGGGAAGCGGCCACAGAAAAGGCACGATCTCCTGTCAATTTTAGACGTGTCCTCGGAAGTGTCAGCTGTAGACTATTGGTGGACCTGAGATTTCTAAAAACATTATGGTGGGCTGAAAGGAGATCAAAGATTTCTAGAGGACCCAGTCCATGCAATTCCTTATGAATAAACAGCAAACGGCAAATCCTTTTTACTGTCCGCATTTAGATTTCAGCAAATCCAAAAAACTTGATTATTGTTCATGAGTCAAACACCCACCCACGGACGAAATCATGCAATCTACCACGAGGGAATAATAAACTGGTGCGATTTGCTTTAATGATGAATTTACATCTCATTGCTAATCTGTCTGATCAAACGCTTCGCTGCACAAGTGCGGTGACACTTCATCAGCTTTTATTAGTATTTCTTAAAGGGGTCATGAACTGGCTTTTTAAATTTTATTATATTGTTGTCTGAGGTCAACTTATAACGTTCGCTTGGTTTTTGCATTCAAAAACATCAAAATGAACAAGTAATAGGCTATTTTGTACCCAGGTTGTGAGCCTACCTAAAAAACAGTCGGTTTTTATGGGCGTGTCGCACTGAAGACTTGGAAGTAAACACCCACTGCTGCAAGTGGAGAACAGTTTTGCATATTATAATGAGTTTAACTCACCCGTCGGTGCACATGGGGGAAAACGTCCAATGTAAAATGGCAACCGGATTCGCCCATAAATGTTCGACCCAGAGTTCATGTGTTGCACAATTCCTGTCAGATCCAATATAGATGGCACAGCACTGTTTTTTACTCTTAATCGGTCTGCAAATCCAGTCTTGTTCACAAAACAATCCTCAGTGAAATGAAGCGAACAGACGACAATGTTTTACCTTCATCAGCTGGAACGTCATTAAAAATAAAGTTTATCCATGCAGTCCTTGATTGGAATCCACAGGAAGCTTATGCAGCGACTGTCTTGCACAACCAGGCACTGCACAATATTCTGTATTGCTCGGTAGCGATCCAGTTTGTCAGCACGAGGTAAGCATGTACATGTATGTTACTTAACTATGCGTGTAATGTGCGAATCGGTGGGCGGGGCTAAACCTGCTGTGTTGAAGCAGGCGTTGATCTTCTTCTGCAGGGGTGGTGTTTTATCCTCTTTGTCGTCATAGTTCCCCACTTTTAAAAACGAGTCGTTTTCAGAGGCTGGTGTCAATAAAAGCTTTAATTGGACTAACAAGGATGTTTTCAGTTCTGAAACTTGCAGGATATTCTTATAATATGATGACCTCTTAGATGTCAAAAGCTCAAGGAAAATTTGATTTCTCAGTTCATCACC
Organism: Cyprinella venusta; assembly: GCA_038021265.1. Lineage (NCBI taxonomy): Eukaryota > Metazoa > Chordata > Actinopteri > Cypriniformes > Leuciscidae > Cyprinella > Cyprinella venusta. The sequence goes on along the minus strand of CM075870.1, from coordinate 19,903,326 downwards.
CCTTTAATCAATTCTCAATCAACCAATTAACAATTTTTTGTGGGATATGAGCATTGATTCAACTGAGGTACTTTCTATTGTCCCTCTTCTCAAGGTCCTGTATGTTGCTAAGCTATGCATGGGCCCATTAGGAGCAAGGGAATGGGGTAGGCACACCTCATGAACGATTTCTTAAAGGTCCCGTTATTTATGTCATGTTTTTTTTGAAGCTTTTATTGTGTTTACAGTGTGCAATATAGGCGTAAAAGATGTAAAAAACAGTATTTTTTACACAATTTACTTATCTGTATACCGCTGTTTTCACTGTCTGAAAAACGGCCCGATGACTTCCTTGTTCTATGAAGTCCCTCCTTCAGAAATACGTAACGAGTTCTGATTGTGCCAGTGAACCACTGTTTTGTGATTCGACAGCAGCTTATCGCACGTTGCCCGGAAACGTCACGCCTCTTACCATAAATCGGAGATGTTTGCACAGCTGAAGTGCTTCTTCTCCGTGGGAGCCAAGGGGACAATCCATCAGCCGGAAGCTGAAGCCTTCGCCGTTGTAGCAGAACTTCACTTGCGTCAGCATCCCATTGACACCCATTCATTTTGGCGTCATTTTGATAGCGAATAACTTTACATCGGAGCCGTCCAAAGACTTAATTTGTCAATTATTTCTTTCTAAAGAAACACGACAATGTATAAAATGCTCCATTACTTTGTATCTTACGTTATGGCCCCGTAGAAGCCGTTTTTGTAATAGGCTAAAGATTGCATCATAATCTGTTGCACTTAGAGACATTACCGTATAGACACGAGGAGACGGTCACAGGCATCTTTTACCCTCTATGAGACAATCGGGGGGCGATGGAGGCACAAAGTCAAGGAAGGATCCCATAAATAGAGAGTCCATAAAAGTAACGGGACAAAATATTTCAACAACATTTTTGATGAATTAGGTGATTCAGATTTGTCATGGCACTAGCAGACTGTCTGTTTGAGCCTGCGCAGTCGCTCAGACATCAGACAGGAAGTGCAATAATTGGGCTTCAGTCTTCTCCGCTGAAATCAATGTGTGTCCATCGCTGTGTTCATTTCTTTTACTATGGTGGGAGCGCAACAAGACCACGCCCCCCTTTTGTGTCTTGCTGTGGGTGGAGATTAGTCAAAAAACTAGTTACGTCATTAAAGAAGGAAGTAGATGAATGTATACCAAACCGGCCGTTCACTGTATGCTTTGAAAGGGGACATCTGTTAAATAAAATATCTTGCTAGGCATTGAACTTTGAGCTTTATAATTTTACAGGTATTATTTATGCTCTAACAGCAACATTAGACACTAACTAAAGTTTGAAAAATGGAATCGCGTAGTACGGGACCTTTAAATGATATAAAAACTGCCACATGTATTTCCCACCCAACACGTGTCTTTCATAAGGACCATATCCTCACATCACGTGTTGTGTGTTTTGCATGTTGCAGGTGTTTGTATAATGTTGCCCCTTTTCCCCTAGATGGGGTGTAACATTGTAATAACTCAAACAACACTAGTGTGATAAGATCATATGATGTGGGGCTCAACCTTCAGTTGAGGACACAAGTTTCATAACTAAAGGATGAATGGAAAAACATTGAATAAATTCATGGATATAATGTGATTAACTAAATATATAGTATAAATATAAATATATAGCTAAATATATAGTGATGGACACACATTGATTTCAGCGGAGAAGACTGAAGCCCAATTATTGCACTATATAGTTTTATTGATATATTGGCCATTTTTTAAAATATATCGGGTAACCAACTAAACTGTTATTTTTTTAAAGTTTTGAACCTTTATTAAAGACCAAAAAGTCAAAAATGTTTAAACATCAAGGTTGTAATTTAATTCTAAGGAAAAACAATTTACCCTCAAGGTGAACATAACATAAAATCCAAATTCATGGAGTAATGAGAATAAAGTTATCAGACTTGAAAGCAAAGTGCTTTATCCTAAACCAAATAAACTGTAAAACTATAATGCTCGATGGATTCAGGCAGTTTCCTCAGGAAAACGTAAATCACAGACGTCCACATTGATTCAGAGATGATGCTGAATTACATTTTAAATGATAAATTGCTACCCTTACATATATATACTATATGTATATTCTTATATAAAATGTACAGTCATGTAAAATAAGCTAAATAATTGCTCATTAAAATACTGAAGGCACATGAATTCTTTGGAAACCTTTTGAGTTTCATTTTAAAGCTTTATTTCAAAGATGTGGAAAGCTATACCCGTGACTCGTTGATCACCTTCTTCTGTGAAGTTCAACTCAAGGTGTGTTTACTTAACCTTCAACATCTGTTTGAGCAGATGCCCAGGTTCCCCAAACCTGTTCTAATGAGTTTTTTTTTAAGTTGAAGGGGGTGGAGTTAGTGATATAACCAAAAGATGTAACAGTCTATATATACTAAACTTTGTCACTGTTCTTTACCTTCCACTCTTGAGTCCAAACAGGTAAGGTGATTGCTTTGCCAACCTTTGATTCATATTTCTTGTTATCCTCATTAAGTATGTGTTTTTGTTTTTTCAGGTTCAAGCTGAAAGAATGCAGGCTCTTCAGGTTCTGTCTCTGACTTTTCTGTCCGTGCTAGCGGTCAGTGCTCAGACCATCAGCTCTGGAAAATGTCCCGAACCTCCTGTTCAGCAAAACTTTGATCCTGCCAGGGTAAACTTTTGCTTATACACTGTCAAAAAATCCACCTAAGGTCAGCTGCTGGCTATTAACAAGTCATTTCAACTTAAATTACATTAAACAGACATTTAAAAAATTTGAGTTGAATCTCATAACTTATAAAAAAAAATATTTAGATGAGTTAAAGCATTTTTTTACTTTGTTAATGTTTCTTAATCTTTATATTTACATTTTAGTATCAGGAACATCATTACAAATTACTTTGTCAACATAAAATAAATCCCATATTGATAACACACAAAAAAACAACAACAAATTTAGCACAAATAGTAAAATATTAGTATTTGTTCATATGAAACTTCATTTCAGATTCAAAATTACCTATATTATCACAGGAAAAAATCATGTTGCATAACTTTTTTTATTTTATAGTACATGGGCAGATGGCATGAGATCATGAAGATTCCAGCCCCGTTCCAGTTGGGCGAGTGCTGCCAGGCCACTTACACTCTGAGTGACGGCATTGTCCTGGTTCGAAATGATGAGCTACTGTAAGTATTGATGAGAAAATAGTACAATATAAATAAAATATCATTTGTTAATGTTCAGCATATAACTAGCTATATAAAATAACAAATAAAATAAAAAGGATTCTGATCTAATGAAAAAAATGGAGTGATAATCCATAGATTTCGTTTATTTTCTCTGAACATCCTCACAGTTCTAATGGCACTGTCAACTTCATTGAGGGAACTGCCAAGATTGTAGATGCATCAGAGCCTGCCAAACTTGAAGTCAGCTTCTTTGAAGGTAAGTCAAAACAAATCATTCTTTTCAGCTGGTTTATTTGATTCTATTTACAAATCTTTGATTTGAGATATCCATGATGTTCTCTTTCAGGTGCACCTGATGCACCCTACTGGGTGCTGGCTACTGATTATGATGAGTACACCCTGGTTTACTCCTGCTCTGATTTCGCCGGTCTCTTTCACGCTGAGTTTTCCTGGATCATGAGCAGAACACGCACACTTCCCAAGGAGACCGTCTCTGAGCTGTTAGACATCCTCAAATCCCACGGCATCAATACTGATGTTTTTACTGAGACCGACCAGACACCGGAACTGTGCAGCGGGATGCCTTAATACAGCCTTGAATAATGAGCAACTGTGAGATGTGTTGTGGTCTTTTTTTCCGTAATATTCCTACAACATATCCTTAATCAGTGGTCTGTGGCATAAGAATGTGAATAAATATTTTCTGAATCGTAGGTCGCAATGTAAACTAAAGCTTTTAGTTTAATCCTATTTATCCATTGCTGATGTCACTTTTCTTTCTCCAAACAGTTGAATGTTGTCTAGGCAATATCTATTGTGTGATAAATCAAAGACTTTGGATAGGACTTTGAATAAAGGACAAAATATCAAAATACTGCCTTTTGTCAATTATTTGTTTTGTTATAGGTTTTGTTATAAGATATTCTTGGCATTTCCTTTGCATAATAATCACCTGTCGTTTAGTAGTAAAACATTTGCTTTTTGACAAACTATACAGTAATAAGGTAATAACTTGCTATGCCTTTCAGCTGACATCATAAAGTTAACCAATATTCAACTAGCTTTTGAAGAATTTGTGTAGGCTATACTCTTGCAAGAAATGCACCCTTTCTAAAATTTTAGAACTTTAGATGCTCACGCCCTCATGGCATCATAGTCCACCAGAATGGGCGTGGCTTAGGTGTATATAAGCGAGGTTCGGAGGCTGCTTCACTGGTTTTCATCGACTTAAGTGAAGTCGCTCGTGGTGTGAGCACGGCCGGTTACACAATACTCGTTCCCTCTTCTAGAGAGAACCGAGGTTACGTTAGGTAAGCTAGCTTACCCTATGGGAACCCTTTGTCGACGCCGAGGATCCCTTATAAGTGTGGATAATAAGTGGCCAGCAGAAGTGCGGGCCAGTACATGTACATAAGCACTTGAGGGAACAACAGAGCGACGGCTTCGGTCTGTGTAAGCAATAACAAACCAGTAGTGCAGCTCAACCAGGAGAGATGTATGTGTTTCTCATTATAGTTTTCCCTGCAGAGCGGGAACTTCCAGATTGTAAAATCTGACAAAGGTGGATGGGGAAGCCCAGCCCGCCGCCACATATGTCATGAAAAGAAATCCCACTGGATGACGCCCACGATGAGGCCATGCCTCTAGTGTAGTTAGCCCTGACACCCAAAGGGCATTGCAGGTCCTTAGATGCATACGTAGCCACAATAGCTTCCACTATCAACAGTGTCTTTTTCGAGGCAGCGAGACCTTTAGTGCAGCCCCCCCCCCCCCCCCCCCCCAAAAAAAAAAAGAAACTAAAAGCTGCTCCAAACGTGTGAAAGAGGCGGAGTGCTCAGTGTAGAATCTCAATGCTCTAACTGGGCAGAGGAGATTGGCGTCACATTCGCTATCGGATGCTGGCAGAGCCGATAGGGAGATGACCTGCGCTCTGAAGGGAGTACCAATCACTTAAGGGACATAATCGTGTCTAGGTTTGAGAATGACCTTGGAGTCATTTGGTCCGAACTCAAGACACGCGGCGCTGACAGACAGAGCTTTCTAGTGGAAAGAGCTCTGGCATGCACAATCGTGTTTATAACTCCTTCTGGCAGAGCAATGGGTAGTCGTTTATCACCCACAGATGCAGCGACCTTGCTCTTCGAGAAGAATACAGGGCAGTGAGCGTTTTCTTCTGACAAACGAATAGGCGCCATAACTTCTGGACTGTTTGGGGGTGCAGGGACCATTCCCCTGGGGGAACATTGTCTCTTGACAGTCTGCCTGGGCCGTCATTCAGGTGCCCTGGCACGTGCGTCGCTCTCAGCGAGCGCAGGTGGTGCTGAAACCAAACTAGTATGCGTTCTGCCAGATTGCAGAGGTTCCTAGATCTGACTCTGTCCTGACGATTCAGGTTGGACACCACAGACCTGTTGTCCGAACGGATTAGGACGTGGTGTCCCTGAATGACTGGGAGGAAGCACGTGAGAGCGTACTCGACCGCTATAATTTCCAGACAATTTATGTGAAGGAGCTTTTTCTGGTCTGACCATGGACCAAAGGCTGGTGAGCCCTCGTAGATCGCGCGTGAGACTTTCAGGCGTGAGATAGCGACTTTTTTTTGCGAGAGATAGCTCCCATCATCACTCCCCGCTGCTACCACTCAGCCACTTTTCAGGGCTGCAGAGCTGAGATACAGATCTGAGTCTGATTGGTTGGCAGCCCGTAGCCCAAGCCCGGCAAGACGCACAGGTGTTGAGCCAGTGTTGTAGTGGGCGTATACGCAGTAAACCCATCATGGAGTACTGCTGAAGCTGAGGCCATACAGCCTAACATTCTCTGAAAGGTTTTCAAATGAGTGAGGCTGTTAATCTGAAAAGATGCGGCTAAGCGCTGTACACGGCGCGCCCGCTGGGTAGACAAGCGAGCTGTCATTGCCACTGAGTCTAGTTTATTCCTAGAAAGGAAATCGCCTGACTGTGCTGTAATGAGCTCTTGGTCCAGTTGACCAAGAGACCCAAACTGTTCAGATGATTGAGGAGCGCTGTCCTGTGAGACAAAAGCTCCGTGTCTGATGGTGGCAAGATCAGCCAATCGTCCAGAATCATGCACTTAGTAAATGTGTGAGGTGCTAAGCTTCGCTATTTCTGCATGAAGCAGAACGCAGATGCAGCTTGACTGGTGGTGGTAGCGATGTTGGCGATGTTGGCGCAGCCAACACAAACGTAGTTCTGCAGGCCTTAGATGGGAGCACAGGCTTAGAGCGGAATCTCACGGAGGGCGGGCAAAGGTGTGCTGCTACCTAGTCCTCGACAGGGGGGATGGACAAATAGCCCTTTGCAATCAAATCATTTGCATAGATGAAATCAATTTATGAATTGTTCTTATTTTAAATTAAAGACAGATGATCTTTTCTATACGGCCACATTTGTAACCCATGAAATAAATATGTCTATAATCTTACAAGTCGTTTTTGTCATTTTTAAATGGGCTCAAATGAAAGGATAAAGGCATTTAATGAGAAATCGTTTGAGATGCATGCCAAAAAAGTTATGTTACACAACATGCAAAAATAACTTTTTATGTAATGTACGATTACACAGTGTTCAGAGAGTAATGTTTATGACAATTATTAAGACAAAGATGTCATTTATTTATTCATTTTTCAATGTCAGTTGGATGTGATAAAATGTATATAACCAGCTCTTCTTGAGAGCTACAATTGTGTGTCATTCCCCAAATGAAAGGGTTTGAATGACCTTTGTGTGAAACAAGCCCCCTGTATGAACAGGTGTGAAGAGCCCCAAACTTTCCCAAGAAAATCAACAATCCAGTGGGCAGGGTTTATGGAGCCTTCACATTCTATGGAAAATATGATATTTTTACCAGTGTGTTGTGTTCAATTGCTTTTGTTGTCATAATGTGGTGAAAAGATGGACTCACAGATCCAGACCTTACTTGGCTAAAACAATTTTAGATTGCTTAAGAAGTCATCTGCTACAGAGGATTTATCAAAACCCAAACGTTAAATAACATGCTGTGTATAGGCTATATTTTCTAGATCATGATTAGTAGAGATTTTTTTTAAGGACAAGGGAGTTAATAGAGCTAATATATTTCTGTTTTAGCTGCAAACGCTAGGTCTACCTATAGCCTACTGTATATGTGAAGCATAGCCCAATCTTTCCTACCAGCTCAAAAACAGTGTTGTTGTAAAACGGCCTTCCGTACACTACAGCCAAAATACATTCACGTGAGTAAATTGCTTGACTTGAGGTAGGGTTATCAAATGTTATCAAAGGTTATCTCATCTCGGCACCTCATGCATCAAAATATTCCACGAGCTGCCCACTAGAAAATACCACATGAGGGGAAGTTCATGTGCATTTTCCACGTCGGCTTTTGGTATTTACCATAATTACCATAGCACATGAAGGCTCCATGGTACTATGGAGCTAGGATTGTGTCTTTATTACATGGGAGAAAATAAATGATCTGAGAGAAAAAAAATGTTTGAGAGAAAAAGTTATAACACTGATAACTGAACAAAAAAGCATTTCATTAGAGGAAAAAACATATTTGAGAGAAAGTTTTTATACCAAAAAAATTTAATATTTAAGTATTAAAGTTTAGTAAATTAAAGTAAATAGCAAAAAAAGTAAATATAATAATTATATATAGTTATAATATAGTTAAGTAAATAGCAAAAAAATAATATTTAAGACTAAAAAACTTTTGAGAGAAAGTGTTTTCTCTCAAACATTTTCTTTCTCTCAGATCATTTATTTTCTTGCATGTAATAAAGGCACAATAGCTCCTTAGTTCTAATATTTTGTTAGTCGAAATAGCTTTATGCACGTTGGTCACCACACATTTGATTTTGGTTTTCAAATATTAATATCTGAAAAATTATATTTATTTCTGTCAATCTTATAGACTTGATACATCTGGACAAAAAATACACTGACCCAAATCCAGCCAAAACGCCATTTGCCCTAAATAAATTATAATAAAAGTTTTTACCAGATAAAATTTGTTTTCTCCAAAATATGTTTTTGTGATGTCCAGTGGATGCAAAGTTTATTTAAAATGCTATAAAATGCTTTAGAACTATAAAAAAATATCCATGTTAAACAACCCAGCATTTTTTAATTGTATTGCAGAGTTTAAATGTCTACTTTACTGTGAAAAGAATTATGAAAATAATGTATTATGAAACTAAAACATTATATCCATCTGTCTAAAAGACGTCTTAGTTCATACTGCAGGTCAAACTAACAACGGTATGTCCTGTAGGAGGCAGAGGTCACAGGTCTTTTGTATTTGGCATGTATTGTCACTGTGGTTACACTTAGTGTTTATCAGATGTCTGTTTATTTATCTGTTTAATGTAAATGGAAGTTCCCTTATCCTTTACCATAATTCGGACTTCACAAAACAGAGTTGTTTTGGGGTTAAACCCCACGTTATCCCTTTGCCCCACTGTGACTCTATAATACAGTGCACAAACAAGCTGGGCAGAAATCCCTCTTAAAAAGCTTACTCCACATAGATTCTTAAATTAGTGGTTTACATGTCTTAATACTCTGCTCTCTCAAAGTCTAAGCACTTTATTCGTGATTCTCTCTTTTTGGCTGATATGAGTCCAAGTGCAACATTTTCGTCTAATCATGCAAACACCCAACTGATAACCAACAAGAACATCTGATGTTTGAATTATGTTGTGTGTTGAGTGTTACGTTTGTTTTTCAAGCACACCAAACTATGATTCATTGCAGTCCACACTGCAAATAATCTGACCCAGTTTGGAGTAGATAAAAAAAAAAAACATGCACCTTTTTCGAAACAGAAATTCAGTGACATTTCACACAGTAAAATCACTCATTCTTAAGGTGAATATATTGTTTAATTATTTGCCATATTGGTTTGTAGTTATTTGGATTGTTTTTAAACAATGTAGAAATTTAAGTTCATCCAAAAAGATTGAGATAATTTGTGATAATCATGAAAAAGAAAACATCTTTGTCTTTTAAAAGTGAAAAAATGCTACTAAAAGATCTAGGTTCATTCAGAATTTTATTGTAGATATTGTTTGTAGAGGAGTGTTTAGTCAGACTCAAACCAGTGTGAATGACTTGTACAAAATATATCTTTTTAAATTAGCATTGATTAGACTTAATTTGTCTATTTTTCTGTGTGAAAAAAAATCCAATTTTTGTGTTGAATTTAGAGCCAAAATCATTTTTATAAATAATATTACACAGATCTTCATAATGGACAACTTTTTTTCCTTTTTTTTTTCTTTTTGTCAGTAAAATGTTTTAATTTAAATGTGCTCACCAAGCCTGCGCGTATATATATATATATATATATATATATATATATATATATATATATATATATATATAATTAAAAAACTGTAATATGGTGAAATATAATTACTATATAAAATAATCTATTTTAAAATATTAAAAAATGTAATTTATTCTGACAAAAAATGGAATTTTCAGCATCATTACTCCAGTCTTCAGTCACATGATCCTTCAGAAATCATTCTAATATGCCAATTTGATGCTCAAGAAACATTTTAAGAAATAAATATAAGGCAGTGCTGCTTAATACTTTTGTGGAAACTGTCATATTTTCAAGAATCTTTCATAAACAGAAAGTTCAAAAGAACAGACCATTTGAAACAGAAATCTTTGTAACATTTATAAATGTCTTTACTGAATAAATGCTTCAATTTTTGACCCCAAACTTATTTTAAATAATCTACATTGTATATTGTAATTTTCACAGCCTCAAGTTTAAATGCTAATGATGCCATTGTTTAAATGCTATTATATTACAATGTCATCAATAAGCACTTGAGATTCCTGCGGTTTCACAAGCATTTGTTTGCTCATTTCTTAAGAAGCTCTGCATAGCACCGGAGGTGGTGTGTGGGGCCATTTATGATAATCAGCAAAACAGCTTTATTAGCCTTCTGTCAGCTTATCCCCGCGGGAGGTGAACACTTGCCGCCAATCTCTGCGTCTCCCCAAGAATCTGTTTTCCAGCAAAACGCTCATATGCCGCCCAATTGTGCGCACACCTATCCCTGTACTAATTCTCCCTGATCCTCTCAGTGTTAAAAAATATAAGTCTGGGAAATGCAGACAATGCTGTAAGCGGGTGGTGAGCACAAACTGTCAGATTAACCAGTCTGAGCACATGATCATCCACAACATAGTCAGGGGGGCAGGCGCCCAATTAATGCAACCTGATATAGGTTCTGATTAACACCATGATAATGATTTCCATGAGTTGCACTTGAAAGGCACAGGCACATCCTGCTTGGTTTCAACTGACTTTGTCTTTTCCACAGAAAAGGAAGCTGAGCGTTTGGGTGTCTTACCCTTGTCTTAAAGTGCTAACAGGGGATTACTGAGGTAAATGTTGAAAGAGGTTTAGCCACTGTGCTTAGGCAGTGCTCTTAATTACATTTCAGAGTGTCCTGCATGCAGTTGGATGAGAGATCATAGTGATGTCAGGTAAGGGGGGGCTTAAGCAGGCAGATAAAGCCAAGCTAATAGAGATAACATGAATCTGTAATTAAAGGTCTTTTTTAGTTAAGACAAGGAGCTGGCACTTGTTGGCCAAGGCACCTGCATGCGGCAAGACTGAAGACTTGAGAGTCCTGAGAGTTTTTGACTTTTTACCTTTCTTGTTGCAGCTTCAGGTCTTCTGCTCATTTTGGAATCATTTTTTCATGTTTGGAATGAATGAGTTGATATTTACTTCCTGACTGAGAGCCTGGACAGATTCCCATATCTCCGGCCGATATTCAGAGGTGAGTCTAGTGTCTCATCTGTTTTTATGGTTTCACTTTTCCTTTTACTAATTGGTGTTTTATGCTGAATATTTTTAACCTGTAATGTGGTTAATGATTTTGAATTTTTAAAGTGAATTTTCAAAATGTAACGATGACAGTATTTGCATGTTCATTTCACTGTAGATGCATTGAAATGGTGTGCAACAGTTTCATCAGACAGTTTAGAATTTTAACATTATAGAACAGTGATGTCATCAATATATGATGACATCGCTTTTTTCCTGCAGAGAAATGCTTAGCTAAATTGAACCCATTCCATAATTGAACTTTAAATCAACACTGAACTGATTTCAGTTGAATAATGACACTGAATCATTTTCCTGTTAATCACTGTAAAGCTGCTTTGAAATAAGGGTGACTTGACTTGACTAAAACATGCAAATTAATTTTAACCATCTTTATCCCTTTACATGTTAATATCACATTTAACTCTTTGTTATGTGCCAAAGAAGTGATCAAGGATAAGGTTGGTAGTGTTCGCATCATTGTCACTTCTATTCATAACTGTCTTAGACTTGAATGTGTACCATTGCAATTATCGTGTGCCCGTACAAACAAAGTAAATTAGACCAGATGATTATAATCTCGATGACCTACCCAAATGCAAGGCTTGATTTAAGTCGTCAGCAGTTTTCCCTTAATTTATTCCTTTAATGAGATTAGTCCCAAGCAAATCCATCCAGTTCAAGTCTGTGACTTGGATATGGCATCACTTGTCACATGTCTGACAGTGATGGAATAATACATTTATTATTCCAAAAGGTGGTCATATTTACATGAAGAACATAGTTTGTCAAAAAAAAAAAAAAAAAAAAAAAATCATGTGTTTATCAACCTCCATATTGTCTCATATGTCTATGAATTTTTGATATGAATTCATATTTCTGGCTAGCTTGGGTTTCCCCAAGGTGGGTATGCCTAATATTTGAAAATATATTGGCAGATACATTTTTGATAAAAGTTATCATGTGAATTTTGCAAAAGTATTTAAAAAATCATATACATAGAAATATGCTCATAGTTAATAAATCATTCCTTATTAATAAACAGACTCTTCTGTGCATCAGGCAGGGTTTTAACACTGTTGACGGAGTGTCTGCCTGCACCACATTTAACACATAAACCGATTGTATCCCAGATTTATCCCCAAGGTGTTTTTAGGACATCTCTGGGGCTAATGGAGGCTAATAGGCTTAGCACTTAAGGTGTATTGTCCGGTATGCTTACAGGCAAGGTTTGCTGAGGGTAAAACTCTAAACTCTGGGATTACCTCCAACACATCCCTTTAAAATGCTGTATAGTCAGGACTTAGCTAATAGGATCTGAGGGGGGAATAGGGGCCCTGAAGGTAGTTTGGGGGTTGGTTGACAGCAGGACCGCACACATGCAGGTCAGCAGATGTAGCACGCAGGCAGACTGCTGGACTAACGGGAGGATTACTGGACTCAGATTAGAACGGCTCCTCATAACGGGTAATACGCGCAGAGGCAGTCCCAAGCAGAGCACAGGAGAATTATCCAGCAATAAAGATCTGTATAGATTTAATTATCCAGACCATGTTATTATTCCAGTGCAGGTTGAGAAATAGACACTCAATAAGCCTACATGACAATAATATAATATAATATAATATCAAATATAGATTTTCCTCATTGTTATGTTTGTTTGGCTCTAAAATTAGACTACACAGGAAATAACAGGGGCAAATCCCAACTACTTGTTACACTAAGCTAATCATTTTAACAGGAGATCTCAAACTACTGAGGACCAAAGGTGTAGACAAATTTGTTACAGCCAATCATTTCCCCTCTCTTTCTGGTTTTTCTATCAGACTGAAAGGAGCGACGTTACAGAAATATCTTACACCTGAGTGAGTGAAGATAAAGCAAAGGAGAGGTGAAGAGGTAGGCTACTTTATTACATTACGTCAGTCTGTATTGTTTATAGCATTGATGCTTGCGTTCTTGAAATGTTTTTATTGAATCTTAAATGTCGTTTGCTGGCCTGTCTAGAAAAGTAAATCTTTATTAGGACTGTTAGATAGTAAAAAACACTATTGCTGTCTATTGCTATACACTAGTGTGTGAATTCTATGCCATTTGTCTCGTGCTATTTCAGTAGTGACTTTGAATGGGAAGACCACAACATGTTCCATACGTACAGTCTGAGCATTAAATGGATAGTTCACCCAAAAAGGAATATTAATTTGTCATAATTTACTCACCCTCATGTTGTTCCAAATCTGTTTGAGTTTATTTCTTCTGTTGAACACTAAAGAAGATATTTTAAAGAATGTTGGTAGCCATTGATACTAAAGTCAACTGTTTGGTTACCAACATTCTTCAAAAATCTTTGTTGGTGTTTAGCACACGAAAGGAACTCATACAGGTAAATGATGACAAAATTATAATTTTTGGGTGAATAGGCTATATGCACGCATTAGTTCCGCATTTGACGCAAGGCTGCTCTTCAGTTTCCGGTTGGGGAGATTTAAAATGGAGGAAAACCGAAGAAAACGGAATTATGGCAGAATCTTCCAAATTTACTGTCCTCCCGTCTTTGAAACAAAAAAAGACGTTTCGATGTAATTTTATATATAGTTATGTTTATTTAATATAATAAACAAAGAAGCGTAAACAAAATGAGGGGTGTCTGTTTTGTCTGTTTTTGTGACTAACGTTTCTTTAGTATAGCCAAAGAGTATAAAAACCAATATATATTCTCGGTATTGCATTGGACTGTACGATCGAATCCAGCATCCTTAGACATTCACCGGAAATACCGCCAGGCATAGAGCCCATTGTCCCTTTAAAGGGATAGGCCATTCAAAAATGAATGTTCTCATGTTGTGCCAAACCTGTATAAGTTCCTGTCTTCTGTTGAACACAAATAATAATATACATTGAAGAATGTTGATAACTAAAAGGTTTAACTTCCCATTGACTTCTGTTGTTTGTTTGTTTGTTTTTTTATTAGAGAATTTTTTAATTAGAGAATGTGTATGTTTGTTACACTCAAGGAGGAGGCAGTGTCATGACCCCACGTGACCAGCTAAGGAAGATATCAGCGCTGGGAGAGCAAGGTGCCCTAGACGAGAAACACTGGTACCGACTGGTCAATGGAATGTCTGCTGGAGGTAAGAGTTCATCACAGAAGTGGCACTGTCGAAACACTTTAACTAGAGCTGATCAGTATACTATTATTGACACATTCATCTGTTACTCTGCATGTGAAACAGAGTTACGGCAAAGGCAGGAGCTCATGATGAGGAACCAGATGGCCATGGCTCCACAGATCTTGGCTCAGGGGCAGCAGAGACTGCAGGGTGTTCCTGCGCAGTTTGATCCCCGCTTCATGGAGAGGTCAGTTAGAATGAACTCTAAAACTAGCAAGACTAGTTCTAAAAGAGAATCTCTAATACTAAGAATGAAAATAGAAATATATTAGATAGCAGAATAAAGTCAAACAAGTTGTAAACTGGACTTTAATGATGAATGAATCCTCTTTATCTGCAGAGAACTGGTGCAGCCCACTGAGATGCTATCAGCTGATGGTAGACAAATGCACATGGGTGCCCACCTCGGCCCACCTCTGCCCCAAAACTCCAATGTTATTCAAGGCAGGGGATTCCCTGGCACAGGTTGGAATGGAATTATATACAGGTTCATTTTCGAGAATAGGGGAAGCTCATTGAGCAAACTAATTTTATCAATTTTCTTTTTTAATTTCCAGGTTACAGCTTCCTTCCAACTGAAACCATGGAGACAGTTGCCAGACGACAAGAGTTAATTCACAAACAGAACATAGCCAGGTACATTTCTGTGTATTTGCCTTTTATGTAAAAAAAAACAAACAAAAAAAAAACTATTGTTGGTTTAACTGAAAAAATAAGTAACCTGGTTGCCTTAAAATTTTAAGATGATTGAACTGGAAAAAGTGAGTAAATACAATGAAGGAGATTGATTTAATCATCAGAAACTTAAAATAATCTGAACTAAATAAATTATTTAAGTTGATTTGACAAAAGAAAAAAAATGTTGTGATAACAAATCTTGAAATTTTTTTTTTTACAGTGATTGGAGTAAGAAATATGAGTACAATACAAAGATATTAATAAATGTAGTTAATATGTTTTTTCTTTTTTTATGAGGATGGAGATGAATGCTATCCTGCATCAAAAAGAGTTGGAGAACGCCCACCAAAAGGGTCTTATTGGTATGGAGAATCCCATGATGTACCAGGGCATCCACCCCAATCCAATGGCCTTCAGGGGCCGTCAGCGACTCCCGGATGGTCATGATGTATTCGTCCACCGCGCCACACTCGAAGACCTGCATGCTAACAGTCTCCTCATGTCAAGCCCTTACCCACAGATCAGCACACTGCAAAGGGAGCGAGGACGCAGGACAGGCAGGAGGGCCACCAATCATAAGAGCTCAGACAGCAACAGCACTCTGCCTAAAGGGCAATCAGAAGAGAAGAACATCGAACAAAGTCCAGGAGGTGCATCGGGGGAGGAGAAGGAAGTTGAAGGGAAAGGTGAAATGAGCAGTGACGCCACCAGCAACAAAGCACACCAAACCAAAGTAGAAACAGAGCTGTCTTCAGCCAGCAGTAGGAAAAGTTTTAAGGAAGGAGAGCCAGGGATTCGCAAGGCATGTATTAGTGGACAGGAGGGTTGTGCAGAAGTCAACAACTGCAATGCCGGTGCCAGTGACAAAGATATTTCCAACCCTTGCTCGGCTTTCCAAGAAAAGTTTCTGTACCCGTCTGCCGCCGGCCCTCTCACAGGGATGCCCTACATGCTTCCCGTGCCAGGAAATGGACTTCTACCTCTTGGTGTGTTTGTTAGTTACTTTAAATGCAGTGGTTGTGTTTAGCATTAGTTTAGTATTGTTTATATACTATTATAATATTTATTCAAATTTTAAATGAGCTAATAATTATTTTTTTTTAATTTTTGATAAAGTTTTAATTTTGTTACATGCTTTTTTTAAAAATATATTTCTTTATTTAGTTTTAGTTTTAGTCAGTTTAGTACTTCAACTTCTACTTTTTAACTAACTATTTATTTCAGTTAGATACAAAGGCAACATTTCTAACTTTCGGGTTTTTTAATAAAGTTAAGTTTGTTTTTTCGTCAAATATTTATATTTTATTTTTAGCTATATTTCAATTAAATTTTGATATTTCAAGTTAACAATACAACACTACAACACAGGTCTTTGATATTATTAATTATAATATTAAGATGATGATGACACATTACAGTCAATGTTAATTTGTTTTGTTTGCATTTAGGTCCTCCTAATATGTTTCTTAATGGAGAAGAGATGTCTGATATTCGCAAATGGACAGTTGATGACGTCTTCAACTTTATCAGTGAAATACCAAGCTGCGCTGAATATGCACAGGTAATAGAAATGTAAAATGACAAAATGTTATTATAATTTTAAAGTTGTTTTTCAATCTTATTCTTTTGTGTCTCTTCTCCACTTCAGACATTCAAAGACCACATGATTGATGGAGAGACTTTACCTCTTCTTACAGAGGAGCACCTCCTTGATACACTTGGGCTAAAGCTTGGGCCGGCACTCAAGATACGATCACAGGTATTTACAGTGTTTTAAAAGGACAAGATTTTCAACATAATATCCCAATAAACAAGTTAATCAGGTTAAAGTTAATATGAAAGTAACCTATTAGAAAATTAAATATATTTTTAAGTCAAACAGAAGTTGCAATCTTTTCTTTCCTGTTGTGACGTATATCTGAGTAAAAAGGCTTCTTAAAAAAAAATGAGTGACAGGTTGTCCTGCCTTTATGCCAGTGAATGACATCAGAGAAGAGAAAGTTTGAGTTTCTTTCTTTTGCTGAACACAAGGGATGATATTTTGAAGAACGATTGAAAAAAGTTGTTTGGCACTATTGACTTTGTAGAAAAAAAAAATACTACGGAAATCAATGGTGCCCCACAACTGTTTGGTTCCAATCATTCTTCTAATTATCATCCTTTGTGTTCAGCAAAAGAAAGAAACTCATAGAGGTTTGCAACAACTTGAGGGGGAGTAAATGATGACAGAATTTTTTTATTTGGGTGGAGCATTCTTAAAAAAAAAAAGATTTTTTACTCATTAGATTATTCTACTTTCTTTTCAGTTATCCCGACGGATGGGTAGCATGTTCTACAACATGATGAACTTGCCCCTACCTGTCTCTGGCCTGCAGCCTCCACCTGAGAAAAGTGGGGACAGATCATCAGACATCAGCTCCCCCCTCAACTGCCACAGTGTGGAGCTTCTCAGCAGCCCCAGAGACACAGAGGCTCTTAAATCTACGGAGCCTGTTAGTGAAGCTGATAATCTTGCTTCACCGACCCAGATGAGTGAGACCACCTGATAGAGCACAACTATTGGACTTCTTTTTATCCCACCTCAAAATCCTTTACAGTTTGACACCTAAAGCATAAGGTAGAAAGAAACTGAAATTTCTATAGTGAATCACAAATATATTATGACGTGTGTTATGCAATAGGTTCAACATGTACTCCAACAGATTTAGTAGTCAGTTGAATGCTGGATTTTTCTACTTATATGTATATTTTGTAATAAATGAGCAAATCAATTAAAAACATTTTGTCCTTATTATTTTTTTTATTTTAAAATTGTATTTTGGTTTTTACTTCAAACTTGAATTACCCAATTACCCAATTACCCAATTACATGTGTTTTTTTGGTGTGAAGTAAAAAAAAATCCTTTGGTCTTTGTTTGGTTAAATTGGTATGTTAAATAATAAAAAAAATGATGAAACAAATGATGAAAATACATTATTTATGATATAACTGAATAGCCTAAATCCTTTGTGATTTTTGTAATTTTCTAGAAATAAACATCAAATCCAAAGTATCTTTAATTAAGCTGTGGCTACTCGGGGCTAGCTTACCAAATGTTGTTTGTCATTTGTTCTGTATATACATACATACATATATATATATATATATATATATATATATATATATATATATATATATATATATATATATATATATATATATATATATACTGTGTGTGTGTGTGTATATATATATATATATGAAGAGTTCAGATGCAAAAGCCTCTAAGTGCCAATTGAAATTTTCTTCTAAAATGATCATTTTTATCAAGCTTGTATATTTAAGTTCAGTAATTTCACTTAAATGGCAATGAAGATTACCTATTAATTGTCATTTAAGTGAAATTACTGAACTTAAATATATAAGTTTGATAAAAATGATCATTTTAGAAGAAAATTTCAAATGGCATTTAGGCTTTTGCATCTGAACTCTTCATATATATATATATATATATATATATATATATATATATATATATATATATATATATATATATATATATAATACACACTCACCTAAAGGACATTAGGAACACCATACAAATACTGTGTTTGACCCCCTTCCACCTTGAGAACTGTCTTCATTCTATGTGGCATTGATTCAACAAGGTGCTGAAAGCATTATTTAGAAATGTTGACCCACATTGATAGGATAGCATCTTGCAGTTGATGGAGATTTGTGGGATGCACATCCAGGGCATAAAGCTCCCTTTCCACCACATCCCAAAGATGCTCTAGTCTATTGGGTTGAGATCTGTTGACTGTGGTGGCCATTTTAGTGCAGTGAACTCATTGTCATGTTCAAGAAACAAATTTGAAATGATTCAAGCTTTGTGACATGGTGCATTATCCTGCTGGAAGTAGCCATTAGAGGATGGGTGGTGGCTATAAGGGATGGACATGGTCAGAAACAATGCTTAGGTAGGCCGTGGCAGTTAAACAATGCTCAATTGGCACTAAGGGGCCTAAAGTGTGCCAAGATATATATATATATATATATATATATATATATATATATATATATATATATATATATATATAGGTGTCAGGAACATTAATGGATGTGTTCATTTTATGATAGATAATACTTTATAAGTTCTCACAACATTGTGGGTAGTCAGGGTTGAAATTATTAGACTTATCAATTAGCAACTGACCGACATAGAAACTAAACGTCTGTTTCAGTGTTGTTAAGTTTTGAATATTTCATCAAGCAGTTTGCTTCGTACAATCAGTTGCATTAACAGCATTAAAATGGACTTCAATGCACTGACGCACTTTGTGTGCCTCACCTGCACTTCAGATGGCAGTATTCACTCATTCAGGTTTTAATCTGCAAAGCGAAGAAGTGACTGATCACGGGCTATTCGAAATATCGCGAGATCTCCCTCCCCATTCTGTTCGTGACCACGTCAAGGGAACCCAGAAGTTAGAAATCATGGCGGAGCGCAGGAGACATAAGAAGCGAATTCAGGTACCAATTTCACGTAATATTTGCTTTTAGATGCTCAATCTTAGGTAGCCTCTGCTTGGTATTGTGTCATTTATCTTGTTAGTGTTTTATTCGACCTAACATACATTTGTATATTGATCCGTTATTTTATACATGGGAGGTGGATTATTTATCAGTGTTGGCGCAATTTTTGCGCCTTTCTTCGGTAATGCAATGTATTTCTTGGCAGGTATCTAAACACTTATACATTTACTCGATGTATTTGATGTGAGCATGGCCTGATTTGAATGCCTCTCTCTTGTGAATAGTATGTGTTTGGTGGCACAGCTGATGGAGTTGGCCATCTTAGCTCGGCACAGGCTGTTCAGTTTGCAGGCTGTTCTTGTTCTTAACCAGCTGCTGTCTCAGATGCTTCACTAATTTTAACAAATTTCATAATACATAACTTCTCTACGATTGCACAATTTTTTAAATTGCCACATTTGTCAAGTCAAGTCACATTTATTTATATAGCGCTTTTTACAATACAGATTGTATCAAAGCAGCTTCACAGTGATACCATGAAAGTAATACAACACAGATCAATAATATTGTTGAATATTAAAATGTCCCCAACTAAGCAAGGCAACAATTTGTAAACGAATTGCCACATGTGTACCTATTTGCAATGTAATTATACAGACATTTCAATCCAAAATAAAATAAAAAATCCTTATAATCATGTACTTACCTCATGTTGTTTCAATCTCATTTGATTTGAGTGAATTTTTGTGTCGAATACACAATGATTTGTGACCTTTTACTTCATTAAAAGTGAACTCTGACTAGGGCTGCACGATATTGGTAAAAAATGGCATTGCGATATTTTATATTTCCACGATATATATTGCGATATTAGAACAATTTCCCCAGATGACTTGAATAGCTCTATTTGGAAAGAATGAATCATTCTAGAATGACTGGGGTGGTTTTGTCATGGAGTAAATCCGCATAGAAACTAATATTAATTGAATGTTTACTAATGTTGTTAACAGGTTATGTTAACAGGATGCAGCACATTAGTGGTGGTTGAGGAGATCCCCTTCCCCCTTTATAAAGCACTTTGAGTGCAGAGAAAAGTGCTATATAAATGTAATGAATTACTATTATTAATGTAGTTTACTATACTTTAATAAACGTAACCTTATTGTGAAGTGTTTCCGATTTATGTATCTTCAGTTCAGTGTTGAATAGATCAGTTGTTTTAACCATTCATTAAAGTGAATCGGTTCAAACGAGTCATTAGTTCGCGAATCGGACGCGTCATTAACGGACCACGCCACACGTTGTGTGATTATCCAGGCAGGTTAGAAAATCGCACAAGATTTGTGTCAACACAGAAAACATTTCATCACTGGATAGCTTTTTTTTATTATTCAAAGTGTGGTTTATGTAATGTCATCTGGATGTGGAACGGCAATTCACAACCAGTAGTAGTTCAGAAAAAAAATAACTTGTCTTCCGACCATTTACCGTCATGTATTCTCAAAGATATTAGTCAACTCAAATCATTATATGCGCGAGACTGGGAGAGAGATCAAGACAGTTTGAAGACGGTGAGACTGCACGCGCGACTGGGACTTTCACTTTCTCATTTAAACGAGCGCAGAAGTCACTCATCGTCATCTGCATCACACATCATTCACCGGTCAAGCTTTGGCGGGACAAAAATGCGCTTTAGTAAGACTGACAGAAAATAACGCGCAAGTTCCAGTCTTCTTGCGCTTGATGTTTAAACTGACAGGACTTGCAAATTGATAAACGCACACTATGATGGTTAAACTTTGCATTTAATCCGCGAATCACAAGCCTTACGAGCCGGGGAGCTGCTGGCACGTAGCCTACTGATCACGAATCACGGATTAACTACGATATGAGTGACATCGCACATCCTTGCGATGTAACTATCGTGGATTCGCACATCGCGATATCGATGTTAAAGTGATACATCGTGCAGCCCTAACTCTGACTGTCATTCTATAACATTTAATTTTCCATGAGAAAACACACTTACAGATTTCAAGCAAGCAGTAACGTTAGTGGAATGTAACGAAGAACAAACACTGTGTTACTTAAGTACATTTTCCATGTATTTGTACTTTATTGAAGTAGGATAAATAGTGCATATTTTTTACATTTACTAAGTTGCATTTTGCAGCAATTATTATATTTTCTACTCTACTACATTTCTACAACGTTCTGTTACATTTTCTGATCAAAACGTCGTCCTGTCCTTCAGTTCGTCGCACGTTTGTCTCATCAGTGAAGTTTGGTTGCCATAGATATAATAACGTGGCCATACTAAATGCGTCTCTATAGCAATTTATACGCGAAAATGAGTTTTTACATGCATGGGATACACATGGGTACGTTTGGTTAGGATTAGTATGGCAAGCCAAGACGTTCAGAATTATGCCATAAAGCACTCTACACCAATTTGAAAATGATTGCAGAACCAGTTTTGGTCACAATCTTACACAGCTCCGTAACTGTTTTATTAATCATTAGAATATAGACATTTAGAGAATAAATTGTTATGAAAGTACATTTAAAATCCAGTACTTTTTACTTAAGTAGGGCTGTCATTGTATTCTACTTTTACTAAAGTAAATATGTCTGTGGTTATTTGTACTTTTACTTAAGTACTGTACTTCACCACTGCAAACAAGTGAGAAAATGCTGACAGGATTTATATTTTTGGGTGAATTATCCATGTAAGGCCATTCTCCATAGTTAAAATGTGTGTAGCTTCCTCAATATTTCAATCAACTGTCAGTACTACAACTACATTATGTGTGGATCTGCCACTGACTTGAAACCTGGTGTCCTACCTACTTAGACATCATTTTTGGTCGTAGTCAGAATGGGTTTATCTTCCCTAAAAAACATTGTTAGGTTGGCAACTCATTTGGCTTTGAGACAGCCACTGTGTATTCCTGCAATATATATGGTGTTATGTAAAAGAAACAGTGGAGTTTAGAGAAATGACGTGTTGTCTTGATAAGAGAGTCACTCTTCATGATCCTTCCAGCTTGTTGGTTTTTGCTCTTATGCAACAGGTTGAAATCCACTGCCATTGCTGGTCAGTTTTCTTTCAGTGCAAAAACATAATTTATTATCACGACAAAGCTGAATTCTCAGTAGCAATTTCCCCAGTCCTCAGTGTCACATGATCCTTCAGAAATCATTCTAATATGCTGATTTTCTGCTCAAGAAACCCTTCTTAATATTTTTGTTGAAAATAGTATACTTTTTTTCAGGATTCTACAGCAAACTAACAGCATTCATTTGAAACAGAAATATTTTGTAACATTATAAATCTCTTTACTGTATTTTTTGATCAATTTAATGTGTCCTTGCTGAATAAAAGTGCCACCTTAAAGGCCAAGTAAGTTAAAATTACATTTCAGTGATAGATGAGAAATCCTGCTGCCTGCATTACATTTACTTAATAACATCAATAGGAAACCTAAATCAAATGTTTAGATTTTAAAGTTTCAAGCTAAAACAAATAAGTAAGTAGTACTTATTTGTTTTAGCTTGAAACTTTAAAATCTAAAGATTTGTTTAAGTACTTGCTTATTTGCTTATTAAGTACTGAATGTGTTTCACTGAAAAGATGCCAATTAGATCAAGTGTTACTGGGAAGTTCACCCCAAAAAAAAAAAAAAAAAGAAAAGTCTGTCCTGTTTTATTTACTCTTGTGTTTCCAAACCTGTACGGTTTTCTTTTTTCTGTGGAACACAAAAGAAGACATGTTTAAAAATGTCTGGGGTGTTTTTAGTCTAATGAAAGTCAATTGCAACCATGACATATTCAAAACATAATCTTGTGTTCTGCAGAAGAAAGTAAGTCTTACAGGTTTAGGGCGAAATGAGCTGCTATCATCACTTCAAGCAGTTTATCTGAAGTCATCAGCCTGTCTAATGTAGTACAGCTTCCACTGAGAGACCACCAAAACGTAATGATAACAAGACCAGGGCCTGCTGTAGTGCAAGACAAGTTATTATTTACCAAGGTGACTGAGACAATATAATCCAACTGAATATCAACTCCCAGACAAAAATACCATGTTTATATGATCTTCATTGAGTGTTTCTCTGAGCCTCTGACCGAATAGAGTATGACTGAAGGATTGTGGAGCCTATTCTAAAACCTCAGGCTAATGAGTGTAGTTATGCCTGGTAGGTAGTCATTCATTTCTCAAATGAATGATATCTCTGTAGGCTGGATTTGTAAGAGGTATTTTTTGTAGAGTGGGGTCACACAAGTAATGATTTTTAGCTTGATAAACCGGGTCAGTGATCAGTGAGGACTCGGTGTGTCTGAATGGAGACGGTGATTAGAGCACAGCACATCAGTATGTGGTGAGCTGAGGCTTTTAATTAGTTCACACTCATTGAGTCAATGATCGACGAGAGTCCTGCTGCAAGTACAGGACGTTCATTTCAAAGCTTTTTCAGAGGGAGTTGGCTGGATTCCCTGCACTGGCGTTTTTCTAATTTTTCTTGAAATCATTTTTCACTGGAATTAAGAGCTGTATGTAGCTAAAGGAACAAACCAGTTTTTTGTCATTTGTTACACCTATGAGTCTTGGTTTAGTATCTAGGTTCTCTCCCATGGTGTCTCAAGTCTCATTGGTCCAGAATTATGCTCTACATATAGTAGGGATGCAGTATTACAACTTTTTTTAAAGGTGCTTTAAGTGATGTCACACATTTTTTTAGGCCGAAACATTTTTGTCACATACAGCAAACGTCTCCTCACTGTCCGCTAGCTGCCTGTCCCCTAAACACACTGTAAAAAAACATGTTTTTTTTTTTTTAATGCAGACAATCCAGGCTCCAACAAATGGCAACAAAAACAAACTGTGCCAACCCGCTCCATGAAACATAACAAACTGTTCCAGCCAATAACTGACAAGAAGGCCCTGGGGGTTTGGTTTGGGGGGTCAGTGGGCAGATGAGAAAACAGATGCACTCTGTTTTGTTTGAAAATACTTAAACTTCAATAAGAAGTTACGTCACCCGACATTGCTTAGAGCACATTTAGGTTTTGGCAGGTATTACAATTCTATGCTATTTTGCCTGAAGTAATTAAAAATAAAAACACTAAAAACAAATTGTTTCTGAAGGTAATATTAGCATTACAACAATTTGCTAAAGATAACATTTTACTGTGTTATTCATTTTCTGTAAAATATGCATGTTAATTTTTCCTACAATTATACACACTACCATTGATTCAATAGTTTGGGGTTTGTAAGATTTCTTTAAAAATGTTTTATGCTTCCCAAGGCTGTGTTTATTTGATCAAAATATTGTGAAATATTATGATTTATGATAACCTTTTTCTATTTTAATACTTTAAAATGTAATTTATTCCTGTGATGCCGAAGCTGAATTTTCAGATTTTGCTGCTCAAAAATTTTTTTTTCTTATCAATGTTAATAGTTTAATTTTTTTTTTAAACTGTGATGCATTTTTTTTCCCAGGACTATTTCATGAATAGAACATTTATTTAAATTAAAAATTTAAGTAATTAAATTTATTTTAAAAAATTATATATATATGCAGGGCTCCAGACTAACTTTTTCACTGGTTGCACTGGTGCTACCAACTTTCTCAGTTGATCGCAGCGTTTGATTTAGTCGCACTTTTTTTTTTTTACTACATGCCATGGGATTAATCAATGCATGCTGATGAATAGTGGTTTTAATGGACCAAAGCTAGCAAAGGCATTATACCAATATATTAATTATCATTACCAATTTTCAAGATATTCATGGATTTTGGACAGTAATGTAACAGTAATTTGACAGTATTTTACATTTGAACATCTATCTATCTATCTATCTATCTATCTATCTATCTATCTATCTATCTATCTATCTATCTATCTATCTATCTATCTATCTATCTATCTATCTATCATCTATCTATCAGCATCATCTTTCTATCTTTTAAAAATCATTAAGTTAATGAGAGATACATCGCATTTAAAAGATAAGAGTATTATAATAAGCTAATACAGATTTTTCGGCATCAAAGTTTGTAGTAACAAAAATTAGAACTCACACTCCTTACCTTCTGCATATTTTAATAATTTCTTTTTCCTCAGTCGAGCGATTACTCTCATCTAACCGCTGAAAAACGTAGGGGCACGCTGTTTCGTGAGACATTTTCATTTTTATAATATATGCCTTAATTCTTGAACTCGTAATTAGCGTGTTACACCCATAGGTTACACCCTCATGTGCGCGTGACGTCTGCGCTAGTCAATAAATAAACTGCACGTGTTTTGCGGAAGAACAATGTAGCCGGAGCTACTTCTCTCCGTTAATGTTTATGGCGAGTCAGGCGCAGGCACTGGGCAACTCCGCATCCGAGTCGACCTCAATAAAATAGTCCGAATATAAGCACTTATTATAGGCGTATCGTAGTGATTCAGGATAAATCAAAAACACGGTTTGGAAAATGGATTCATGATGTAGCCTACTCGTTCATTTTGAACGTAAGTTACGGACTGCAGCACTCAGCTGACATAAGGGCGTTCTGTTGCGCGAGCGTCCACTCGCACATATGCGACCACATATAATTTTAACTCGCACATTCTCAAAAAAACGGTCGCATATGCGACCAATTTGGTCGCAGTCTGGAACCCTGATATGTTTGAAATAGAAATCTTTTTATTATTTAACCTAATAAATATAAATTAAAGGTTTATATAGAAGTATCAATGTCTTTAAAAGAAATTATACTGAACATAAACTTTTAAGTGATATCATGTATTCAATATTGACTGATGGTACTATTAATAAATAAAAAAAATCACACATTTCTGCTGATAACCAATATGGTACTGAATTTGCCTATATATTGTACATTCTGACTGAATAGCATTATATTTAATGTGATCTGATTGCAGATTCAGATGGAAGCTTGTTTAGATCCTCAGCAGACCAGTTTTATCATCAAGCCTTTACAATCTTTATCACTTTGTTTATCACAGGAGATCAGTGAACCTACCAAGGAAGAGAAGGCGGTGGCAAAGTACCTGCGCTTTAACTGCCCCACCAAATCCACCAACATGATGGGACATCGAGTGGATTACTTTGTAGGTCAGTGGACTCATTCCTGTCTTGTTTTCTTCTGTGCCCCTCAACATAGGGTTTATATCAAGGCTTCTTTTAAAGATTTCTTGTTTTTAATATTCCTTAAGGCAAACCATGTGCTAATTCCAAAGTCAACACCATTGTTGAGTATTTTCTCTTTAAAACTGTAGTGATCGAAAGACAGTCTAAAAAAAAAAACGGTTTGAAATCGCCGGTGTTTCTTACATCCTTGTAACCAATCAAGTCAGCGTGTGGGTGGGCTTTAGCATATCATTAAATGTGACAGATTTGTCACAAATGAGTTTTAAACCTGCAGTCCGGAGCTTTTTTTTTTTTGTTAAAAATTATCCGAAATGCATATTTGAGAGAATACAAAACCAGCCAGTGTTCAAAACTATCTGCTTGCTCGATTAAAAGCGGTGAGCTTGTTATAATGTTTTTAATTCCAGTGGTACTGGTGGATTTCCATGTCTTTGACGTTTCATCTGTACACATAAAGGAGTCTCTGACTGACACAGCTTCACAGTCTCCTCAAACATTGTGTTCATCCGCGCTGTGCCATGTCGAGGGTGCGCAAGTACAACTCACGTAAAGTTGATAATTACGCGAATGACTGCAATTGCAGATTTCAAACAGAGATGGTGACAAAGAGTAAAAATGCCAAGACTGCAGCTTTAAGGGATACAATTATTGACTACAGGGGGACATTATTTATTTTTTGGTTCAGATACTGTAATTAAACCAAATGTTTGTTTTCTGCACATCAGCCTCTAAAGCAGTTGAATGTCTGCTGGATTCAAAGTGGGCCAAAGCAAAGAAGGGTGAGGAAGCTTTGTTCACAACCAGAGAGTCAGTGGTTGACTACTGCAACAGGTAAATCTAGTCTTTTTCTCTTATTTTATGATGCCAAATGGGATTTTTCAGTAGTATTTGAGCTGCTTATCAAAATAATTATTTGAGATCGAAGCTAAAGAAAAATGAAAGAAGTCTATTTGAAGTCTATGTCTAAAACAGTAATTTTGTGAAATTATCAGAGTATGAAGAGTTGTCATAAGAAACATTTAATATTATATTATTATCAATGTTGAAAATAGTGATGTGGGAAGACAACACAGATAGAAATATTTACTGCCACTTTTGCCACTTGTAATTGAATAACTTTTATTTAATTAAATTACAAATGTCTTGTAAAATTCTTCAATTCCATTATTTTGTGTACATTTCATTTGATTATATTTTATATGATGCACCTCCATTAGTCTGCTCCCATTATATCTGTATTTGAGAATGTGTATTTTGAAAAATCTGTTTCAGTCAAACACTAATTTGAACTACTTTGACTATTCGCAGGCTCCTAAAGAAGCAGTTTTTCCACAGAGCCCTGAAAGTGATGAAGAAGAAGCCAGAGAAAGATGTAAAGAAAGAGAAGGAAAAAGAGAAAGAAAAGGAAAAAGAGAAGGCTAAAAGTGACAGCGGCAAGGAAGAGGAGAAAAAGAGCAAAAAAGACAAAGACAAAAAGAAGGATTCTGAGGCAGCGGACGCAAAGAAGGAAAAAAATGTATGACTAGAACATCTGAGAGGATATGAGAGTGCTGTTTCATGCGCATATCATCAATATTTATTTTGATGGCTAATTTCTGTGTTTTTAGGATGACAGTCCAGGATCTCCAAAAAAGAAGAAGGATGTAAAAAAGAAGTTCAAGCTGGAACCTCATGAGGACCAACTGTTCTTGGATGGCAGTGAGGTCAGGATGAGTACCATTCAGAAAATCATAATAACAGATGCTTGTAAATATAAATCTCGTTTGACGATGAATGCTCATTTGCAGTTAACAATTTAATTGGCTCTATGCGCGAACCC
Source organism: Cyprinella venusta (assembly GCA_038021265.1). Taxonomy (NCBI): domain Eukaryota; kingdom Metazoa; phylum Chordata; class Actinopteri; order Cypriniformes; family Leuciscidae; genus Cyprinella; species Cyprinella venusta. The sequence goes on along the minus strand of CM075870.1, from coordinate 19,874,889 downwards.
TGGTGACGTGTGTTCGAACGAATCTCAGTCAGCGTCTTTACTTCCGGAAGCGCGTTCTGCAGGCCAACTGTATAGCGGCAAAACTGTAATAAAATCCGTTTTTTATCAGAAACGGAGACAACGATTTTAGAAACGCTGATTCGCTAGTCGAATTTCGTACAATATGAGAGAATACTAACACTCGAAGTTGTTGATTTGGCTCGAAATATATAATTTAAATAACTTCTCTTTTTTACTCTTGTGTGACAGCTAACTGCCTCACAGTGTTGTTAACATTATTCACGTTAACCGGAGGACGTTTTTATAAACAACAAGTGTAATTTGACACTATCTCCACCTAACGCAAAACAGGCTTCTGACCATAGACTGACGCAGCACCGGAAGTAAGTGGGCGTGCTGAGACAAATATGGAAGCGATCGTGCATAGAGCCTATTGTCGTCTTTATGCTCGTCATTCCTAACAACGCCCTTCAGCCGTGACTTATTCACCATACAGCACAGCCTGTCGCCCCTTATTGCGGTTATAAAACGGTTACCACACAATACAAATATTAAAGCCAAAAATATGCGTCCTTTCTACTTTCATAAATTTTGGCTTTAAAGCTACACTGTGTAACTCTTTTAGTTTATTCTTAGCTAAAAACACTTAGTTCTTTCAAAAATATATGTGCTCATTAATGTATATTTACTTCGTTCAAGTCATAAAGTATTCTCGTGAGTGTATAATATGCCATTGAAAATACATACGGGTAAGGGGTTCTGATGTCGGTCGCCATGTTGCCCCTCCATCTTGAAAGTACATTAGCCAAAGAGGGACATACCCGTTAATTCAAGCTTCGCCTTTCGCTTTTACGTTTGAGTTAACACTCATGGACGAGGTCCAACTGGAAGCCATGTTAATCTTGGACTACATTGGCCACCGTAGGAGTTAAAACGAAATCGGAATTGAGAGGAACAAAAACTAATATTCACTGGATGGTCCACACTAGTTGCATAATTATTTTATTTAATAATTTACCTTAATATTTAATAATAACATTGTTAATATATTAGTCTTTATATTATTATAGCCAACCTGAATTATATTATATTATATTATAGACTTGCATAATATAATATTACAAATTGTTAGTTGTTATTGTTGTGATAAAATGAAAATATACTGTTATAGATACTTCATGTCTTGTTTTCTAATGAAAAAGTTCAAACATTTGTCTTACCTACAGGTTTATTTTTGGATTTACGATCCAGTCCACTTTAAAACCTTTGCCATGGGATTGATTCTAGGTAGGATCTCTTCTTCTACAGTGTCTGTCGTTTGACTGGCTCCAGTCCTGATTCAGAGCGTTGTGTGTGTTTGCAGTCATTGCCGTCATCGCAGCCACTCTGTTCCCTCTGTGGCCTGCTGAGATGAGAGTTGGTGTGTATTACCTGAGCGTGGCAGCGGGATGCTTCGTCGCCAGCATACTACTACTGGCTGTTGGTACGACCTCAAGAATTTACATTCTAGTTGCAATTTGATATCTTCTAACATTTTCAAATGACGTGTTCTATCTTTTCTCATCGTCTTATTCCTTCTTTTCCCTTTCGTTCAGCTCGTTGCATCTTGTTCCTGATCATCTGGGTGGTGACCGGTGGCCGCCATCACTTCTGGTTCCTACCAAACCTGACGGCCGACGTGGGCTTTATCGACTCTTTCCGGCCCCTCTATACACATGAGTACAAGGGTCCCCGCTCCAGCTCCAAGAAATCCAGCAGCGAGAAATCTGACAAGGGCTCGGATTCCGTCAAGGCACAGAAATCAGATAGCGAGGATAAATCGGACAGCGAGAAGAAAGACGGCGAGGAGGAAGAGGACGAAGAAGATAATAAGGAAATGGAGGCGAGCGAAGAAGCGGGCGCAGAGCGTCAGTCAGACACGGACAGTGACAGGCGAGAGGACGAGGGTTCGCAACACAGCAACGGCAACGACTTTGAAATGATCACCAGAGAAGAGCTGGAGCAGCACACAGAAGAAGAAGAAGAGGATGAGGAGGAAGTTGGCAAAGAAGAGCAAAGTGAGACAAAGCCCTTGACTGTTCAGACATAAACGTTTTCCTCACACCGCACACATACTCCCATGCTCCATGTGGACCTGCTGACGTACTTCTGTCAAGTTCAGAAGATGTTTCCCATTTCTGTTCAGGCTGAGATCTTCCTCTGTGAAAACAGACAGGCTTAAAAGGATAAACGAGAGCAGGAAACGGCTACGATGACAATGGAAATATCGCAAAAGCTGTTTGGTTTCCCTGAAAATGCTTTCCCCACTTTGGATGCAACAATGCAAGTCTCCCCGAGCCCCATGTTTCTCTGGTTCCTTGATTTTTTTTTTCTCTTTTTTCATGTTAACTTTATCTAATGTCAAGTGTTTTGTTGTATAAACATGTTGGTAGTGTTAAGGACTCAATCAGTCAAATTTCACAATGTTTTTTTTTTTTTTTTAACCCACACGTGAATGTTCGCTCTCCAATAGTCTGTAAGATTCAAATTTGAAGTTGAAGGGTTTTTTCTTTCCTTTTAGATACATGGGCTAATTTGGCCGGACCAACATTTTTTTGTCTTGGATATCTATCGTTTCAGTCGTTAATGTCAATGGCACTTGACCTGTGACATTTCGTTGAGGAACTCTGGGAGATCTTGCTAGGTTTGGGACGAGAGCTGTATTTTTGGGCAATTGACACGGTCTGCCACATACATTTCTGCAATTACGTTTTGTGACCCTAACGAGAAACGGAAAAACGGAGGGGTTAATAAATTGGAGCGGGATCCTTAACTGTGGTAGGCAGTTATTTAAAACCAAACTCCGTTTAAGTCTCATGAGGTCGACTGCATTCAAAAGGGGAAACTACATCCACATTCGTGCCAAATGATGCGGGATTTTGATGCTTTTTTCATGTACGTTTAAATTATGACCAACTTACATATACATGTCATGCCATAGCTCATATGTCCCCTAGAGCCAATCACAACTGTGCATCATTAGCCTCGGGTCTGGTGTTTAAAGTTCGAGGCTGACAAATCGTACTTCCCTGAGCGGCTTGTGGTCCAAAATAGTTTGCGTTTTAACAGGGCCAAGGTCCAATGCTCTCTTTCCGTAGGGTTGATAACTAATTGGCTAGAGTATTATTTTACATTAGCTGTTTCTTTGACTCATACTGAGGATGATATTTAAGAGATAAAATACAAATGTATCATTTATATATGGATTCTATAAATCTACCAGATATTGTTCATGCCAGCAGGTCAGGTTCAGCATGAACGCTACTCTATTTTATATTGTCAGACAGGTTTTTCATTTCACTGCATTTTGTACTAATACTCAAACCACCAATTTCCAGTTTTCAATGCCGAAGACTTCAGAAAGAATGCTTCAGACATTCTTATGGTTGTCAAAAGTGCACAAGACAAGATGCAGAAAAGGTGTATTAAAAAACTAAAAACCATTGTTAAACGCATTTCTCAAAATTCGTGGTCCTCTCAAGTTGACGAGGAGCAGGGAAAGCCCTCGTGCCTGAGAACGTCTCTCTTTCTCTTCATCAAATGTGTGAATCTTTAACCACGTCTGTAAGTAGATGATCTTGTCAGTCAACACCCCAGAGGGGTCACACTTAGTGTTCCTGTAGAAGTACTTTGTATGATTTCAATATTCTGTCATTGACTTTTGAAGACCTAGATAGACTGGGCATGACACAATGTGTAACTAAAGACGTTTTTACTTTAAATGGATTTTCACTCACCTTTTTTTTCTGTCCCGCTGTCTTTATGAAAGAGAAATATGTTGATATCCCAGCTGTTTTTTTTGTTTTGTTTTGTTTTTTTTTAATATAATTTGCAGGAAGTTTCTTTTGACATTAGGTGATTCTGTCATATAAAAAAATGTAGTTATCATTTATAAGAAATTTAAATCTCATCTTTTTTTATGTGGTCAGCATCTTCAACTAACTAATTGTCCGTATTTGGATCAATGTTGAGGAATGTCTTTTTGCAGTAAATGGAGAATAATTGAAGTGACTGTCAAAAACTATCTGTATCCTTTCATTGCAATAAAATTATAGAACACAACCAGTTTGCATTGTTTTGTTGAAAACTGTCACAAGTTTTTCAGTCTTCATTATATTTCACACTAGCTATTATAGTTTTTAATATACATGTTATGCTTTAATATACATGTTATACTCAGGCCCCCTGAGTCTGTGGCACCAAGGGCCGTCCCGAAATTCCACCGTCCGCGAACACACTATTTTTATAATGGGATAAGTGCTACGTGGGATCTCAATATCTCAGCTCAGGAAGGGTCTAGAGCCTCCATTTTTGCGCGCTGGTCGAAGTCTCGTGGCCCTCTATCAGAATCCAGAGAATCCACTTAATTTTTCGCCCCCCCCCCCCCCCCCCCAAAAAAAAAACAAAAAAACATAAGGGGTAACACTGTCATTTTTTTTTTTTCTGGTCGAAATTTTGAGTTTCCATATCTCAGCTCTGGAAGGGTCTAGAGCCTCCATTTTTGCACTCAGGTCTAAGTCTTTTTTTTGTGATGTTGTTTGGAATGATTCAATTCATTTTATAATAACTATATGTAAACTGCTTGTAAAGACTTTACAGAACAGTCTTTTATGTAAAACAGCTTTCTATATGAAACGATATGTAAACTGCTTCTAAAGACTATAGAACAGTCTTTTATGTAAAACAGCTTTTATATGAAACCATATGTAAAAGACTTTATAGATAGTCTTCTGTTATACAGTTTTTATATGTAAACTGTTTATAATAAATACACAGAAACATATTGTAACAATTGTTTATTGGTTTTATAAGAAAGACACAGAAACATATTGTAACAAGAATGCTTTATTAATGGAATGTAACCAGTATTATGCATGTAAGTAGTAAAAGAAAAAATGTATTACCTAAATGTTGTGTTCCAGACTAAAAGGCGAAGGATGCTGAGAAACCGTGTGAGGAGAAGGAAGAGCAAGCTAAAGAAGGCCGAGATTGTTGAAGGGACTGAAAGAGTTAAATATGGATCCAGGTCTAGGATTGGACAGATTGTGCATATGACTTGAAAGAGGTGTGACATGTAAATGTATTATAAAAAGTAAAATGAAATGTATGAGGTTAGACTCTGGAAACTGGACCAGACTATCCATTGTTTGATGATCCAAGTCTGACACCTGCTGGTGTAACTTGTGAACTGCATTTATTTAACTAATTTTGTTAACCTGTTTGAAAGAAAAACTTTGGAAAACTTTATACAATAAAAATACAAATAATAGATAAAAAAAAGTTTGCCTGCCAAGAGTCACTGCTTGCACTAAAGAACTTAGCCACGGAGGGGTCTTTCTACTGGGGTGTGTGTATGAATTTGTGTACTTATTATCTATTGTAGAATTCAACCATCTTTACCTTACCTGAGAATAAACAAAATAAGGTAGAAGGTGAATGATTTACAACGAGGGTACTAGGATAGATCTAACACCATAAAACAGCGTCGAAATTTTGAGTTTCTCTGATCTTCTTGAAACTCTGGTTTCTGATATAGGGCCATGGGACTTAGACCTGTGTGCCAAAATGGGGGCTCTAGACCCTTCCAGATCTGAGATATTGAGATCCCACGTAGCATTTATGCCCTTAAAAATAAATCAGTATCTCAGCTCTGGAAGGGTCTAGAGCCTCCATTTTTGCGCGCTGGTCGAAGTCTCGTGGCCCTCTGTCAGAATCCAGAGTTTCAAGAAGATCGGAGGGGGTCAAAATTTCGGCCAAAAAAAAAAAAAAAAAATGACAGTGTTACCCATAGATATCATATAGAGACTAGATACCCTATTGGCCTCTGAAAAACGAGAAATACGGCCGCCATCTTGAACCGGTCGTACTCTTGTCTCGTTGCGTGGCAGTAGATAGGATGCCAGAGCACTGTGGAGCATTTTTCTGTTCTAATCGCCGGACCGCCGAAAATAGTGCTTTTCACAAGTAAGTCTTAACATTACCGTACTATTGGTTGTCTTTTGTGAATAGAATATTACCAGATAATGGAGAAGGAGCAAATATATTTGCTATTACTGTACTGAAATCGTTGTGATGCTGTTTACTGCATCAGCCGGTGTTCACCCGGCATGAAGAGGTGGGGTAACTGTTAAATTAATAATTATAAGAGCTTCTAGGTTATCAGATAAGCATTCAACTGGCCTGTTTTATAGGTTATTTGTGTTTGCGCACATCAGGAAGCAACGTAATGTACACACATGACAGCGATGCGCAAATTGAGTTACCCCTCTAACTTCTAGTTTTATTGATAACCTATATCTTATCACATGCGATTTGGCTATTGATATTACAGAAGTCCTGTGGTAAAATTATTAATTTACTTCAGCCTAAAGTTAATCCGAAAAGGGCTTTAATCTAGACATTTTCCCCTCCCAAATCCACATATAATAAAAAGGTATAGGCTTAATGTTGTACGAATTTAGAAATTACTGATGCAAAAACCTTGAAAAGCTTCTTCTCAATTTTTATTACAAGTGGCTGCGTTCGGTGGATTCGGTGGCTGCGTTCTTGTGTGTGTGTGTGTGTGTGAGAGAGAGAGATAGAGAGAGAGAGAGAGAGAGAGAGAGAGAGAGAGAGAGAGAGAGAGAGAGAGAGAGAGAGAGAGAGAGAGAGAGTGTGTGTGTGTTCGTGTGTCTGTTCGTATGTATGTACGTGTGTATGTCCGTGTGTCAATCATAAATTGTTTCTTCAACTTATTAAAATATCTTACTTTACTGCTGCTACTTTTGGTTTCTGCTTCTTTACTATTTTTTATAGTGTGTGTTATAAAATATATGATATCCTTCATCACATATATTGTGTTTGGTCACTTTTATCTTATTTCAGAATATTATATTATTGTTAAACCTACAATGGATATTAAAATACGCCGAACCATGTGTCCTATATTATAGCTACATGAATGACCTTTGCAGCAAAAAAACCCGCGTGAAAATCAGTTCAGTATTCAGAGGGATATGATTAATTTAATGCGCTGACAGCTCATTTCACCTGCCATTCAGATTACACTGAGCGGAGCGGATGACCGGTTTAAGATGGCGGCTCCAATTCTCGTCCGTGCCAATAGCCAGTAGCGGTCGATAGGGCGTCTACCTATATGATGTCTATGGTGTTACCCCTTATGTTTTTTTTTCGGGTCCAAATTTTGACCTTCGATATCTCGGCTCTGGAAGGGTCTAGAGCCTCCATTTTTGCGCGCTGGTCGAAGTCTCGTGGCCCTCTGTCAGAATCCAGAGTTTCAAGAAGATCGGAGGGGGTCAAAATTTCGGCCAAAAAAAAAAAATGACAGTGTTACCCCTTATGTTTTTTTTTCGGGTCCAAATTTTGACCTTCGATATCTCGGCTCTGGAAGGGTCTAGAGCCTCCATTTTTGCGCACTGGTCGAAGTCTCGTGGCCCTCTGTCAGAATCCAGTGTTTCAAGAAGATCGGAGGGGGTCAAAATTTCTGCCAAAAAAAAAAAATGACAGTGTTACCTCTTATGTTTTTTTTTCGGGTCCAAATTTTGACCTTCGATATCTCGGCTCTGGAAGGGTCTAGAGCCGCAATTTTTGCGCGTTGGTCGAAGTCTCGTGGCCCTCTGTCAGAATCCAGAGTTTCAAGAAGATCGGAGGGGGTCAAAATTTCGGCCAAAAAAAAAAAATGACAGTGTTACCTCTTATGTTTTTTTTCGGGTCCAAATTTTGACCTTCGATATCTCGGCTCTGGAAGGGTCTAGAGCCGCAATTTTTGCGCGTTGGTCGAAGTCTCGTGGCCCTCTGTCAGAATCCAGAGTTTCAAGAAGATCGGAGGGGGTCAAAATTTCGGCCAAAAAAAAAAATGACAGTGTTACCCCTTATGTTTTTTTTTTCAGGTCCAAATTTTGACCTTCGATATCTCGGCTCTGGAAGGGTCTAGAGCCTCCATTTTTGCGTGTTGGTCGAAGTCTCGTGGCCCTCTGTCAGAATCCAGAGTTTCAAGAAGATCGGAGGGGGTCAAAATTTCGGCCAAAAAAAAAAATGTCAGTGTTACCCCTTATGTTTTTTTTTCAGGTCCAAATTTTGACCTTCGATATCTCGGCTCTGGAAGGGTCTAGAGCCTCCATTTTTGCGCGTTGGTCGAAGTCTCGTGGCCCTCTGTCAGAATCCAGAGTTTTAAGAAGATCGGAGGGGGTCACAATTTCGGCCAAAAAAAAAAAATGACAGTGTTACCCCTTATGTTTTTTTTTCAGGTCCAAATTTTGACCTTCGATATCTCGGCTCTGGAAGGGTCTAGAGCCGCAATTTTTGCGCGTTGGTCGAAGTCTCGTGGCCCTCTGTCAGAATCCAGAGTTTCAAGAAGATCGGAGGGGGTCAAAATTTCGGCCAAAAAAAAAATGACAGTGTTACCCCTTATGTTTTTTTTTCAGGTCCAAATTTTGACCTTCGATATCTCGGCTCTGGAAGGGTCTAGAGCCTCCATTTTTGCGCGTTGGTCGAAGTCTCGTGGCCCTCTGTCAGAATCCAGAGTTTCAAGAAGATCGGAGGGGGTCAAAATTTCGGCCAAAAAAAAAAATGACAGTGTTACCCCTTATGTTTTTTTTTCAGGTCCAAATTTTGACCTTCGATATCTCGGCTCTGGAAGGGTCTAGAGCCGCAATTTTTGCGCGTTGGTCGAAGTCTCGTGGCCCTCTGTCAGAATCCAGAGTTTCAAGAAGATCGGAGGGGGTCAAAATTTCGGCCCAAAAAAAAAAAAATGACAGTGTTACCCCTTATGTTTTTTTTTTCAGGTCCAAATTTTGACCTTCGATATCTCGGTTCTGGAAGGGTCTAGAGCCGCAATTTTTGCGCGTTGGTCGAAGTCTCGTGGCCCTCTGTCAGAATCCAGAGTTTCAAGAAGATCGGAGGGGGTCAAAATTTCGGCCAAAAAAAAAAATGACAGTGTTACCCCTTATGTTTTTTTTTCAGGTCCAAATTTTGACCTTCGATATCTCGGCTCTGGAAGGGTCTAGAGCCGCAATTTTTGCGCGTTGGTCGAAGTCTCGTGGCCCTCTGTCAGAATCCAGAGTTTCAAGAAGATCGGAGGGGGTCAAAATTTCGGCCAAAAAAAAAAAAATGACAGTGTTACCCCTTATGTTTTTTTTCAGGTCCAAATTTTGACCTTCGATATCTCGGCTCTGGAAGGGTCTAGAGCCACAATTTTTGCGCGTTGGTCGAAGTCTCGTGGCCCTCTGTCAGAATCCAGAGTTTCAAGAAGATCGGAGGGGGTCAAAATTTCGGCCAAAAAAAATAATGACAGTGTTACCCCTTATGTTTTTTTTTCTGGTCCAAATTTTGACCTTCGATATCTCGGCTCTGGAAGGGTCTAGAGCCGCAATTTTTGCGCGTTGGTCGAAGTCTCGTGGCCCTCTGTCAGAATCCAGAGTTTCAAGAAGATCGAAGGGGGTCAAAATTTCGGCCAAAAAAAAAAATGACAGTGTTACCCCTTATGTTTTTTTTTTTCAGGTCCAAATTTTGACCTTCGATATCTCGGCTCTGGAAGGGTCTAGAGCCGCAATTTTTGCGCGTTGGTCGAAGTCTCGTGGCCCTCTGTCAGAATCCAGAGTTTCAAGAAGATCGGAGGGGGTCAAAATTTCGGCCAAAAAAAAAAAATGACAGTGTTACCCCTTATGTTTTTTTTTCAGGTCCAAATTTTGACCTTCGATATCTCGGCTCTGGAAGGGTCTAGAGCCTCCATTTTTGCGCGTTGGTCGAAGTCTCGTGGCCCTCTGTCAGAATCCAGAGTTTCAAGAAGATCGGAGGGGGTCAAAATTTCGGCCAAAAAAAAAAAATGACAGTGTTACCCCTTATGTTTTTTTTTCAGGTCCAAATTTTGACCTTCGATATCTCGGCTCTGGAAGGGTCTAGAGCCGCAATTTTTGCGCGTTGATCGAAGTCTCGTGGCCCTCTGTCAGAATCCAGAGTTTCAAGAAGATCGGAGGGGGTCAAAATTTCGGCCAAAAAAAATAATGACAGTGTTACCCCTTATGTTTTTTTTTTCATTTCCAAATTTTGACCTTCGATATCTCGGCTCTGGAAGGGTCTAGAGCCTCCATTTTTGCGCGTTGGTCGAAGTCTCGTGGCCCTCTGTCAGAATCCAGAGTTTCAAGAAGATCAGAGGGGGTCAAAATTTCGGCCAAAAAAAAAAAATGACAGTGTTACCCCTTATGTTTTTTTTTCAGGTCCAAATTTTGACCTTCGATATCTCGGCTCTGGAAGGGTCTAGAGCCGCAATTTTTGCGCGTTGGTCGAAGTCTCGTGGCCCTCTGTCATAATCCAGAGTTTCAAGAAGATCGGAGGGGGTCAAAATTTCGGCCAAAAAAAAAAAATGACAGTGTTACCCCTTATGTTTTTTTTTTCAGGTCCAAATTTTGACCTTCGATATCTCGGCTCTGGAAGGGTCTAGAGCCGCAATTTTTGCGCGTTGGTCGAAGTCTCGTGGCCCTCTGTCAGAATCCAGAGTTTCAAGAAGATCGGAGGGGGTCAAAATTTCGGCCAAAAAAAAAAAATGACAGTGTTACCCCTTATGTTTTTTTTTCAGGTCCAAATTTTGACCTTCGATATCTCGGCTCTGGAAGGGTCTAGAGCCGCAATTTTTGCGCGTTGGTCGAAGTCTCGTGGCCCTCTGTCAGAATCCAGAGTTTCAAGAAGATCGGAGGGGGTCAAAATTTCGGCCAAAAAAAAAATGACAGTGTTACCCCTTATGTTTTTTTTTTCGGGTCCAAATTTTGACCTTCTATATCTCGGCTCTGGAAGGGTCTAGAGCCTCCATTTTTGCGTGCTGGTCGAAGTCTTGTGGCCCTCTGTCAGAATCCAGAGTTTCAAGAAGATCGGAGGGGGTCAAAATTTCGGCAAAAAAAAAAAACGACAGTGTTACCCCTTATGTTTTTTTTTCAGGTCCAAATTTTGACCTTCGATATCTCGGCTCTGGAAGGGTCTAGAGCCTCCATTTTTGCGTGCTGGTCGAAGTCTCGTGGCCCTCTGTCAGAATCCAGAGTTTCAAGAAGATCGGAGGGGGTCAAAATTTCGGCCAAAAAAAAAAATGACAGTGTTACCCCTTATGTTTTTTTTTCGGGTCCAAATTTTGACCTTCGATATATCGGCTCTGGAAGGGTCTAGTGCCTCCATTTTTGCGCGCTGGTCGAAGTCTCGTGGCCCTCTGTCAGAATCCAGAGTTTCAAGAAGATCGGAGGGGGTCAAAATTTCGGCAAAAAAAAAAAACGACAGTGTTACCCCTTATGTTTTTTTTTCAGGTCCAAATTTTGACCTTCGATATCTCGGCTCTGGAAGGGTCTAGAGCCTCCATTTTTGCGTGCTGGTCGAAGTCTCGTGGCCCTCTGTCAGAATCCAGAGTTTCAAGAAGATCGGAGGGGGTCAAAATTTCGGCCAAAAAAAAAAATGACACTGTTACCCCTTATGTTTTTTTTTTCATTTCCAAATTTTGACCTTCGATATCTCGGCTCTGGAAGGGTCTAGAGCCTCCATTTTTGCGCGCTGGTCGAAGTCTCGTGGCCCTCTGTCAGAATCCAGAGTTTCAAGAAGATCAGAGGGGGTCAAAATTTCGGCCAAAAAAAAAAAATGACAGTGTTACCCCTTATGTTTTTTTTTCAGGTCCAAATTTTGACCTTCGATATATCGGCTCTGGAAGGGTCTAGTGCCTCCATTTTTGCGCGCTGGTCGAAGTCTCGTGGCCCTCTGTCATAATCCAGAGTTTCAAGAAGATCGGAGGGGGTCAAAATTTCGGCCAAAAAAAAAAAATGACAGTGTTACCCCTTATGTTTTTTTTCCGGGTCCAAATTTTGACCTTCGATATCTCGGCTCTGGAAGGGTCTAGAGCCTCCATTTTTGCGCGCTGGTCGAAGTCTCGTGGCCCTCTGTCAGAATTCAGAGTTTCAAGAAGATTGGAGGGGGTCAAAATTTCGGCCAAAAAAAAAAACACAGTGTTACCCCTTATGTTTTTTTTTTCGGGTCCAAATTTTGACCTTCGATATCTCGGCTCTGGAAGGGTCTAGAGCCACAATTTTTGCGCGTTGGTCGAAGTCTCGTGGCCCTCTGTCAAAATCCAGAGTTTCAAGAAGATCGGAGGGGGTCAAAATTTCGGCCAAAAAAAAAATGACAGTGTTACCCCTTATGTTTTTTTTTTCAGGTCCAAATTTTGACCTTCGATATCTCGGCTCTGGAAGGGTCTAGAGCCGCAATTTTTTGCGCGTTGGTCGAAGTCTCGTGGCCCTCTGTCAGAATCCAGAGTTTCAAGAAGATCGGAGGGGGTCAAAATTTCGGCCAAAAAAAAAATGACAGTGTTACCCCTTATGGTTTTTTTTCAGGTCCAAATTTTGACCTTCGATATCTCGGCTCTGGAAGGGTCTAGAGCCACAATTTTTGCGCGTTGGTCGAAGTCTCGTGGCCCTCTGTCAGAATCCAGAGTTTCAAGAAGATCGGAGGGGGTCAAAATTTCGGCCAAAAAAAAAAAATGACAGTGTTACCCCTTATGTTTTTTTTTTCAGGTCCAAATTTTGACCTTCGATATCTCGGCTCTAGAAGGGTCTAGAGCCGCAATTTTTGCGCGTTGGTCGAAGTCTCGTGGCCCTCTGTCAGAATCCAGAGTTTCAAGAAGATCGGAGGGGGTCAAAATTTCGGCCAAAAAAAAAAATGACAGTGTTACCCCTTATGTTTTTTTTTCAGGTCCAAATTTTGACCTTCGATATCTCGGCTCTGGAAGGGTCTAGAGCCTCCATTTTTGCGTGTTGGTCGAAGTCTCGTGGCCCTCTGTCAGAATCCAGAGTTTCAAGAAGATCGGAGGGGGTCAAAATTTCGGCCAAAAAAAAAAAAGACAGTTTTACACCTTATGTTTTTTTTTCAGGTCCAAATTTTGACCTTCGATATCTCGGCTCTGGAAGGGTCTAGAGCCGCAATTTTTGCGCTTTGGTCGAAGTCTCGTGGCCCTCTGTCAGAATCCAGAGTTTCAAGAAGATCGGAGGGGGTCAAAATTTCGGCCAAAAAAAAAATGACAGTGTTACCCCTTATGTTTTTTTTCAGGTCCAAATTTTGACCTTCGATATCTCGGCTCTAGAAGGGTCTAGAGCCGCAATTTTTGCGCGTTGGTCGAAGTCTCGTGGCCCTCTGTCAGAATCCAGAGTTTCAAGAAGATCGGAGGGGGTCAAAATTTCGGCCAAAAAAAAAAATGACAGTGTTACCCCTTATGTTTTTTTTTCAGGTCCAAATTTTGACCTTCGATATCTCGGCTCTGGAAGGGTCTAGAGCCTCCATTTTTGCGTGTTGGTCGAAGTCTCGTGGCCCTCTGTCAGAATCCAGAGTTTCAAGAAGATCGGAGGGGGTCAAAATTTCGGCCAAAAAAAAAAAATGACAGTGTTACGCCTTATGTTTTTTTTTCAGGTCCAAATTTTGACCTTCGATATCTCGGCTCTGGAAGGGTCTAGAGCCGCAATTTTTGCGCGTTGGTCGAAGTCTCGTGGCCCTCTGTCAGAATCCAGAGTTTCAAGAAGATCGGAGGGGGTCAAAATTTCGGCCAAAAAAAAAAATGACAGTGTTACCCCTTATGTTTTTTTTTTTCAGGTCCAAATTTTGACCTTCGATATCTCGGCTCTGGAAGGGTCTAGAGCCGCAATTTTTGCGCGTTGGTCGAAGTCTCATGGCCCTCTGTCAGAATCCAGAGTTTCAAGAAGATCGGAGGGGGTCAAAATTTCGGCCAAAAAAAAAATGACAGTGTTACCCCTTATGTTTTTTTTTTCAGGTCCAAATTTTGACCTTCGATATCTCGGCTCTGGAAGGGTCTAGAGCCGCAATTTTTGCGCGTTGGTCGAAGTCTCGTGGCCCTCTGTCAGAATCCAGAGTTTCAAGAAGATCGGAGGGGGTCAAAATTTCGGCCCAAAAAAAAATGACAGTGTTACCCCTTATGTTTTTTTTCAGGTCCAAATTTTGACCTTCGATATCTTGGCTCTGGAAGGGTCTAGAGCCGCAATTTTTGCGCGTTGGTCGAAGTCTCGTGGCCCTCTGTCAGAATCCAGAGTTTCAAGAAGATCGGAGGGGGTCAAAATTTCGGCCAAAAAAAAAAAATGACAGTGTTACCCCTTATGTTTTTTTTTCGGGTCCAAATTTTGACCTTCTATATCTCGGCTCTGGAAGGGTCTAGAGCCTCCATTTTTGCGCGCTGGTCGAAGTCTTGTGGCCCTCTGTCAGAATCCAGAGTTTCAAGAAGATCGGAGGGGGTCAAAATTTCGGCCAAAAATACAAATGACAGTGTTACCCCTTATGTTTTTTTTTTCAGGTCCAAATTTTGACCTTCGATATCTCGGCTCTGGAAGGGTCTAGAGCCGCAATTTTTGCGCGATGGTCGAAGTCTCGTGGCCCTCTGTCAGAATCCAGAGTTTCAAGAAGATCGAAGGGGGTCAAAATTTCGGCCAAAAAAAAAAAATGACAGTGTTACCCCTTATGTTTTTTTTTCAGGTCCAAATTTTGACCTTCGATATCTCGGCTCTGGAAGGGTCTAGAGCCGCAATTTTTGCGCGTTGGTCGAAGTCTCGTGGCCCTCTGTCAGAATCCAGAGTTTCAAGAAGATCGGAGGGGGTCAAAATTTCGGCCAAAAAAAAAAAATGACAGTGTTACCCCTTATGTTTTTTTTTAGGTCCAAATTTTGACCTTCGATATCTCGGCTCTGGAAGGGTCTAGAGCCACAATTTTTGCGCGTTGGTCGAAGTCTCGTGGCCCTCTGTCAGAATCCAGAGTTTCAAGAAGATCGGAGGGGGTCAAAATTTCGGCCAAAAAAAAAATGACAGTGTTACCCCTTATGTTTTTTTTTTCAGGTCCAAATTTTGACCTTCGATATCTCGGCTCCTGAAGGGTCTAGAGCCGCAATTTTTGCGCGTTGGTCGAAGTCTCGTGGCCCTCTGTCAGAATCCAGAGTTTCAAGAAGATCGAAGGGGGTCAAAATTTCGGCCAAAAAAAAAATGACAGTGTTACCCCTTATGTTTTTTTTCAGGTCCAAATTTTGACCTTCGATATCTCGGCTCTGGAAGGGTCTAGAGCCTCCATTTTTGCGTGTTGGTCGAAGTCTCGTGGCCCTCTGTCAGAATCCAGAGTTTCAAGAAGATCGGAGGGGGTCAAAATTTCGGCCCCAAAAAAAAAATGACAGTGTTACCCCTTATGTTTTTTTTTCAGGTCCAAATTTTGACCTTCGATATCTCGGCTCTGGAAGGGTCTAGAGCCGCAATTTTTGCGCGTTGGTCGAAGTCTCGTGGCCCTCTGTCAGAATCCAGAGTTTCAAGAAGATCGGAGGGGGTCAAAATTTCGGCCAAAAAAAAAAATGACAGTGTTACCCCTTATGTTTTTTTTTCAGGTCCAAATTTTGACCTTCGATATCTCGGCTCTGGAAGGGTCTAGAGCCACAATTTTTGCGCGTTGGTCGAAGTCTCGTGGCCCTCTGTCAGAATCCAGAGTTTCAAGAAGATCGGAGGGGGTCAAAATTTCGGCCAAAAAAAAAAATGACAGTGTTACCCTGTGGTAGGGGGGCGTGGTTTTCGCGGCGTCTGTAGTGAGAGACGAGTCAATGAGCTGCGCGGAGAGTAAGTGGGTCAAGTGCAAATGATGAACACCTGTGTCTAATTGCAGTGATTGGAGCGGGGAGACTGTAAAAGCCACATGCAGGGAGAGAGTGGGGGAGAGAGAACTTGGAGCTTGTACGAGACTGTGGCAAGTGCTGTGTGCAGACGATTGATCTCCGTGGCTGTGACCGAGAAAGCTGTGTTCAGCGGGAAGAGTCTAGACGCCTGGAAAACGGAGAAAGCTGTGTTCAGCGGGAAGAGTTTATTGTACCACATTTGGTTGATTTTGAGTTTGTTGTGAAGAGCGCTGAGGCGCCGTGGAAAGAGTTAAAGGAATAAAGTCTCACAAGCTCCATCATTCGCTGACCCTGTCTCCTTCTTCAACACTGACTGAACCGTATTACACTGGTGCCGAAACCCAGGAAGAAGGAGACTGCCGTCGCCATGTCAAGCCCGTCACCATCGCCGTTTACGGAGATTATTCAATCACTCGCGGCTATGCAAAGGGAACAACATCAAGCCCTGTTGTCCTTCAAGGAGGAACACGAGCAGCGCTTCCAGGCGCTGCTTCAAGGACAGCAGGAGGACCGCGAGTTGTTCCGGAGCTATTTCGACCAGGGGGCTGCGGCCACCCCCGCTACAACATCGGCCGCGGCGCTCTCACTGTCCCGGATGGGTCCCCAGGATGAACCGGAGGCATTCCTGGACCTTTTCGAGAGGACAGCCGAGGCCCGGGGGTGGCCCGAAACTGACTGGCCGCTGCGACTCATCCCACTTCTATCCGGGGAGGCGCAGCTCGCCGCCCACCAACTGCCCGTCTCCAGTCTCCTGGTCTACCAAGATCTACGGCGCGCCATTCTGCAGCGGGTCGGCCGGTCCGCGGAACAGCATCGTCAGAGGTTCCGTTCCCTGACCCTGGAGGAGGCCGGTCGGCCCTTCGTGATGGCACAACAGCTCCGGGACTCCTGCCGTAAATGGCTGGTGGCCGAGGGAAGCGACGTCGAGACAATCATCGACCAGGTGGCACTGGAGCAGTTCGTCACGAGGCTTCCGAAGAAAACAGCGCAATGGGTCCAGTGCCACCGTCCGACGTCGCTGGACCAGGCCATCCAACTGGCGGAAGATCACATGGTGGCGTGCTCGGGGGTCAGCGAACCCCTCCCATCTGTCTCTCTCTCCCATTCTTTTTCTTCCCCTTTCCCAGTCTCTCTCTCGTCCCCCTCTGCAAAATCTGTCCCTTCTCCCAGGTCTCGAGGTGCGCCGGCGCCCCGGCTCGCGCCACGATGGAGGCCCGGCGGGCAGAGGGACTCCCCCTCGGCCGGGAGGATGACGGAGAGGGGGTCATCTGGCGGGGGATTCCACTCCCCGGCTCCGGTCGTTGCGCTCTCCCCACCCCAATCCCTTGCCCCACTTCCCGCCGCTGGGACAGCGGGAAAGCCCGGGCCGGCCTGTTGGCGCTGTGGGGATCCGGGCCACTTTATCGATCGGTGTCCGGTGATGGAGGTGGGGACGCTGGTCCGGGTCCCCGACGCGCCACGGGCCGCCCCCGATCAAGCTGGCTTGTACCAGATACCCGTGAGTATCAAGGGGGGTACGTATCAGGCTTTGGTGGATTCAGGATGTAACCAAACCTCGATTCATCAAAGCCTGATTCGATCGGGCGCATTGGATAACAGCCGCATGGTTAAGGTACGGTGTGTGCACGGGGTGGTGGTGAGTTATCCCTTAATGCCGGTAAAAATTTTGTTTAGGGGTCAAAAGCATAGTATGGAGGTGGCAGTTAACCCGCACCTCCGGCATCCGCTAATTTTGGGTACGGATTGGCCGGGCTTTATGAACTTATTGAATTTGTTATGTGCGGGTGCCGCTCGGGGGAAAAAGCAGCAGGGGAAGACAGCGGTGGTGCAGGTGGGAGAGTCTGTACCGGGACCTCTGGGTGCTGCGTCCGGGGAACAGAGCGCGTCAGAGGGAAATATTCTCTCTGAGCGCGATGATTTTCCCTTGGAGCAGTCCCAGGATGAGACGCTCAAAAATGCGTTTGATAAGGTCCAGTCCATCGACGGTCAACTGCTCCACCCGCACCAACCGCTCTCTTACCCCTATTTTTGCATAATTAAAGATAGGTTGTATCGGGTGGCCCGAGACGCCCAGACAAAAGAAGATACAACTCAGTTGTTAGTCCCAAAAAGCCGTCGGGAAATGCTTTTCCAGGCGGCTCACTGTAATCCGATGGCCGGTCATCTAGGGCAAACGGCGACACTAAACCGTCTCATGGCCCGATTCTTTTGGCCGGGCATTCACGAGAACGTGCGCAGGTGGTGCGCGTCTTGTCGCGAATGCCAGTTGGTTAATCCACCGGCCACTCCAAAAGCACCTTTGTGCCCTCTTCCTCTGATGCAGGTCCCCTTCGAGCGAATTGGCATGGACCTCATCGGGCCATTAGAACGGTCAGCACGAGGGCATCGTTTTGCGTTAGTCTTGGTAGATTACGCAACACGATACCCGGAGGCAGTTCCGCTTCGCAATATCTCAGCTAAGAGTGTCGCAAGCGCGCTGTTTTCATTAATCTCCCGGGTGGGGATCCCGAAAGAGATCCTCACCGATCAGGGCACGGCGTTTATGTCACGGACAATCCGCGAACTTTACGAGTTGTTAGGCATTAAATCGATTCGCACCAGCGTCTATCACCCACAAACGGACGGTCTGGTCGAACGGTTTAATCGAACTTTAAAAGCCATGATTCGTAAGTTCGTTCACGAAGACGCCAAAAATTGGGATAAGTGGCTGGAACCCCTGTTGTTTGCTGTACGCGAAGTCCCCCAAGCCTCCACGGGATTTTCTCCTTTCGAGCTTCTTTTCGGTCGCCAACCCCGCGGGGTGTTGGATGTACTGAGAGAGACTTGGGAGGACGGACCATCCGCTAGCAAGAACGAAATTCAGTATGTCCTGGACCTGAGAACAAAACTCCACACATTGGGGCGGCTATCTTTGGAGAATTTGTTACAGGCCCAGGACAGACAGAGACAGCAATATAATAGGGGGTCTAGACTTCGTCAATTTGCACCGGGAGATAAGGTCCTTGTATTACTTCCCACGTCCAGCTCGAAATTACTCGCAAAGTTGCAAGGGCCCTTTGAGGTCACACGGCGGGTTGGGGATCTCAACTATGAGGTAGTTCGAACAGATAGGGGCGGGGGACGGCAAATTTACCACCTCAACCTGCTAAAAAAATGGGTTGAGGCTGAGGCAGTGATGCTGGCGACGGTGGTGAGTGGGGAGGAGGATCTCGGGCCAGAAGCGAATATTAAACCTCATTCCTTCGCTCTGGCTCCCTCTGGCGACCACCTCTCACCCTCGCAGCTCACTGACATTAAGAATTTGCAAGCCGAGTTTGCAGATGTGTTCTCGCCCATACCTGGCCGAACGAATCTCATCCAGCACCACGTTGAGACGGATCCGGGGGCCGTGGTACGTTGCCGCCCGTATCGTTTACCAGAACACAAAAAAAAAGTGGTTCAAGCCGAATTAGAGACGATGCTGGACATGGGGGTAATAGAAGAATCCAACAGTGACTGGGCGAGCCCGATAGTTTTAGTACCGAAACCTGACGGCTCGGTTCGGTTCTGTGTGGATTATAGAAAGGTGAACGCGGTGTCTAAATTTGATGCTTATCCAATGCCGAGGATTGACGAATTGCTTGATCGGCTTGGTTCCGCTCGATTTTATTCGACACTGGACTTAACGAAGGGATATTGGCAGATCCCCTTATCTCCAATGTCCAAAGAAAAAACAGCTTTTACCACGCCGTTTGGATTACACCAATTTGTCACGCTTCCGTTCGGGTTGTTCGGGGCACCGGCGACTTTTCAGCGTTTGATGGACAGAATTCTCCGGCCGCATGCTGCATATGCCGCTGCTTACTTGGATGATATCATTATCTATAGTAATGATTGGCAGCGTCATATGCAGTATTTGCGTGCGGTCCTGAAAACGCTGAGAAGAGCTGGGCTCACGGCCAACCCGAAGAAGTGTGCAATTGGGCGGGTGGAAGTAAGGTATCTGGGGTTCCACTTGGGACATGGACAGGTGCGTCCCCAAATTGATAAGACAGCTGCAGTTGCGACCTGTCCAAGCCCCAAGACCAAAAAGGAGGTTAGGCAGTTTCTGGGGCTAGCGGGATATTATAGGCGGTTTGTACCTAACTATTCGGACCTCGCTAGCCCGCTGACTGACCTAACTAAAAAGGGGGCTCCAGATACGGTCCAGTGGACGGAGCAGTGCCAGCGGGCTTTTACCCAGATAAAGGCTGCTCTATGCGGCGGCCCGCTTTTGCATGCTCCTGACTTTTCTCTCCCTTTCACCCTACAGACAGACGCGTCGGACAGGGGTTTGGGCGCGGTCCTGTCCCAGGAGGTGGGGGGGGAGGAACGGCCGGTGCTGTACATCAGTCGGAAGCTTTCAAAGAGAGAGACGATGTACAGCACCATTGAGAAGGAGTGTTTGGCCATCCGGTGGGCTGTCCTCACCCTCCGCTACTACCTCCTGGGCCGGGAGTTCACCCTGTGTTCGGACCACGCGCCCCTCCAATGGCTCCACCGCATGAAAGATACCAACGCGCGGATCACCCGGTGGTATTTGGCATTACAACCTTTTAAGTTTCAGGTGGTCCACAGGCCGGGGACGCAGATGGCTGTGGCCGACTTCCTCTCCAGGAGGAGGAGGGGGAAGGGGGGAGGCTGCAGGCCGGATGGTTCCCCGGCCTGAGTCGGGCGGTGGGGGTATGTGGTAGGGGGGCGTGGTTTTCGCGGCGTCTGTAGTGAGAGACGAGTCAATGAGCTGCGCGGAGAGTAAGTGGGTCAAGTGCAAATGATGAACACCTGTGTCTAATTGCAGTGATTGGAGCGGGGAGACTGTAAAAGCCACATGCAGGGAGAGAGTGGGGGAGAGAGAACTTGGAGCTTGTACGAGACTGTGGCAAGTGCTGTGTGCAGACGATTGATCTCCGTGGCTGTGACCGAGAAAGCTGTGTTCAGCGGGAAGAGTCTAGACGCCTGGAAAACGGAGAAAGCTGTGTTCAGCGGGAAGAGTTTATTGTACCACATTTGGTTGATTTTGAGTTTGTTGTGAAGAGCGCTGAGGCGCCGTGGAAAGAGTTAAAGGAATAAAGTCTCACAAGCTCCATCATTCGCTGACCCTGTCTCCTTCTTCAACACTGACTGAACCGTATTACACACCCCTTATGTTTTTTTTTCAGGTCCAAATTGTGACCTTCGATATCTCGGCTCTAGAAGGGTCTAGAGCCGCAATTTTTGCGCGTTGGTCGAAGTCTCGTGGCCCTCTGTCAGAATCCAGAGTTTCGAGAAGATCGGAGGGGGTCAAAATTTCGGCCAAAAAAAAAATGACAGTGTTACCCCTTATGTTTTTTTTTCAGGTCCAAATTTTGACCTTCGATATCTCGGCTCTGGAAGGGTCTAGAGCCTCCATTTTTGCGCGCTGGTCGAAGTCTCGTGGCCCTCTGTCAGAATCCAGAGTTTCAAGAAGATCGGAGGGGGTCAAAATTTCGGCCAAAAAAAAAAATGACAGTGTTACCCCTTATGTTTTTTTTTCAGGTCCAAATTTTGACCTTCGATATCTCGGCTCTGGAAGGGTCTAGAGCCACAATTTTTGCGCGTTGGTCGAAGTCTCGTGGCCCTCTGTCAGAATCCAGAGTTTCAAGAAGATCGGAGGGGGTCAAAATTTCGGCCAAAAAAAAAAATGACAGTGTTACCCCTTATGTTTTTTTTTCAGGTCCAAATTTTGACCTTCGATATCTCGGCTCTAGAAGGGTCTAGAGCCGCAATTTTTGCGCGTTGGTCGAAGTCTCGTGGCCCTCTGTCAGAATCCAGAGTTTCAAGAAGATCGGAGGGGGTCAAAATTTCGGCCAAAAAAAAAATGACAGTGTTACCCCTTATGTTTTTTTTTCAGGTCCAAATTTTGACCTTCGATATCTCGGCTCTGGAAGGGTCTAGAGCCTCCATTTTTGCGTGTTGGTCGAAGTCTCGTGGCCCTCTGTCAGAATCCAGAGTTTCAAGAAGATCGGAGGGGGTCAAAATTTCGGCCAAAAAAAAAATGACAGTTTTACGCCTTATGTTTTTTTTTCAGGTCCAAATTTTGACCTTCGATATCTCGGCTCTGGAAGGGTCTAGAGCCGCAATTTTTGCGCGTTGGTCGAAGTCTCGTGGCCCTCTGTCAGAATCCAGAGTTTCAAGAAGATCGGAGGGGGTCAAAATTTCGGCCAAAAAAAAAAATGACAGTGTTACCCCTTATGTTTTTTTTTCAGGTCCAAATTTTGACCTTCGATATCTCGGCTCTAGAAGGGTCTAGAGCCGCAATTTTTGCGCGTTGGTCGAAGTCTTGTGGCCCTCTGTCAGAATCCAGAGTTTCAAGAAGATCGGAGGGGGTCAAAATTTCGGCCAAAAAAAAAAATGACAGTGTTACCCCTTATGTTTTTTTTTCAGGTCCAAATTTTGACCTTCGATATCTCGGCTCTGGAAGGGTCTAGAGCCTCCATTTTTGCGTGTTGGTCGAAGTCTCGTGGCCCTCTGTCAGAATCCAGAGTTTCAAGAAGATCGGAGGGGGTCAAAATTTCGGCCAAAAAAAAAAATGACAGTGTTACGCCTTATGTTTTTTTTTCAGGTCCAAATTTTGACCTTCGATATCTCGGCTCTGGAAGGGTCTAGAGCCGCAATTTTTGCGCGTTGGTCGAAGTCTCGTGGCCCTCTGTCAGAATCCAGAGTTTCAAGAAGATCGGAGGGGGTCAAAATTTCGGCCAAAAAAAAAAAAATGACAGTGTTACCCCTTATGTTTTTTTTTCAGGTCCAAATTTTGACCTTCGATATCTCGGCTCTGGAAGGGTCTAGAGCCGCAATTTTTGCGCGTTGGTCGAAGTCTCATGGCCCTCTGTCAGAATCCAGAGTTTCAAGAAGATCGGAGGGGGTCAAAATTTCGGCCAAAAAAAAAATGACAGTGTTACCCCTTATGTTTTTTTTTTCAGGTCCAAATTTTGACCTTCGATATCTCGGCTCTGGAAGGGTCTAGAGCCGCAATTTTTGCGCGTTGGTCGAAGTCTCGTGGCCCTCTGTCAGAATCCAGAGTTTCAAGAAGATCGGAGGGGGTCAAAATTTCGGCCCAAAAAAAAAATGACAGTGTTACCCCTTATGTTTTTTTTCAGGTCCAAATTTTGACCTTCGATATCTTGGCTCTGGAAGGGTCTAGAGCCGCAATTTTTGCGTGTTGGTCGAAGTCTCGTGGCCCTCTGTCAGAATCCAGAGTTTCAAGAAGATCGGAGGGGGTCAAAATTTCGGCCAAAAAAAAAAAATGACAGTGTTACCCCTTATGTTTTTTTTTCGGGTCCAAATTTTGACCTTCTATATCTCGGCTCTGGAAGGGTCTAGAGCCTCCATTTTTGCGCGCTGGTCGAAGTCTTGTGGCCCTCTGTCAGAATCCAGAGTTTCAAGAAGATCGGAGGGGGTCAAAATTTCGGCCAAAAAAAAAATGACAGTGTTACCCCTTATGTTTTTTTTTTCAGGTCCAAATTTTGACCTTCGATATCTCGGCTCTGGAAGGGTCTAGAGCCGCAATTTTTGCGCGATGGTCGAAGTCTCGTGGCCCTCTGTCAGAATCCAGAGTTTCAAGAAGATCGAAGGGGGTCAAAATTTCGGCCAAAAAAAAAAATGACAGTGTTACCCCTTATGTTTTTTTTTCAGGTCCAAATTTTGACCTTCGATATCTCGGCTCTGGAAGGGTCTAGAGCCGCAATTTTTGCGCGTTGGTCGAAGTCTCGTGGCCCTCTGTCAGAATCCAGAGTTTCAAGAAGATCGGAGGGGGTCAAAATTTCGGCCAAAAAAAAAAAATGACAGTGTTACCCCTTATGTTTTTTTTAGGTCCAAATTTTGACCTTCGATATCTCGGCTCTGGAAGGGTCTAGAGCCACAATTTTTGCGCGTTGGTCGAAGTCTCGTGGCCCTCTGTCAGAATCCAGAGTTTCAAGAAGATCGGAGGGGGTCAAAATTTCGGCCAAAAAAAAAATGACAGTGTTACCCCTTATGTTTTTTTTTTCAGGTCCAAATTTTGACCTTCGATATCTCGGCTCCTGAAGGGTCTAGAGCCGCAATTTTTGCGCGTTGGTCGAAGTCTCGTGGCCCTCTGTCAGAATCCAGAGTTTCAAGAAGATCGAAGGGGGTCAAAATTTCGGCCAAAAAAAAAAAATGACAGTGTTACCCCTTATGTTTTTTTTCAGGTCCAAATTTTGACCTTCGATATCTCGGCTCTGGAAGGGTCTAGAGCCGCAATTTTTGCGCGTTGGTCGAAGTCTCGTGGCCCTCTGTCAGAATCCAGAGTTTCAAGAAGATCGGAGGGGGTCAAAATTTCGGCCCCCCAAAAAAAATGACAGTGTTACCCCTTATGTTTTTTTTTTCAGGTCCAAATTTTGACCTTCGATATCTCGGCTCTGGAAGGGTCTAGAGCCGCAATTTTTGCGCGTTGGTCGAAGTCTCGTGGCCCTCTGTCAGAATCCAGAGTTTCAAGAAGATCGGAGGGGGTCAAAATTTCGGCCAAAAAAAAAAAAATGACAGTGTTACCCCTTATGTTTTTTTTTCAGGTCCAAATTTTGACCTTCGATATCTCGGCTCTGGAAGGGTCTAGAGCCACAATTTTTGCGCGTTGGTCGAAGTCTCGTGGCCCTCTGTCAGAATCCAGAGTTTCAAGAAGATCGGAGGGGGTCAAAATTTCGGCCAAAAAAAAAAATGACAGTGTTACCCCTTATGTTTTTTTTTCAGGTCCAAATTGTGACCTTCGATATCTCGGCTCTAGAAGGGTCTAGAGCCGCAATTTTTGCGCGTTGGTCGAAGTCTCGTGGCCCTCTGTCAGAATCCAGAGTTTCGAGAAGATCGGAGGGGGTCAAAATTTCGGCCAAAAAAAAAAATGACAGTGTTACCCCTTATGTTTTTTTTTCAGGTCCAAATTTTGACCTTCGATATCTCGGCTCTGGAAGGGTCTAGAGCCTCCATTTTTGCGTGTTGGTCGAAGTCTCGTGGCCCTCTGTCAGAATCCAGAGTTTCAAGAAGATCGGAGGGGGTCAAAATTTCGGCCAAAAAAAAAATGACAGTGTTACGCCTTATGTTTTTTTTTCAGGTCCAAATTTTGACCTTCGATATCTCGGCTCTGGAAGGGTCTAGAGCCGCAATTTTTGCGCGTTGGTCGAAGTCTCGTGGCCCTCTGTCAGAATCCAGAGTTTCAAGAAGATCGGAGGGGGTCAAAATTTCGGCCAAAAAAAAAAATGACAGTGTTACCCCTTATGTTTTTTTTTCAGGTCCAAATTTTGACCTTCGATATCTCGGCTCTGGAAGGGTCTAGAGCCGCAATTTTTGCGCGTTGGTCGAAGTCTCGTGGCCCTCTGTCAGAATCCAGAGTTTCAAGAAGATCGGAGGGGGTCAAAATTTCGGCCAAAAAAAAAAATGACAGTGTTACCCCTTATGTTTTTTTTTCAGGTCCAAATTTTGACCTTCGATATCTCGGCTCTGGAAGGGTCTAGAGCCTCCATTTTTGCGCGTTGGTCGAAGTCTCGTGGCCCTCTGTCAGAATCCAGAGTTTCAAGAAGATCGGAGGGGGTCAAAATTTCGGCCCCAAAAAAAAATGACAGTGTTACCCCTTATGTTTTTTTTCAGGTCCAAATTTTGACCTTCGATATCTCGGCTCTGGAAGGGTCTAGAGCCGCAATTTTTGCGCGTTGGTCGAAGTCTCGTGGCCCTCTGTCAGAATCCAGAGTTTCAAGAAGATCGGAGGGGGTCAAAATTTCGGCCAAAAAAAAAAAATGACAGTGTTACCCCTTATGTTTTTTTTCAGGTACAAATTTTGACCTTCGATATCTCGGCTCTGGAAGGGTCTAGAGCCGCAATTTTTGCGCGTTGGTCGAAGTCTCGTGGCCCTCTGTCAGAATCCAGAGTTTCAAGAAGATCGGAGGGGGTCAAAATTTTGGCCAAAAAAAAAATGACAGTGTTACCCCTTATGTTTTTTTTTCAGGTCCAAATTTTGACCTTCAATATCTCGGCTCTGGAAGGGTCTAGAGCCGCAATTTTTGCGCGTTGGTCGAAGTCTCGTGGCCCTCTGTCAGAATCCAGAGTTTCAAGAAGATCGGAGGGGGTCAAAATTTCGGCCAAAAAAAAAAAATGACAGTGTTACCCCTTATGTTTTTTTTTCAGGTCCAAATTTTGACCTTCGATATCTCGGCTCTGGAAGGGTCTAGAGCCTCCATTTTTGCGCGTTGGTCGAAGTCTCGTGGCCCTCTGTCAGAATCCAGAGTTTCAAGAAGATCGGAGGGGGTCAAAATTTCGGCCAAAAAAAAAAAAGGACAGTGTTACCCCTTATGTTTTTTTTTCAGGTCCAAATTTTGACCTTCGATATCTCGGCTCTGGAAGGGTCTAGAGCCGCAATTTTTGCGCGTTGGTCGAAGTCTCGTGGCCCTCTGTCAGAATCCAGAGTTTCAAGAAGATCGGAGGGGGTCAAAATTTCGGCCAAAAAAAAAAAAATGACAGTGTTACCCCTTATGTTTTTTTTCAGGTCCAAATTTTGACCTTCGATATCTCGGCTCTGGAAGGGTCTAGAGCCGCAATTTTTGCGCGTTGGTCGAAGTCTCGTGGCCCTCTGTCAGAATCCAGAGTTTCAAGAAGATCGGAGGGGGTCAAAATTTCGGCCAAAAAAAAAAAATGACAGTGTTACCCCTTATGTTTTTTTTTCAGGTCCAAATTTTGACCTTCGATATCTCGGCTCTGGAAGGGTCTAGAGCCGCAATTTTTGCGTGTTGGTCGAAGTCTCGTGGCCCTCTGTCAGAATCCAGAGTTTCAAGAAGATCGGAGGGGGTCAAAATTTCGGCCAAAAAAAAAAAATGACAGTGTTACCCCTTATGTTTTTTTTTCAGGTCCAAATTTTGACCTTCGATATCTCGGCTCTAGAAGGGTCTAGAGCCTCCATTTTTGCGCGTTGGTCGAAGTCTCGTGGCCCTCTGTCAGAATCCAGAGTTTTAAGAAGATCGGAGGGGGTCAAAATTTCGGCCAAAAAAAAAAATGACAGTGTTACCCCTTATGTTTTTTTTCAGGTCCAAATTTTGACCTTCGATATCTCGGCTCTGGAAGGGTCTAGAGCCGCAATTTTTGCGCGTTGGTCGAAGTCTCGTGGCCCTCTGTCAGAATCCAGAGTTTCAAGAAGATCGGAGGGGGTCAAAATTTCGGCCAAAAAAAATGACAGTGTTACCCCTTATGTTTTTTTTTCAGGTCCAAATTTTGACCTTCGATATCTCGGCTCTGGAAGGGTCTAGAGCCTCCATTTTTGCGCGTTGGTCGAAGTCTCGTGGCCCTCTGTCAGAATCCAGAGTTTCAAGAAGATCGGAGGGGGTCAAAATTTCGGCCAAAAAAAAAAATGACAGTGTTACCCCTTATGTTTTTTTTTTTCAGGTCCAAATTTTGACCTTCGATATCTCGGCTCTGGAAGGGTCTAGAGACGCAATTTTTGCGCGTTGGTCGAAGTCTCGTGGCCCTCTGTCAGAATCCAGAGTTTCAAGATGATCGGAGGGGGTCAAAATTTCGGCCAAAAAAAAAAAAAATGACAGTGTTACCCCTTATGTTTTTTTTTCAGGTCCAAATTTTGACCTTCGATATCTCGGCTCTGGAAGGGTCTAGAGCCACAATTTTTGCGCGTTGGTCGAAGTCTCGTGGCCCTCTGTCAGAATCCAGAGTTTCAAGAAGATCGGAGGGGGTCAAAATTTCGGCCAAAAAAAAAAATGACAGTGTTACCCCTTATGTTTTTTTTTTTCAGGTCCAAATTTTGACCTTCGATATCTCGGCTCTGGAAGGGTCTAGAGCCGCAATTTTTGCGCGTTGGTCGAAGTCTTGTGGCCCTCTGTCAGAATCCAGAGTTTCAAGAAGATCGAAGGGGGTCAAAATTTCGGCCAAAAAAAAAAATGACAGTGTTACCCCTTATGTTTTTTTTTCAGGTCCAAATTTTGACCTTCGATATCTCGGCTCTGGAAGGGTCTAGAGCCACAATTTTTGCGCGTTGGTCGAAGTCTCGTGGCCCTCTGTCAGAATCCAGAGTTTCAAGAAGATCGGAGGGGGTCAAAATTTCGGCCAAAAAAAAAAAATGACAGTGTTACCCCTTATGTTTTTTTTTCTGGTCCAAATTTTGACCTTCGATATCTCGGCTCTGGAAGGGTCTAGAGCCGCAATTTTTGCGCGTTGGTCGAAGTCTCGTGGCCCTCTGTCAGAATCCAGAGTTTCAAGAAGATCGGAGGGGGTCAAAATTTCGGCCAAAAAAAAAAATGACAGTGTTACCCCTTATGTTTTTTTTTTCAGGTCCAAATTTTGACCTTCGATATCTCGGCTCTGGAAGGGTCTAGAGCCGCAATTTTTGCGCGTTGGTCGAAGTCTCGTGGCACTCTGTCAGAATCCAGAGTTTCAAGAAGATCGGAGGGGGTCAAAATTTCGGCCAAAAAAAAAAAAATGACAGTGTTACCCCTTATGTTTTTTTTTCAGGTCCAAATTTTTACCTTCGATATCTCGGCTCTGGAAGGGTCTAGAGCCTCCATTTTTGCGCGTTGGTCGAAGTCTCGTGGCCCTCTGTCAGAATCCAGAGTTTCAAGAAGATCGGAGGGGGTCAAAATTTCGGCCAAAAAAAAAAATGACAGTGTTACCCCTTATGTTTTTTTTTCAGGTCCAAATTTTGACCTTCGATATCTCGGCTCTGGAAGGGTCTAGAGCCGCAATTTTTGCGCGTTGATCGAAGTCTCATGGCCCTCTGTCAGAATCCAGAGTTTCAAGAAGATCGGAGGGGGTCAAAATTTCGGCCAAAAAAAATAATGACAGTGTTACCCCTTATGTTTTTTTTTTCATTTCCAAATTTTGACCTTCGATATCTCGGCTCTGGAAGGGTCTAGAGCCTCCATTTTTGCGCGTTGGTCGAAGTCTCGTGGCCCTCTGTCAGAATCCAGAGTTTCAAGAAGATCGGAGGGGGTCAAAATTTCGGCCAAAAAAAAAAATGACAGTGTTACCCCTTATGTTTTTTTTTCAGGTCCAAATTTTGACCTTCGATATCTCGGCTCTGGAAGGGTCTAGAGCCGCAATTTTTGCGCGTTGGTCGAAGTCTCGTGGCCCTCTGTCAGAATCCAGAGTTTCAAGAAGATCGGAGGGGGTCAAAATTTCGGCCAAAAAAAAAAAATGACAGTGTTACCCCTTATGTTTTTTTTCAGGTCCAAATTTTGACCTTCGATATCTCGGCTCTGGAAGGGTCGTTTTTTGTTTTTTTTTCGGGTCGAAATTTTGAGTTTCCATATCTCAGCTCTGGAAGGGTCTAGAGCCTCCATTTTTGCACTCAGGTCTAAGTCTTTTTTTGTGATGTTGTTTGGAATGATTCAATTCATTTTATAATAACTATATGTAAACTGCTTGTAAAGACTTTATAGAACAGTCTTTTATGTAAAACAGCTTTCTATATGAAACGATATGTAAACTGCTTCTAAAGACTTTATAGAACAGTCTTTTATGTAAAACAGCTTTTATATGAAACCATATGTAAAAGACTTTATAGATAGTCTTCTGTTATACAGTTTTTATATGTAAACTGTTTATAATAAATACACAGAAACATATTGTAACAATTGTTTATTGGTTTTATAAGAAAGACACAGAAACATATCGTAACAAGAATGCTTTATTAATGGAATGTAACCAGTATTATGCATGTAAGTAGTAAAAGAAAAAATGTATTACCTAAATGTTGTGTTCCAGACTAAAAGGCGAAGGATGCTGAGAAACCGTGTGAGGAGAAGGAAGATCAAGCTAAAGAAGGCCGAGATTGTTGAAGGGACAGAAAGAGTTAAATATGGATCCAGGTCTAGGATTGGACAGATTGTGCATATGACTTGAAAGAGGTGTGACATGTAAATGTATTACATTACAGTGTTACCCCTTATGTTTTTTTTCAGGTCCAAATTTTGACCTTCGATATCTCGGCTCTGGAAGGGTCTAGAGCCGCAATTTTTGCGCGTTGGTCGAAGTCTCGTGGCCCTCTGTCAGAATCCAGAGTTTCAAGAAGATCGGAGGGGGTCAAAATTTCGGCCAAAAAAAAAAAATGACAGTGTTACCCCTTATGTTTTTTTTTCAGGTCCAAATTTTGACCTTCGATATCTCGGCTCTGGAAGGGTCTAGAGCCGCAATTTTTGCGCGTTGGTCGAAGTCTCGTGGCCCTCTGTCAGAATCCAGAGTTTCAAGAAGATCGGAGGGGGTCAAAATTTCGGCCAAAAAAAAAAAAATGACAGTGTTACCCCTTATGTTTTTTTTTCAGGTCCAAATTTTGACCTTCGATATCTCGGCTCTGGAAGGGTCTAGAGCCGCAATTTTTGCGCGTTGGTCGAAGTCTCGTGGCCCTCTGTCAGAATCCAGAGTTTCAAGAAGATCGGAGGGGGTCAAAATTTCGGCCAAAAAAAAAAAAACGACAGTGTTACCCCTTATGTTTTTTTTTCAGGTCCAAATTTTGACCTTCGATATCTCGGCTCTGGAAGGGTCTAGAGCCTCCATTTTTGCGCGTTGGTCGAAGTCTCGTGGCCCTCTGTCAGAATCCAGAGTTTCAAGAAGATCGGAGGGGGTCAAAATTTCGGCCAAAAAAAAAAAATGACAGTGTTACCCCTTATGTTTTTTTTTCAGGTCCAAATTTTGACCTTCGATATTTCGGCTCTGGAAGGGTCTAGAGCCTCCATTTTTGCGCGTTGGTCGAAGTCTCGTGGCCCTCTGTCAGAATCCAGAGTTTCAAGAAGATCGGAGGGGGTCAAAATTTCGGCCAAAAAAAAAAAAAATGACAGTGTTACCCCTTATGTTTTTTTTTCAGGTCCAAATTTTGACCTTCGATATCTCGGCTCTGGAAGGGTCTAGAGCCTCCATTTTTGCGCGTTGGTCGAAGTCTCGTGGCCCTCTGTCAGAATCCAGAGTTTCAAGAAGATCGGAGGGGGTCAAAATTTCGGCCAAAAAAAAAAAAAATGACAGTGTTACCCCTTATGTTTTTTTTTCAGGTCCAAATTTTGACCTTCGATATCTCGGCTCTGGAAGGGTCTAGAGCCGCAATTTTTGCGCGTTGGTCGAAGTCTCGTGGCCCTCTGTCAGAATCCAGAGTTTCAAGAAGATCGGAGGGGGTCAAAATTTCGGCCAAAAAAAAAAATGACAGTGTTACCCCTTATGTTTTTTTTTCAGGTCCAAATTTTGACCTTCGATATCTCGGCTCTGGAAGGGTCTAGAGCCGCAATTTTTGCGCGTTGGTCGAAGTCTCGTGGCCCTCTGTCAGAATCCAGAGTTTCAAGAAGATCGGAGGGGGTCAAAATTTCGGCCAAAAAAAAAAATGACAGTGTTACCCCTTATGTTTTTTTTTCAGGTCCAAATTTTGACCTTCGATATCTCGGCTCTGGAAGGGTCTAGAGCCGCAATTTTTGCGCGTTGGTCGAAGTCTCGTGGCCCTCTGTCAGAATCCAGAGTTTCAAGAAGATCGGAGGGGGTCAAAATTTCGGCCAAAAAAAAAAAATGACAGTGTTACCCCTTATGTTTTTTTTTCAGGTCCAAATTTTGACCTTCGATATCTCGGCTCTGGAAGGGTCTAGAGCCGCAATTTTTGCGCGTTGGTCGAAGTCTCGTGGCCCTCTGTCAGAATCCAGAGTTTCAAGAAGATCGGAGGGGGTCAAAATTTCGGCCAAAAAAAAAAATGACAGTGTTACCCCTTATGTTTTTTTTTCAGGTCCAAATTTTGACCTTCGATATCTCGGCTCTGGAAGGGTCTAGAGCCGCAATTTTTGCGCGTTGGTCGAAGTCTCGTGGCCCTCTGTCAGAATCCAGAGTTTCAAGAAGATCGGAGGGGGTCAAAATTTCGGCCAAAAAAAAAAAATGACAGTGTTACCCCTTATGTTTTTTTTTCAGGTCCAAATTTTGACCTTCGATATCTCGGCTCTGGAAGGGTCTAGAGCCGCAATTTTTGCGCGTTGGTCGAAGTCTCGTGGCCCTCTGTCAGAATCCAGAGTTTCAAGAAGATCGGAGGGGGTCAAAATTTCGGCCAAAAAAAAAAAATGACAGTGTTACCCCTTATGTTTTTTTTTCAGGTCCAAATTTTGACCTTCGATATCTCGGCTCTGGAAGGGTCTAGAGCCGCAATTTTTGCGCGTTGGTCGAAGTCTCGTGGCCCTCTGTCAGAATCCAGAGTTTCAAGAAGATCGGAGGGGGTCAAAATTTCGGCCAAAAAAAAAAATGACAGTGTTACCCCTTATATTTTTTTTTCAGGTCCAAATTTTGACCTTCGATATCTCGGCTCTGGAAGGGTCTAGAGCCGCAATTTTTGCGCGTTGGTCGAAGTCTCGTGGCCCTCTGTCAGAATCCAGAGTTTCAAGAAGATCGGAGGGGGTCAAAATTTCGGCCAAAAAAAAAAAAATGACAGTGTTACCCCTTATGTTTTTTTTTCAGGTCCAAATTTTGACCTTCGATATCTCGGCTCTGGAAGGGTCTAGAGCCTCCATTTTTGCGCGTTGGTTGAAGTCTCGTGGCCCTCTGTCAGAATCCAGAGTTTCAAGAAGATCGGAGGGGGTCAAAATTTCGGCCAAAAAAAAAAAATGACAGTGTTACCCCTTATGTTTTTTTTTCAGGTCCAAATTTTGACCTTCGATATCTCGGCTCTGGAAGGGTCTAAGCCGCAATTTTTGCGCGTTGGTCGAAGTCTTATGGCCCTCTGTCAGAATCCAGAGTTTCAAGAAGATCGGAGGGGGTCAAAATTTCGGCCAAAAAAAAAAATGACAGTGTTACCCCTTATGTTTTTTTTTTCAGGTCCAAATTTTGACCTTCGATATCTCGGCTCTGGAAGGGTCTAGAGCCTCCATTTTTGCGCGTTGGTCGAAGTCTCGTGGCCCTCTGTCAGAATCCAGAGTTTCAAGAAGATCGGAGGGGGTCAAAATTTCGGCCAAAAAAAAAAAATGACAGTGTTACCCCTTATGTTTTTTTTTCAGGTCCAAATTTTGACCTTCGATATCTCGGCTCTGGAAGGGTCTAGAGCCGCAATTTTTGCGCGTTGGTCGAAGTCTCGTGGCCCTCTGTCAGAATCCAGAGTTTCAAGAAGATCGGAGGGGGTCAAAATTTCGGCCAAAAAAAAAAAATGACAGTGTTACCCCTTATGTTTTTTTTTCAGGTCCAAATTTTGACCTTCGATATCTCGGCTCTGGAAGGGTCTAGAGCCGCAATTTTTGCGCGTTGGTCGAAGTCTCGTGGCCCTCTGTCAGAATCCAGAGTTTCAAGAAGATCGGAGGGGGTCAAAATTTCGGCCAAAAAAAAACATGACAGTGTTACCCCTTATGTTTTTTTTTCAGGTCCAAATTTTGACCTTCGATATCTCGGCTCTGGAAGGGTCTAGAGCCTCCATTTTTGCGCGTTGGTCGAAGTCTCGTGGCCCTCTGTCAGAATCCAGAGTTTCAAGAAGATCGGAGGGGGTCAAAATTTCGGCCAAAAAAAAAAAAATGACAGTGTTACCCCTTATGTTTTTTTTTCAGGTCCAAATTTTGACCTTCGATATCTCGGCTCTGGAAGGGTCTAGAGCCTCCATTTTTGCGCGTTGGTCGAAGTCTCGTGGCCCTCTGTCAGAATCCAGAGTTTCAAGAAGATCGGAGGGGGTCAAAATTTCGGCCAAAAAAAAAAATGACAGTGTTACCCCTTATGTTTTTTTTTCAGGTCCAAATTTTGACCTTCGATATCTCGGCTCTGGAAGGGTCTAGAGCCGCAATTTTTGCGCGTTGGTCGAAGTCTCTTGGCCCTCTGTCAGAATCCAGAGTTTCAAGAAGATCGGAGGGGGTCAAAATTTCGGCCAAAAAAAAAAAATGACAGTGTTACCCCTTATGTTTTTTTTCAGGTCCAAATTTTGACCTTCGATATCTCGGCTCTGGAAGGGTCGTTTTTTGTTTTTTTTTCGGGTCGAAATTTTGAGTTTCCATATCTCAGCTCTGGAAGGGTCTAGAGCCTCCATTTTTGCACTCAGGTCTAAGTCTTTTTTTGTGATGTTGTTTGGAATGATTCAATTCATTTTATAATAACTATATGTAAACTGCTTGTAAAGACTTTATAGAACAGTCTTTTATGTAAAACAGCTTTCTATATGAAACGATATGTAAACTGCTTCTAAAGACTTTATAGAACAGTCTTTTATGTAAAACAGCTTTTATATGAAACCATATGTAAAAGACTTTATAGATAGTCTTCTGTTATACAGTTTTTATATGTAAACTGTTTATAATAAATACACAGAAACATATTGTAACAATTGTTTATTGGTTTTATAAGAAAGACACAGAAACATATCGTAACAAGAATGCTTTATTAATGGAATGTAACCAGTATTATGCATGTAAGTAGTAAAAGAAAAAATGTATTACCTAAATGTTGTGTTCCAGACTAAAAGGCGAAGGATGCTGAGAAACCGTGTGAGGAGAAGGAAGATCAAGCTAAAGAAGGCCGAGATTGTTGAAGGGACAGAAAGAGTTAAATATGGATCCAGGTCTAGGATTGGACAGATTGTGCATATGACTTGAAAGAGGTGTGACATGTAAATGTATTACATTACAGTGTTACCCCTTATGTTTTTTTTCAGGTCCAAATTTTGACCTTCGATATCTCGGCTCTGGAAGGGTCTAGAGCCGCAATTTTTGCGCGTTGGTCGAAGTCTCGTGGCCCTCTGTCAGAATCCAGAGTTTCAAGAAGATCGGAGGGGGTCAAAATTTCGGCCAAAAAAAAAAAATGACAGTGTTACCCCTTATGTTTTTTTTTCAGGTCCAAATTTTGACCTTCGATATCTCGGCTCTGGAAGGGTCTAGAGCCGCAATTTTTGCGCGTTGGTCGAAGTCTCGTGGCCCTCTGTCAGAATCCAGAGTTTCAAGAAGATCGGAGGGGGTCAAAATTTCGGCCAAAAAAAAAAAAAATGACAGTGTTACCCCTTATGTTTTTTTTTCAGGTCCAAATTTTGACCTTCGATATCTCGGCTCTGGAAGGGTCTAGAGCCTCCATTTTTGCGCGTTGGTCGAAGTCTCGTGGCCCTCTGTCAGAATCCAGAGTTTCAAGAAGATCGGAGGGGGTCAAAATTTCGGCCAAAAAAAAAAAAACGACAGTGTTACCCCTTATGTTTTTTTTTCAGGTCCAAATTTTGACCTTCGATATCTCGGCTCTGGAAGGGTCTAGAGCCTCCATTTTTGCGTGCTGGTCGAAGTCTCGTGGCCCTCTGTCAGAATCCAGAGTTTCAAGAAGATCGGAGGGGGTCAAAATTTCGGCCAAAAAAAAAAATGACAGTGTTACCCCTTATGTTTTTTTTTTCTGGTCCAAATTTTGACCTTCGATATCTCGGCTCTGGAAGGGTCTAGAGCCGCAATTTTTGCGCGTTGGTCGAAGTCTCGTGGCCCTCTGTCAGAATCCAGAGTTTCAAGAAGATCGAAGGGGGTCAAAATTTCGGCCAAAAAAAAAAATGACAGTGTTACCCCTTATGTTTTTTTTTCAGGTCCAAATTTTGACCTTCGATATCTCGGCTCTGGAAGGGTCTAGAGCCGCAATTTTTGCGCGTTGGTCGAAGTCTCGTGGCCCTCTGTCAGAATCCAGAGTTTCAAGAAGATCGGAGGGGGTCAAAATTTCGGCCAAAAAAAAAAAATGACAGTGTTACCCCTTATGTTTTTTTTTCAGGTCCAAATTTTGACCTTCGATATCTCGGCTCTGGAAGGGTCTAGAGCCGCAATTTTTGCGCGTTGGTCGAAGTCTCGTGGCCCTCTGTCAGAATCCAGAGTTTCAAGAAGATCGGAGGGGGTCAAAATTTCGGCCAAAAAAAAAAAATGACAGTGTTACCCCTTATGTTTTTTTTTCAGGTCCAAATTTTGACCTTCGATATCTCGGCTCTGGAAGGGTCTAGAGCCGCAATTTTTGCGCGTTGGTCGAAGTCTCGTGGCCCTCTGTCAGAATCCAGAGTTTCAAGAAGATCGGAGGGGGTCAAAATTTCGGCCAAAAAAAAAAATGACAGTGTTACCCCTTATGTTTTTTTTCAGGTCCAAATTTTGACCTTCGATATCTCGGCTCTGGAAGGGTCTAGAGCCTCCATTTTTGCGCGTTGGTCGAAGTCTCGTGGCCCTCTGTCAGAATCCAGAGTTTCAAGAAGATCGGAGGGGGTCAAAATTTCGGCCAAAAAAAAAAAATGACAGTGTTACCCCTTATGTTTTTTTTGAGGTCCAAATTTTGACCTTCGATATCTCGGCTCTGGAAGGGTCTAGAGCCGCAATTTTTGCGCGTTGGTCGAAGTCTCGTGGCCCTCTGTCAGAATCCAGAGTTTCAAGAAGATCGGAGGGGGTCAAAATTTCGGCCAAAAAAAAAAATGACAGTGTTACCCCTTATGTTTTTTTTTCAGGTCCAAATTTTGACCTTCGATATCTCGGCTCTGGAAGGGTCTAGAGCCGCAATTTTTGCGCGTTGGTCGAAGTCTCGTGGCCCTCTGTCAGAATCCAGAGTTTCAAGAAGATCGGAGGGGGTCAAAATTTCGGCCAAAAAAAAAAATGACAGTGTTACCCCTTATGTTTTTTTTTCAGGTCCAAATTTTGACCTTCGATATCTCGGCTCTGGAAGGGTCTAGAGCCGCAATTTTTGCGCGTTGGTCGAAGTCTCGTGGCCCTCTGTCAGAATCCAGAGTTTCAAGAAGATCGGAGGGGGTCAAAATTTCGGCCAAAAAAAAAAAATGACAGTGTTACCCCTTATGTTTTTTTTTCAGGTCCAAATTTTGACCTTCGATATCTCGGCTCTGGAAGGGTCTAGAGCCGCAATTTTTGCGCGTTGGTCGAAGTCTCGTGGCCCTCTGTCAGAATCCAGAGTTTCAAGAAGATCGGAGGGGGTCAAAATTTCGGCCAAAAAAAAAAATGACAGTGTTACCCCTTATGTTTTTTTTTCAGGTCCAAATTTTGACCTTCGATATCTCGGCTCTGGAAGGGTCTAGAGCCGCAATTTTTGCGCGTTGGTCGAAGTCTCGTGGCCCTCTGTCAGAATCCAGAGTTTCAAGAAGATCGGAGGGGGTCAAAATTTCGGCCAAAAAAAAAAATGACAGTGTTATCCCTTATGTTTTTTTTTCAGGTCCAAATTTTGACCTTCGATATCTCGGCTCTGGAAGGGTCTAGAGCCGCAATTTTTGCGCGTTGGTCGAAGTCTCGTGGCCCTCTGTCAGAATCCAGAGTTTCAAGAAGATCGGAGGGGGTCAAAATTTCGGCCAAAAAAAAAAATGACAGTGTTACCCCTTATGTTTTTTTTTCAGGTCCAAATTTTGACCTTCGATATCTCGGCTCTGGAAGGGTCTAGAGCCGCAATTTTTGCGCGTTGGTCGAAGTCTCGTGGCCCTCTGTCAGAATCCAGAGTTTCAAGAAGATCGGAGGGGGTCAAAATTTCGGCCAAAAAAAAAAATGACAGTGTTACCCCTTATGTTTTTTTTTCAGGTCCAAATTTTGACCTTCGATATCTCGGCTCTGGAAGGGTCTAGAGCCGCAATTTTTGCGCGTTGGTCGAAGTCTCGTGGCCCTCTGTCAGAATCCAGAGTTTCAAGAAGATCGGAGGGGGTCAAAATTTCGGCCAAAAAAAAAAAATGACAGTGTTACCCCTTATGTTTTTTTTTTCAGGTCCAAATTTTGACCTTCGATATCTCGGCTCTGGAAGGGTCTAGAGCCTCCATTTTTGCGCGTTGGTCGAAGTCTCGTGGCCCTCTGTCAGAATCCAGAGTTTCAAGAAGATCGGAGGGGGTCAAAATTTCGGCCAAAAAAAAAAATGACAGTGTTACCCCTTATGTTTTTTTTTCAGGTCCAAATTTTGACCTTCGATATCTCGGCTCTGGAAGGGTCTAGAGCCGCAATTTTTGCGCGTTGGTCGAAGTCTCGTGGCCCTCTGTCAGAATCCAGAGTTTCAAGAAGATCGGAGGGGGTCAAAATTTCGGCCAAAAAAAAAAAATGACAGTGTTACCCCTTATGTTTTTTTTTCAGGTCCAAATTTTGACCTTCGATATCTCGGCTCTGGAAGGGTCTAGAGCCTCCATTTTTGCGCGTTGGTCGAAGTCTCGTGGCCCTCTGTCAGAATCCAGAGTTTCAAGAAGATCGGAGGGGGTCAAAATTTCGGCCAAAAAAAAAAATGACAGTGTTACCCCTTATGTTTTTTTTTCAGGTCCAAATTTTGACCTTCGATATCTCGGCTCTGGAAGGGTCTAGAGCCGCAATTTTTGCGCGTTGGTCGAAGTCTCGTGGCCCTCTGTCAGAATCCAGAGTTTCAAGAAGATCGGAGGGGGTCAAAATTTCGGCCAAAAAAAAAAATGACAGTGTTACCCCTTATGTTTTTTTTTCAGGTCCAAATTTTGACCTTCGATATCTCGGCTCTGGAAGGGTCTAGAGCCGCAATTTTTGCGCGTTGGTCGAAGTCTCGTGGCCCTCTGTCAGAATCCAGAGTTTCAAGAAGATCGGAGGGGGTCAAAATTTCGGCCAAAAAAAAAAATGACAGTGTTACCCCTTATGTTTTTTTTTCAGGTCCAAATTTTGACCTTCGATATCTCGGCTCTGGAAGGGTCTAGAGCCGCAATTTTTGCGCGTTGGTCGAAGTCTCGTGGCCCTCTGTCAGAATCCAGAGTTTCAAGAAGATCGGAGGGGGTCAAAATTTCGGCCAAAAAAAAAAAATGACAGTGTTACCCCTTATGTTTTTTTTTCAGGTCCAAATTTTGACCTTCGATATCTCGGCTCTGGAAGGGTCTAGAGCCTCCATTTTTGCGCGTTGGTCGAAGTCTCGTGGCCCTCTGTCAGAATCCAGAGTTTCAAGAAGATCGGAGGGGGTCAAAATTTCGGCCAAAAAAAAAAATGACAGTGTTACCCCTTATGTTTTTTTTTCAGGTCCAAATTTTGACCTTCGATATCTCGGCTCTGGAAGGGTCTAGAGCCTCCATTTTTGCGCGTTGGTCGAAGTCTCGTGGCCCTCTGTCAGAATCCAGAGTTTCAAGAAGATCGGAGGGGGTCAAAATTTCGGCCAAAAAAAAAAAATGACAGTGTTACCCCTTATGTTTTTTTTTCAGGTCCAAATTTTGACCTTCGATATCTCGGCTCTGGAAGGGTCTAGAGCCGCAATTTTTGCGCGTTGGTCGAAGTCTCGTGGCCCTCTGTCAGAATCCAGAGTTTCAAGAAGATCGGAGGGGGTCAAAATTTCGGCCAAAAAAAAAAATGACAGTGTTACCCCTTATGTTTTTTTTTCAGGTCCAAATTTTGACCTTCGATATCTCGGCTCTGGAAGGGTCTAGAGCCGCAATTTTTGCGCGTTGGTCGAAGTCTCGTGGCCCTCTGTCAGAATCCAGAGTTTCAAGAAGATCGGAGGGGGTCAAAATTTCGGCCAAAAAAAAAAATGACAGTGTTACCCCTTATGTTTTTTTTTCAGGTCCAAATTTTGACCTTCGATATCTCGGCTCTGGAAGGGTCTAGAGCCGCAATTTTTGCGCGTTGGTCGAAGTCTCGTGGCCCTCTGTCAGAATCCAGAGTTTCAAGAAGATCGGAGGGGGTCAAAATTTCGGCCAAAAAAAAAAATGACAGTGTTACCCCTTATATTTTTTTTTCAGGTCCAAATTTTGACCTTCGATATCTCGGCTCTGGAAGGGTCTAGAGCCGCAATTTTTGCGCGTTGGTCGAAGTCTCGTGGCCCTCTGTCAGAATCCAGAGTTTCAAGAAGATCGGAGGGGGTCAAAATTTCGGCCAAAAAAAAAAATGACAGTGTTACCCCTTATGTTTTTTTTTCAGGTCCAAATTTTGACCTTCGATATCTCGGCTCTGGAAGGGTCTAGAGCCGCAATTTTTGCGCGTTGGTCGAAGTCTCGTGGCCCTCTGTCAGAATCCAGAGTTTCAAGAAGATCGGAGGGGGTCAAAATTTCGGCCAAAAAAAAAAATGACAGTGTTACCCCTTATGTTTTTTTTTCAGGTCCAAATTTTGACCTTCGATATCTCGGCTCTGGAAGGGTCTAGAGCCGCAATTTTTGCGCGTTGGTCGAAGTCTCGTGGCCCTCTGTCAGAATCCAGAGTTTCAAGAAGATCGGAGGGGGTCAAAATTTCGGCCAAAAAAAAAAATGACAGTGTTACCCCTTATGTTTTTTTTTCAGGTCCAAATTTTGACCTTCGATATCTCGGCTCTGGAAGGGTCTAGAGCCTCCATTTTTGCGCGTTGGTCGAAGTCTCGTGGCCCTCTGTCAGAATCCAGAGTTTCAAGAAGATCGGAGGGGGTCAAAATTTCGGCCAAAAAAAAAAATGACAGTGTTATCCCTTATGTTTTTTTTTCAGGTCCAAATTTTGACCTTCGATATCTCGGCTCTGGAAGGGTCTAGAGCCGCAATTTTTGCGCGTTGGTCGAAGTCTCGTGGCCCTCTGTCAGAATCCAGAGTTTCAAGAAGATCGGAGGGGGTCAAAATTTCGGCCAAAAAAAAAAATGACAGTGTTACCCCTTATGTTTTTTTTTCAGGTCCAAATTTTGACCTTCGATATCTCGGCTCTGGAAGGGTCTAGAGCCGCAATTTTTGCGCGTTGGTCGAAGTCTCGTGGCCCTCTGTCAGAATCCAGAGTTTCAAGAAGATCGGAGGGGGTCAAAATTTCGGCCAAAAAAAAAAATGACAGTGTTACCCCTTATGTTTTTTTTTCAGGTCCAAATTTTGACCTTCGATATCTCGGCTCTGGAAGGGTCTAGAGCCGCAATTTTTGCGCGTTGGTCGAAGTCTCGTGGCCCTCTGTCAGAATCCAGAGTTTCAAGAAGATCGGAGGGGGTCAAAATTTCGGCCAAAAAAAAAAAATGACAGTGTTACCCCTTATGTTTTTTTTTCAGGTCCAAATTTTGACCTTCGATATCTCGGCTCTGGAAGGGTCTAGAGCCTCCATTTTTGCGCGTTGGTCGAAGTCTCGTGGCCCTCTGTCAGAATCCAGAGTTTCAAGAAGATCGGAGGGGGTCAAAATTTCGGCCAAAAAAAAAAATGACAGTGTTACCCCTTATGTTTTTTTTTCAGGTCCAAATTTTGACCTTCGATATCTCGGCTCTGGAAGGGTCTAGAGCCGCAATTTTTGCGCGTTGGTCGAAGTCTCGTGGCCCTCTGTCAGAATCCAGAGTTTCAAGAAGATCGGAGGGGGTCAAAATTTCGGCCAAAAAAAAAAATGACAGTGTTACCCCTTATGTTTTTTTTTCAGGTCCAAATTTTGACCTTCGATATCTCGGCTCTGGAAGGGTCTAGAGCCGCAATTTTTGCGCGTTGGTCGAAGTCTCGTGGCCCTCTGTCAGAATCCAGAGTTTCAAGAAGATCGGAGGGGGTCAAAATTTCGGCCAAAAAAAAAAAATGACAGTGTTACCCCTTATGTTTTTTTTTCAGGTCCAAATTTTGACCTTCGATATCTCGGCTCTGGAAGGGTCTAGAGCCTCCATTTTTGCGCGTTGGTCGAAGTCTCGTGGCCCTCTGTCAGAATCCAGAGTTTCAAGAAGATCGGAGGGGGTCAAAATTTCGGCCAAAAAAAAAAATGACAGTGTTACCCCTTATGTTTTTTTTTCAGGTCCAAATTTTGACCTTCGATATCTCGGCTCTGGAAGGGTCTAGAGCCGCAATTTTTGCGCGTTGGTCGAAGTCTCGTGGCCCTCTGTCAGAATCCAGAGTTTCAAGAAGATCGGAGGGGGTCAAAATTTCGGCCAAAAAAAAAAATGACAGTGTTACCCCTTATGTTTTTTTTTCAGGTCCAAATTTTGACCTTCGATATCTCGGCTCTGGAAGGGTCTAGAGCCGCAATTTTTGCGCGTTGGTCGAAGTCTCGTGGCCCTCTGTCAGAATCCAGAGTTTCAAGAAGATCGGAGGGGGTCAAAATTTCGGCCAAAAAAAAAAATGACAGTGTTACCC
Source organism: Cyprinella venusta (assembly GCA_038021265.1). Classification (NCBI taxonomy): domain Eukaryota; kingdom Metazoa; phylum Chordata; class Actinopteri; order Cypriniformes; family Leuciscidae; genus Cyprinella; species Cyprinella venusta. The sequence goes on along the minus strand of CM075870.1, from coordinate 19,833,280 downwards.
CTTATGTTTTTTTTTCAGGTCCAAATTTTGACCTTCGATATCTCGGCTCTGGAAGGGTCTAGAGCCTCCATTTTTGCGCGTTGGTCGAAGTCTCGTGGCCCTCTGTCAGAATCCAGAGTTTCAAGAAGATCGGAGGGGGTCAAAATTTCGGCCAAAAAAAAAAATGACAGTGTTACCCCTTATGTTTTTTTTGAGGTCCAAATTTTGACCTTCGATATCTCGGCTCTGGAAGGGTCTAGAGCCGCAATTTTTGCGCGTTGGTCGAAGTCTCGTGGCCCTCTGTCAGAATCCAGAGTTTCAAGAAGATCGGAGGGGGTCAAAATTTCGGCCAAAAAAAAAAATGACAGTGTTACCCCTTATGTTTTTTTTTCAGGTCCAAATTTTGACCTTCGATATCTCGGCTCTGGAAGGGTCTAGAGCCGCAATTTTTGCGCGTTGGTCGAAGTCTCGTGGCCCTCTGTCAGAATCCAGAGTTTCAAGAAGATCGGAGGGGGTCAAAATTTCGGCCAAAAAAAAAATGACAGTGTTACCCCTTATGTTTTTTTTTCAGGTCCAAATTTTGACCTTCGATATCTCGGCTCTGGAAGGGTCTAGAGCCGCAATTTTTGCGCGTTGGTCGAAGTCTCGTGGCCCTCTGTCAGAATCCAGAGTTTCAAGAAGATCGGAGGGGGTCAAAATTTCGGCCAAAAAAAAAAAATGACAGTGTTACCCCTTATGTTTTTTTTTCAGGTCCAAATTTTGACCTTCGATATCTCGGCTCTGGAAGGGTCTAGAGCCGCAATTTTTGCGCGTTGGTCGAAGTCTCGTGGCCCTCTGTCAGAATCCAGAGTTTCAAGAAGATCGGAGGGGGTCAAAATTTCGGCCAAAAAAAAAAAATGACAGTGTTACCCCTTATGTTTTTTTTTCAGGTCCAAATTTTGACCTTCGATATCTCGGCTCTGGAAGGGTCTAGAGCCGCAATTTTTGCGCGTTGGTCGAAGTCTCGTGGCCCTCTGTCAGAATCCAGAGTTTCAAGAAGATCGGAGGGGGTCAAAATTTCGGCCAAAAAAAAAAAATGACAGTGTTACCCCTTATGTTTTTTTTTCAGGTCCAAATTTTGACCTTCGATATCTCGGCTCTGGAAGGGTCTAGAGCCGCAATTTTTGCGCGTTGGTCGAAGTCTCGTGGCCCTCTGTCAGAATCCAGAGTTTCAAGAAGATCGGAGGGGGTCAAAATTTCGGCCAAAAAAAAAAATGACAGTGTTACCCCTTATGTTTTTTTTTCAGGTCCAAATTTTGACCTTCGATATCTCGGCTCTGGAAGGGTCTAGAGCCGCAATTTTTGCGCGTTGGTCGAAGTCTCGTGGCCCTCTGTCAGAATCCAGAGTTTCAAGAAGATCGGAGGGGGTCAAAATTTCGGCCAAAAAAAAAAATGACAGTGTTACCCCTTATGTTTTTTTTTCAGGTCCAAATTTTGACCTTCGATATCTCGGCTCTGGAAGGGTCTAGAGCCGCAATTTTTGCGCGTTGGTCGAAGTCTCGTGGCCCTCTGTCAGAATCCAGAGTTTCAAGAAGATCGGAGGGGGTCAAAATTTCGGCCAAAAAAAAAAAATGACAGTGTTACCCCTTATGTTTTTTTTTCAGGTCCAAATTTTGACCTTCGATATCTCGGCTCTGGAAGGGTCTAGAGCCGCAATTTTTGCGCGTTGGTCGAAGTCTCGTGGCCCTCTGTCAGAATCCAGAGTTTCAAGAAGATCGGAGGGGGTCAAAATTTCGGCCAAAAAAAAAAATGACAGTGTTACCCCTTATGTTTTTTTTTTCAGGTCCAAATTTTGACCTTCGATATCTCGGCTCTGGAAGGGTCTAGAGCCGCAATTTTTGCGCGCTGGTCGAAGTCTCGTGGCCCTCTGTA